>NW_017566817.1:2248385-2310974 GCF_001854935.1 Bemisia tabaci | reverse complement strand
CGTCCTGGGAGTGAAGCCTCTTCTACTCAAGAATGAAGGGCAGATTTGGCTGCGTTTATGCATCATGTAATGCGTGCAATTTGCTGACTCATAGGCATAGGCATCCGCCAGTTCCTCTAGCTTCTGCGACTGGGAAGCAGGCAACACATACCAGTATTTTGGTGCCCCGTACAGTAGGACGTTGGCACTCCACAGGCGCATGTCCTCAGAATGCCATGGGAAGGAGGAGCCCCAAACTCCAATGAAGGAGGTTTTACTGGTAATGCCCTCGCCCTCCACGAACTGGTCGAGCAATGATGGGATGTTGTCCACGTTGAACACCAAACTCCTGTCCTGGAACACGGAGCCGGCGACACCAGCTCCATACCAGAAATCGGCATTCCCCGTGGCCAGTCTCTCCCAGTAGTGTTCGACCGCCGCTTCGACCGGTTCATCCTCGTACGGACGGCGTGTCCGCGAACGCGAAGATCGCCGATGGTCATCTCTCCGTGACTACTGTGGGTGATCGTGTAGAATGGGGCCGATTCTCGATCCCATTGTGGCACTTGGCGAATTGCCTGGTAAATAGGCTTGGTGATCTTGAAATCGTCAATCACCTCCGCCCCGACTCTGCTGCGCAACAGGTCTCTGGCAGTCCTTGGCAGGATTAGCTTTGCAGCACCTTCCTCGCGCAGAGGTGTCTCCTCCTCAAAAAGCAGTTTTAACATCGAGGTGACGGATTTGCAAATTAAAAACAGCTAAAGCAATTAATAGCCTGAAGCTTTCTTTCCTAACTACCGGTGCAAAGGTTTCATCGTAATCGATTCCTTCACGCTGTGTGAAGCCTTTGGCAACAAGTCTGGCTCTGTACCGGTTCTCTGAAATCCCTTTCTTAATCTTAAAGACCCATTTGCAGCTTACAACATTAGCATTTTCAGGCTTATCAACTAAGATCCAGGCTTGGTTTTCCTGTAAGGATTGGTATTCTTCTAACATAGCTTCATGCCAACGTTCACTATCATTTCTTGACATGGCTTGCTTTACAGTGATGGGATCATCAGAGTTTTCATTATGATTAATTGTTTTGTATACAACGAAACCAGGAAATTCTTTCGGCTTTCTAACACGCTCGGGATATTTACGTTCTACATTTGTGAGGGATTTGTTTTCAGATTCTACCTTGGTAATCAAGAGAGGAACCTCATTAACAACATCAGGTTTTTCAGTTACTTTGAAATACATTTCATTTTCAAGGAAGACAACATCTCTAGACATTGATATTTCTCCTTTTACTGGGTCAAGTAAACGCTAACCTTTAGTAGCCGTACCATAACCTACCATGACAAGCTCTTTAGATACAGCATATAATTTTTGTCGCTTTTCTTTGGGAATATGTGCAAAAGCACGACAGCCAAAAACTTTTAAATGTCCAAGCTTGGGTTTTCGGCCACTCCAGCACTCTTCTGGACTCAAATCGTTAAGAGCTGTATGCGTACACCGATTTTTCAAATACACAGCAGTGTTTACTACCTCTGCCCAAAATTTTTTAGGACAGTTATAGTCCATCAGCATGCACCTAGCCATACGCATGACAGAGCCATTTACTCGCTCCGCTCTGCCATTCTGTTTCGGATTATACGGAACAGTCAACTCATGGTTAATACCATTGTCACGAAAGAAATCAGATAATTGAGTATTTACATATTCTCCACCATTATCAGTTCTAATTCGTTTGATTTGCTTCCCAGACTGTTTTTCTGTAAAAGCTTTAAACTCTTTGAATTTACATGTAACCTCATCTTTATGCTTCAAGAAGTAAACAAAGATTTTTCTACTGTGGTCATCAAGAAAAATTAGCACATAACGGTACCCACTGACCGAAGGTACTTCAAGGGGACCCATTACATCAGAGTGCACTAATTCTAGTAACTCTTTGCCATGACTTTCACTTGATTTAAATGGACGTTTACAGAGTTTTCCCTGAGCACATGCAATACAGAGCTGTTCATGAGAATTCTCAAAATTAAAATCATCAGAAGCACTTTTTAATTTTTGCATGTTGGTGGCACTTATGTGACCTAGACGTCTATGCCACAATGTAGCAGTATCAGACACTTGCATAGCATTCATACATTTATCATGGTAAGAATTATCACATTCGTTTAATTGGAACAGCCCATTAACATGTGAAGCTGTAAAGCAGACTTCACCTGAAATATTACAATTGTTTACATCGTAAATTTGACAGCCTTCATTTTTAAAAACAACGACAAGATTTTTCTGCACCATTTTTGAAACAGATAAAAGATTTGTAGATAAGGTGGGGACGTACACAACATCTGTTATTACGCGTTCTCCATCGTCTACATTTACAAGAATATTTCCTATACCTTTTCCGTGTTCAATCGAATTATTTGCTACTGCAATTTCTAGGTTTCTGCCTACATTATCATTAAAATTAGTGAGCCATTCTTTGCGATTGGTCATGTGCGTATCACAGCCTGAATCAATATGCCACTTGTCGGAAGGACAGGTAACATTTAGCGCTGTTAGTAAACACTTGGCAGCCTTGAGCTCATCTTTGGTCTCACTTTTAGTTTCACCTTTGGTCTCACTTTTACAATCTTTGCGTTTGTGGCCTCGTTTATTGCACTTGGTACACTTCCACTTGAAAGGTTTACCTGATTCGTTCTGCTTTGGATGACTTTGTGCAGACTTACCACTACCAGAATTTTTTGTCCAAAGGGCTGACATCTTTTCATCCAAGGTGGCACGTTGTTCAGCTGCCTGGACAATGTGCCCTCGCCCTGGCCCACCCGGGCACCAGGCCACGCCCGAAAACGCCCAGGCAGCGACTTCCCTGCAAGCCGACTTTCTTAAATATAATGTCGCTTTAATTTTGTCGAGGATGGATTTTGCATTGGATTTTGTTGTAGTTTTGTTCTGGACTATGTTCCAGGTTGTGGGGACTTGTGCCACTCACAGATAAGGCAGTTGTAGCTCTAACTCTCATCTTAATCGTATTTATCATTGGCCTGCTAATTTACGTGTTTGAGGAGCACGAGGCCCTGGTAAGGGCATACCAAGCCATGACGACGCAGTATGAACGCTGCCTGGATTATGTGCCCTCGCCCTGGCCCACCCGGGCACCAGGCAACGCCCGAAAACGCCCAGGCAGCGACTTCCCTGCAAGCCGACTTTCTTAAATATAATGTCGCTTTAATTTTGTTAAGGATGGATTTTGGATTGGATTTTGTTGTAGTTTTGTTCTGGACTATGTTCCAGGTTGTGGGGACTTGTGCCACTCACAGATAAGGCAGTTGTAGCTCTAACTCTCATCTTAATCGTATTTATCATTGGCCTGCTAATTTACGTGTTTGAGGAGCACGAGGCCCTGGTAAGGGCATACCAAGCCATGACGACGCAGTATGAACGCTGCCTGGATTATGTGCCCTCGCCCTGGCCCACCCGGGCACCAGGCAACGCCCGAAAACGCCCAGGCAGCGACTTCCCTGCAAGCCGACTTTCTTAAATATAATGTCGCTTTAATTTTGTTAAGGATGGATTTTGGATTGGATTTTGTTGTAGTTTTGTTCTGGACTATGTTCCAGGTTGTGGGGACTTGTGCCACTCACAGATAAGGCAGTTGTAGCTCTAACTCTCATCTTAATCGTATTTATCATTGGCCTGCTAATTTACGTGTTTGAGGAGCACGAGGCCCTGGTAAGGGCATACCAAGCCATGACGACGCAGTATGAACGCTGCCTGGATTATGTGCCCTCGCCCTGGCCCACCCGGGCACCAGGCAACGCCCGAAAACGCCCAGGCAGCGACTTCCCTGCAAGCCGACTTTCTTAAATATAATGTCGCTTTAATTTTGTTAAGGATGGATTTTGGATTGGATTTTGTTGTAGTTTTGTTCTGGACTATGTTCCAGGTTGTGGGGACTTGTGCCACTCACAGATAAGGCAGTTGTAGCTCTAACTCTCATCTTAATCGTATTTATCATTGGCCTGCTAATTTACGTGTTTGAGGAGCACGAGGCCCTGGTAAGGGCATACCAAGCCATGACGACGCAGTATGAACGCTGCCTGAAGTATGTGCCCTCGCCCTGGCCCACCCGGGCACCAGGCAACGCCCGAAAACGCCCAGGCAGCATCTTCCCTGCAAGCTGACTTTCTTAAATATAATGTCGCTTTAATTTTGTCGAGGATGGATTTTGTTGTAGTTTTGTTCTGGACTATGTTCCAGGTTGTGGGGACTTGTGCCACTCACAGATAAGGCAGTTGTAGCTCTAACTCTCATCTTAATCGTATTTGTCATTGGCCTGCTAATTTACGTGTTTGAGGAGCACGAGGCCCTGGTAAGGGCATGCCAAGCCATGACGACGCAGTATGAACGCTGCCTGGACTATGTGCCCTCGCCCTGGCCCACCCGGGCACCAGGCAACGCCCGAAAACGCCCAGGCAGCGTTTTTCCTGCAAGCCGACTTTCTTAAATATAATGTCGCTTTAATTTTGTCGAGGATGGATTTTGGATTGGATTTTGTTGTAGTTTTTCTTTTGTTAAAACTAATTTTGTATTTTTCTTTCATTAATAATACATTCTTTGTTTAAAATTTTAAGGTTTACAGGACCGGTGCGATTGATGATTATGATATGGCGTTTGCAACACGGGAAAGCACATACCAAGGGCGGCGAGGATGCCTGCAGCGTGACCGGACATGAGAAAGAAAGACAGGTGGTCACTCGCCCATCGGCCAAACCACCCCAAATTCTTCTCATAGCCGCCCGAGTTTTTTTTATGGGCCGTTATCACTGTCCCGCTGCACCGTGCATCCTTCTTATTCATGAAGAGTTCCCTCCCACAAACAATTATACAGTTGATCCCGATATGTTAATGTATCCCGATTGTTTAAACGATGAGACTTATTTCGTGGAGGCTGAAGAATCCAATCGCTATCCATATTATCGATCATTTCCAGTTCCCAACTAGGAATTTTTAATATTTCTTGTGTTGAGCCACTTGATATCATCCCCGAGCCTGCTTCAACTTATGAAGATTTTTTTGAACAGATGATTTACAATGAAATAAATGATCTCAAAGTACACAGTTCATCCCTTCTTATTCATGAAGAGTTCCCTCCCACAAACAATTATACAGTTGATCCCGATATGTTAATGTATCCCGATTGTTCAAACGATGAGACTTATTTCGTGGAGGCTGAAGAATCCAATCGCTATCCATATTATCGATCATTCCCAGTTCCCAGCCAGGAATTTTTAATATTTCTTGTGTTGAGCCACTTGATATCATCCCCGAGCCTGCTTCAACTTATGAAGATTTTTTTGAAGAGATGGTGCACAATGAAATAAATGATCTCAAAGTACACAGTTCATCCCTTCTTATCCATGAAGAGTTCCCTCCCACATACAATTATACAGTTGATCCCGATATGTTAATGTATCCCGATTGTTCGAACGATGAGACTTATTTCGTGGAGGCTAAAGAATTGCAATCGTCTGTACACTATATAGTCTATCAATTTTAAACAGGATGGATTCTCAAATTGGGATCCACCTGAATGAAACTGATGGAACTATTGATCTTTGTTCTGAAGATGATGATGATTCTATAGTCATCATTGAACAGAGAGAAAGTAGAAAACGATCTAATACCCCGGCATCTTGCAGTGACGAGACGGAGGCAACGGATCCGTGGAAAAAGTCAAGATATAGTTGTGATGGAACATTTCATTTCGTTTTCAAGGAACCTGTTGCTTACGGACAACGGTTGCAGGATGTTGCGGGATTTTGCACAGATCCCGAAACTTGCACACTCAAAGAGAAAAAAACGATGAGGAAAAAAAATTCGATGAAAAATTTGAAGTAGATGTATCCGAACTTTTACATGACAAAATTGAGCTTTTTGAGAACTTTGTAGCAGAAGCACAGCAGTCGTCACCATCAGTGCATCAACAATCACCAACACAACCTCAGAGGCTAGTAATTGAAATTTTGAAACTTTAAACGAAGAAGTTCGTGCATTTTAAAAATTGGGTGGTGTACAGCAAATGATTTCTTTGGTTTTTAATGATATACCCGATCCTGATCATCAATTGCAATGGGTCCATCAAACATTTGAACAGTTGATAGAGCATATGTGCATAGGTGTATGCAACACACCAATGCGCAACCGGGTGATCGTGTACAGCTGGAAATTACAAGTGCTAACCATCCAGAGTTACCACTTTTTATATCCCTCAGACGTGGTGACCAATTGAGTGTTGAGGTGATTGCATCTACACTCGAAAAAGTCCTAAATTCTAATGAGGAGTTTTTGTTGGTCGATCCTTTGCGTGTGAAATTGTGTGTACTTAGACTACTCAACGGGCAAGCTCCGAATCAGAGGATAAGGAAAAGAGTAGGCATGACGATGTCTTTCGAGCAATTTTGAAAAACTAAAAGGTATATAATTAACCTTGAAAATAAAGACAAAATGTGTCTAGCTAGAGCCCTG
This sequence comes from Bemisia tabaci, assembly GCF_001854935.1. Classification (NCBI taxonomy): domain Eukaryota; kingdom Metazoa; phylum Arthropoda; class Insecta; order Hemiptera; family Aleyrodidae; genus Bemisia; species Bemisia tabaci. The sequence goes on along the minus strand of NW_017566817.1, from coordinate 2,304,476 downwards.
GTCATAGGAATTGCACACGCACATAAAAATGAGAGCCGCTGAAAGTTAGCTCGTTACGAGAAAATTAGACGGATAGACGATACACTATACTATATTGTAGATCAAGTGTCATGGGGAATTGCCATTGGGAAGCCCTTAAAAGAAATTCATTCGTTTCCGACGGATCTCGCGCGATTCTTGGGAACATTACGTGTGCTTTCACAGCATTCCCGAATTTAAATGAGTATATCGCCCATTGTTGTATAAAGTCCTGCAAGTGCAGGAAAGTTCAAAAAGCTCAACAGATACGATAGAACCAGCGCCAGTTTACATCAGGAATGACTATAATCACGTTATGAAATCGATTACTACAAGGGCATGCTTCCGTGACAAGCCGAATCCACTGAGGAAATTTGTTTTCAAAATTTGCGAGAGGATTATCGCCTCCGAATCTTGTAGTCGTGCTATCCTGCTAATTAAAAATTTTCTCCGTGTAAGTAGCAGCGAATACGAGGACCGAATGATTTCGCATCGTATTTTTTGTGTTCGGGCCGGTCGGCGAGTCTTTTTCTATAGAAATCAGTGTTTTCTTGTTTTTCGCTTAAGTTCTTCCCCGAGCTGCACAAGCAGCACCGTATCAGTGTTTTGCAGGATGGATTTAGAGATTCACGATCTATCGCTAGAGAAGGAAATGGACAAGATGGACGAATTACTCCGCACAGATACCCCTCCAGCGCGACCGATCCAGAGACCAGAGCCAAACTCATCCGAGCCAATCTCAGCCGCAACATCGGCGGCCACGAGGGTACGCACAAGGCCCAAGCTACCCCTCAGCTGAGTTTGCCCTTGAAATTTCATGTGAAATTTCAGTGAAATTTCAAAAGGCCTCATAAATTTTAATTTTTTTGAAAAATTGATTTATTGGCCCCTTAATTCCTTTTCTTCACTCATGTTCCTAAATTTAATAATAATTCATTTTCTTATCGTTCCTCACGCCTGTTTTTTCTTTCTTTCCAATTAGCTAGTCTTGTTACTCTCCTATAAATAATATGGCATCGTAAAACAATTGTGTCCCTCGAAAAAAATTCTTATTTCTACGTCATGTCTAAAACTTAAGATGGCTACATCGTCTCACCCCTCCTCCTGTCCGTCCCGGCACTACACCAACTAAACAAGTAACAAGTAATTGCTTGTGGTATTTATTCCAACCATTTTGAAACGTGAAACTGACTGTGATACTTAAGTGTTGTATTTAAAAATTGAATTTAATGTAAATTATAATGCCACCTAAAACCAAGAGAAGCAAAGCAATTTATCAGTATTTCGACGAAACTCCAAACAAGGCAGATTTCTGTTCGTATAATAATCTTAATAAAATTCAAATATTTGTTTCACTACTTAGCCACTTTTCTTTCATGCCCTTAAACCCAAAAAAATTAGGGGATTGTTACAAAATATCAGTGAGAAGGAAGAAAGGAAGAATCGCAAATATTTTCATGAAATATCGTTCATTAGCTTTCTACTTTTTAAAAAAAAGTCTGATGGAAAATTTGCAACGTTGTACAATATGGAGATCCTTGGCTTTTTACAATCTCACTATTGATGTGTAAGTCATTTATAAACACATTTTATGGTTCCTATATCCCTAACTTTTAAATTCTGTTTCAAAAATCGCGGGTGATTATCGAACACTCACATACGATATTTTCATACCGATATTTTAGAATATCGATATTTTGGATATCGTATCGACCCGAATATTCGATATTTTCAGAAATATCGTATCGTTTGGAGTATCGGTATTATTGAAAATATCCCCAACACTAGTATTGAGCCGTGTCACACCGGAGCGGTCCCACTACAACCTTATCCTTTAACTTAGCTCACTGAGGTCGTAGACTTTCGTTTTTCTCTAGGAGCGTCAGTTGAATCATGGACTCTCTCGTTGAGGTTGTTGATTTTTTAACGCGGCTCCGAGAGATTGTTTCAGTTTATTCAATTTGTGTTCGTTGTGGTTCGCTCCCCTTCAGGTTGTGCGAGTGTGGGTGCCGAGCACCTTGCACGACCTGCGTTCCAACCAGTATTTCTTTGTATTATTGTGAAACTTGCCGGCGGAGGGTCAGAATTATTGTGAACGCGTTTCACAATAATTTATTCAGACTCCTCCAGAGTTTTGAGTTCCAATCATAAATTGTAAGTACTACATTTTTATTAAAAATTATATAATATGGTGGATGGTGGGACGTTGTTTATTTAAAAAAAAAGTATAAAATGCGGGTGCTAGGTGACAAATAGACTGAGAGTCTAGTGTATTTAGAAGTAATCCTCAGGTCTATTTGGACCTAGCACCCGCCTTTTATACCTACTATGGATGCGCCCCCGAGACGCCCCGGTCATGTTCAGCAGGTCCACTGCGAGGTCGACCAATAGAGTCCCAACCAGCGCCATCGACGGGACCCGAGGAGGGCCGGGCCAGGGCCAGGAGGCACCGGAACCCGCAGCGCCAAGGGGCACCGGAACCCGCAGCGCCAGCACCCGTGTTATCGATCCTCCTCAGCCCGCTCCACTTTTCCTTCCCCGCCGCCTACCGGCTCCAACATTCCCGACGCGTGTCACCGTCCGGCCGCGGTCATTTACAATTTACTTCCATCTCATATCTTTATCACATTGACCTCGCCTTCGCCTCATTATCAGCAATTCATATGCGCCCAGCTCTGTTCCCCAAAATCCAGTCGCCACTCTTCCAAATCTCACGTAGCCTTTGCCACTTTGAGATTAGTCACGTAGGCACTTTTACAAATACTCACTCCACCCTCGAGCCCCCGCTCAGTCTTTCCTCAGCTTCGCAGATGATCATAGCCCTGTCCCCTCACTCCGTAGCAGTGCAGTCTTTTCGCTTTATTGTATTGTTCGTCACCTGTGTATTGTAGTTCGTGCCACCGAGCACAAAGTAAATTGTTTCACTAGCAAATTCCGTTGAACACTTCATTTACCCACTCCCGAATATCGATAATTCAATATTCGATAGGATCGATTATTTATCGATCTCTGAATTCCCGCGCAGGGATGCCACCGATGCAGCCCTCGTTTCCACATTTCCCTGCGGCGGCGCCCTCGCCAGTGCGATGAGTGCCCGTTTTCATCCCGGTACCGATGCCAGTCCCGCTAACGACTCGCGTTATGTCCAACACCCGCAACGCACCCTGGATCGGGGGTACAACCTGCCAAGTATTTCTACAGCACCATCCCGCCGGCAAATCAAAGGGGCAATGAGAGCCCAACGTTTCCGTTTGGAAAACATGTAAATAATTTTGAAATAATGATGTTATTAATCGTAAAATCGTCCCAACATTTAGATTTTGTTTTGTTGGCCTGACAATGATTTTTTGAATACTTGTAAATAAAATTCACATAGATAATTTGTTCCCAACTGTTTTTGCGTACCAAAGAACTGATCGGAAATTAGTATGACGTGTGAAAAAGAACTTCGAAAATGTGTGTGATAAAACTATAAAAGCTTGGATCGGATTAACTCGAGAACAGTTCAACAATTTAAGTGCGCATTTTGCCAGTGTTGACGCGGTTGTAACAAGGCTGGTGTTTTTAGGATGCATGTTTACTCTGGGTTGATACAAAAACAAATAGGAAAAATATTTAGAATGTTCATTAGATAAGTGTGAGTAGTCACATATCCGAGGCAAGAATCGTCCTTACTGAATTGTTTCTTAAATGTTTATGTCTTAAATCTCTGAAATGTTTCATTAGTTTTCAACGCCTTTAATAACCTAGCCATATTAGCTTTGGATACATTAAAAAAAGACGGGAGTAGGGTGATTTCTAAAAGAACCATAATACTCTCGTATTGGATTGCAAGATTGAAGATGACATTGAAGACCTGAAGCCCCAGGTCTCCGTAATTAGGTCAGATAATTCGAATAAGTATAATAATGGGAAACATCAAAATAAACAATTTTCAAAATCTAATAATGTGTAGTGTCCTAGGAGTAATCCAACATTAAAAGAGGAAATAAAGCAACAAGGCACTCGGCCGAACAACAACACGCGAAGGAATGCACCGTATAGAGTAAAGTGCAAGCCACATTTTAAAGTTAGCAGCAGTGCACCGCAAGTTAAACATTGACAATATGTCAGGGGTAGTGTATGCAATTTGCACAACTTGTTGAGGCAATTTGCCTATTTATTTTAATTTTTCTAAAACTCAGGGTTTCCAATGTCGACCAAATTTGCATAACAGTCTCTCGGTTTCCTAGGGCTCTCATTTACCTGCATCGTGGTCTCTTGGTGCCTTTTCGCGTTCCTCCTGAGATATTGTCTCGCGGATATCTGTTTTGCTTAGCATCGGTTCTCGGACCAGCCAATCAGAGATAGCGTGGGGTACGCTGGGGGTGGCCCCCAAGAAGGGTTGAACAGGGAACAAGGTGTTGGGCTCTGGAGGGGCTCCTCACTTCGAATTCTACTTTTCAAGTCAAAGGGAGTCAACTCCTCGAGTCTTAGCGACAAATATAAATTTTTCCCAGACGAACAGATATTTTTCCAAGTCCTTCGAGACAACCGCCTTATTTAAACATTTACACATTTTTTTTTTTTGGTTTCATACCTATGAGCGCTCTCTTCTAGTGCATTCGCTTCGGGTCTGTATGGCAATATTAAAATTTTCCTAATTTCTAATAAATTACTAAGTTCTTGCATTAATTCAGACGTGAAGTTGGAACCAACCCTCAATCTGCCTCTCACACGGACTCGGAATCGTTGAGGAAAGTTCTGCTACCCTTTTAAATTTATTTTTGTTGCGTATTTTATGTGTATTTCTCTAATACACCCCTTTTTGATTGTTATTTTGACGCTTCTTCTTTATTCCTATTCCGAGGGTACTCGGGCAAGAATTCAACGCTGCGCGGGCGTAATTTACTGCTTCGTCCCACTCGAAGTACGGATCACAGTAATGCTTCAAATAATCTTCTAACACCCATGACGATTTTGTTTTGTTAATTTTGGTTTCGTGTTGTTAATTTTTCGGACTTTCCACATTATAATTTTTCATCACCAATCAGCGACTTATATTTATTGCTCACTCTAGAACCCTACAAATGTTAAACAAGATAACAATGAATATTACTTTTGTATAAAGAGATCGTAACATGGCACAAAGTTAGAGAATGCTCGGCCCACGGCCAAACTTGAAAGAAATGCGGTGGGTTAAATCATTTTAGTAAGGGAGGACGTATGATCGTAAGAACTGTATGAATGAGAGTTCAAGCTCTACCAAAGATAAACAACCTAACAAAAGTAGTGTGAATGAACTTAAAGATAGGAATGTCGATAAGAATGACTCTCCAAATGCCTACCCACATCTTGACTCAGCCTTGTCTGTGGATATTAATTCTGTAGATGTTAAGTCAGCATGGTACCAAGAATTAATCTTGTATCATCATGCTCCTACCTGGTCAGTCCTCCTACTTACATGCTGGATGCATAGAAATGATACGTATATAATTAGAAAAATACATTTCATACGTCGTGTGCATCGATTTTGGTGTTTAAATCTTAACTCGTAGTGCGTGAAAGCGAATAAATATTCGTTGTAAAATTAAAATGCATTACGGAACTTAATTTTGGGGCTTGAAAAATTATGCGTATTTTAGGCTATCCTTATTTTGCATATTTCTTGGAATCCTTGCGTTTAAGTCTCTCGGGTGATATTGATTATTTTCGTTATAAAATTCAATACACTTGAAAAAAAAGTAGCTTGGGTCTAGAGTCCAGACTCATAAAAACATTGACAAGAAAAAATACTCTTGATTCAATCGGATTTTTTCTCAAATCAAGAACCAAGCCTCTTAATCCAAGCGGATCCTCTTAATCTTTGATTCAAGCCAAACTCCGATTGAATCAAGAGTATTTTTTCTTCAATGGAAAAAAAAACACATTGGATCTAGAGTCCAGACTCTTGAAAACATTGACAAGAAAAAATCCTCATGATTCAATCAGATTTAAGCTTAAATCAATAGGAAATCCGCTTAAATTAAGAGGCTTGGTTCTTGATTTAGGCAAAAATCCGATTGAATCAACAGTATTTTTTCTTGTCGATGTTTTTAAGAGTCTGGAATCTAGATCCACGGTGTTTTTTTCCCCCAGTGTTGTCAATGTTTTTAAGAGTCTGGACTCTAGGAGAAGCTGCATGACTGTTGGCAATGACAATTTTTTACAACCGTCCCTAATTTCCACTCTCACAAGACAAGACCAAAAAATTTCACTAGCATGTTGTAAAGGCGTGGAGGAAATGAAAATCGTCAGGATCAACTTGTCATTTTTTCTGCAAAATCAACAGCATCTCTGGAAGTTGAGAAAAATTTGAAAATCAGGAAGTATTCCTTTGATAGTTGGGCACTTTTAATCCTATAACTTGGGTTTAACATGACAAACCCTATTAAACTGTACATTTGCTAAAAGGTATTGGCACTTCGAAAAATGCTGGTTTAAAGTAAAATTATCTAAGAATTTCCGTTTTCAAGTGATACATTTTTGTATGTAATCTTCACTGATCGGTTCATCGGTTTCATGTGCGCGCAAGTGGGATGTGCAATTTATTAAAAAGTTTGGTACCCAGTTTTGTGTCCTTGGGGAATTTGCCCCCGAAGCTGTCGTTGGCCATTATGGCCAAGAGAGAAAAATCGGTTTCATGTGCGCGCAAGTGGGATGTGCAATTTATTAAAAAGTTTGGTACCCAGTTTTGTGTCCTTGGGGAATTTGCCCCCGAAGCTGTCGTTGGCCATTATGGCCGGATTACGTTCCATCGTGCCAGATTATGATGCGTTGGCGAGAGCGGCGTTCCAGGGTCGTGTTCGAGATTCCTGCTCACCTCCGCCAACGCATACCCGATAATCGAGCTCCACTCTATTACCCTGAAGAGCCTGTGGTGCTCAGACCAGCCATTGACACCCCCAAGGAAGAAGCGGAGAGAGCGGAGAGATACGCCCGCTGGCCGATCTACGACCCTCCATGGGAGGTCACAAATTGGGAAGGCGATATTCGCCCTCTCGCGGGTTATGACGCTTGGGTAAGATTTTTATGCTCTGTATTCTGGAAAAACCACTTATAGCCGCTATTAAAAATGTATCGACTTTTAGCACATTTTAAAGCACTCTATGTCATTTCTTTATGGTATTATGTTTTGCCGAACCTCTCTGGTCTGAGAAGGCGGAGCTGGCTGCACCGAGCCAAAGTGGCACCGAGCCACCACAGCCGAGCCCCTCCTTTACATGTACTCTATGGTTTTGACGTGTGTTATGTTTTCAGGAAAAAATGCCTGATTTGATTCCTTCATGTGCAATAGTTCAGCGTTGGAGAAAAAGGTGCTCAAGGCTTGTGTTCGCCGTACCAGCACACCTCCGCCCTCACCTTCCCGACTCCCGAGCGAAGACCTCATCTTACCTACCCTGACGAGCCTTCGGTGCTAAGACCAGCAGTTGACAGCCCACAGGCTGAAGTGGAGAGAGCCGAAAGAAACGCATGGTGGCCAATCTACGACCCGCCAGTGGAGGTCATTAATTGGAATGGCGATGTTCGCCCTCTCCCCGGATATGACGCCTGGGTGAGATTTTTATGCTCTGTGTTCTGGAAGAATCAATTATACCCGATTAATTATATCCTGAGTCGTCTGACAAGACCGAGATGATTGCGTTGAGCCACGTTCGCACTCTCCCTATAAAGGTCCTCTACATATGGATACATGGAATGATTATGGTAATGATGATAATGCAACCATGGTCTCAGGAACATTCTCGACGTACAATCCAGAATTTCCATCATCGAGTATAATAGAAAGAGAGAGACATAAGAATACGGAGGTTGTTGATTTGAGGGTTACCTAGTCTAGGGATGAATGATGGCATTGATAATGACATAAATTATATAATAGACGAATACATAGATAATTACGTTTTTGATGGTGAAATGTTTTTTGATGCTGCTGATTTCGAAACTGAAAGAGTAGTGCAGTGTGAAGAGAGAGGTATTCACATGGTGTTTAACTCGTATCCTCAACCCTACGATGAAAGAATGCAGCGATTAGAATTTTGCAAAGATCCGGAGACAGGCAATATTGTCACTTTCACGAACATCAAGAAGCCTAGTTCAGAGGAGCATAGTTCAGGGGAGAATCAAAGGGATCCTCTGATCGAAATGAACAGGGCCAGGGATGCCAAGGAATTTCAGAACCTTTTGAATCAGAGTCAAGAGGAACTAGAAAATTTTGACTTGGACTCTCTGTCCGACATGTAGTGTGGTACGCCCTGCGTCCCCCACCACGACTCCATCACATTGAGCACCACTGGATACCAGAGTGTGGATACTCTTGAGCCGTGTGTATCTTATCAATGCATCGTTATCAAAATGGCGTGGATACAAATGCATGCGGCTCCCCCGGCTCGGGGCTTCTCGCGATTTGCCCTGAACGACTTAGCGCCGCTCCGCGCGCGTGTTACGTCCCTGTCCTCCACTTCTGCCTTAATGCTCTGTATGCTGATGAGCTCCAATCATCCCTCTATTTTTATTGCTATCCAATATTTACATACGAATTGACACTAACCGTCGTCTATAAGCATACTCCAAAATTTTGTAAATCGTAGCGACGGATCCTATTCCTTTGATATTCTCTAGTTGACCTCTCGCCTATTTTTCCAAGCGATTCCACGTGGGCGTCTGGCGGAATATTCCACCATGCCCAACGCTGATATAAAAGGTATTGGCGCCAGCCTAAAGTGTTCTTCCTGCTTTCACACCTGTCAGAGCAATAGCTCCGTCTGCTCGATCCCGAAGCAACTGTACTAACGAATCTCATTAATACACATTTATAGTGTCAAGTCATATTTTGTGTCTACTCATTTTTTCATTCGAAATTACATTTGCAAACATATTTTTCGCGCTCCGACGTTCCTTTGCTCCGTCCGCCTGTGTCTCCGCTCGGTCTGATCCATAAGTTGACTTCGTTTTATCTACCCGTCTCCCACTACGCTACCGAGGGTACGAAACCAACTGGTGGCAGCGATGGGCTTCGAACCCACGCCTCCGAAGAGACTGGTGTCTTTTGGAGAGCGTTACCCGCGAGATTCCTGGCATTGCTTAGTGCATACTGAGGACGACGCTGCGACGTATCTTGTAACGCGGTATCTCGACTGTCTTTATGAAAGATTAGTCTGCGAATACGTTTGGTAAGTCCTACCACTGGGTTAGTGTTTTTGAAAGGAGTCACTGGCCCTCTTTAGTATTGTGTGTATTTCGGTGCCAATTTTGTATTCTTCAGTGTTTTTATCTGAATAGACGACCGCAGTGAAAAATAGTTTACTTAGTAGTCTTTTAGTGCAAAAGGATACCTTTGCCTACGCCTACACCCCCCTTTTCTTTAAAGACCAGAAGAAAAGGTCTTAGTAGTCTTTTAGTGCAAAAGGATACCTTTACCTACGCCTACACCCCCCTTTTCTTTAAAGACCAGAAGAAAAGGTAGGACCCTCGTGGGTTTTAGTTAGTGGTTTTGGGCTTGAGGCGCCCGATCCGTCCCAGTGGGCAAGACATTGACCGCTGAAAAATGGTTCAGAAGAGAGAGAAGTGTACTGGGTACCTAAATCAGACAAATGGGATGCATTTTGATCAAATTCATCAGAAGGGAACTAAACAACGTACAATGTTACTGAGATAGGACAGCTGCCTATTAACAGTGGAGACAACCTTCGTTCAGCGAGAACTTTGGTCGTTGCAGTTGCTCACTGTCAAAAGAATGGCAGTCATGAAATGATGAAACGTTACAATAACATCAGGCTATCTGAATTACTTTCCAAGAAACACAGCAATCTCCAGAAGTCGGAGGCTCAATTGCTGTGTCGCCGTGCTAAAGTAAACCTGGAGAATGGAGGTTCAATCGACGATGTTGTCTCATTCAGAACATTTTTAGTCGATTATACTAAAACTGTTAGTATACTATTATACTAGAGAACAGGTTGTCGCGTTGGCCTCGGCCACGAGATTTCGTCCCTTTTTGTCCCGCGGTCCATGAGCTGCTTTGTTTCCGGCGATCAGAGTACTGGTCGCCAGATGGACCCGATGCAATGACGCTCGCAGGCTGAAGGGATTTTGCGGAAAGGAAGGGACTCGGAGTTTGACCCTTTGCGCCTCCCTTGTTCGAGTTTTTGATGTTTTTGCGGAATACACATGTCGATTGCTCAAATTAAATTTTTAGCATAACCCCTAATTTTTCAGCAAATCACTTATTTCACCTACTTTAAACGGTAGAGATAGCGGACTCTTAATTCAGTCTGCATAGAGTTTTCAAAAACTGCAATTCTTGTCGAAGCGCTAGTTTTGTCGGTATTATTGACAACAAAACCTATTGTTCTAAGTCCAATTTCTGCTCTAGTACATTCTCAAAATTAGACAGAGGTACTTTTGTTGTGACTATGTCTACTTTGAAAAATCATCTTCTTTCTGCAAATCACTGCAAATGCAGAGTTTTTTTTTTTTTTTTTTTTTTTTTGGTTATCATTTCTGATTGTTTAAGTGAATAATTGTATAATGTTACTAATGACACTTATTGGTAGAACTGCTAGTACTCTTTGAGCATTTCGTTGATTTGGAAGATTTCCTGGTATTCTTCTTCTGATAATCGCGTACTATACTCTGGCTTTTCCCCATCCAGGTCGTCGTAGAATTCGTGAAATGAGACAACTTCATGGCCAGTATCCTGCAAACGTTCCTTCTCCCACTCTGCTTCTCTTTGCAATTGGTCGCGCTTATTCTCGAAAAGTTCTTGCGTCTTGGCCAAGAGCAAGAGCATTGAGAGAACATTTTTGAGGCCATAGATTAAGGAAGTGCTCATTGACTATCGACAAAACACAGTGCCACCTGAAGGGATAATATCAACATCTATAATACACATGGCCTACACTAATGTTTGACCTACTCTGAGATGACCCGAGTTTGATGGTCTCAAACAATGGTTGCCTGGGACTGGTTCAGTAGGGACGGAGGGGGGATGGGCCTTAAAGCGTGGGATTAGCCCTTGAGGGCTATTTGAAGTAGTAAAAAAAAAAAAAAAAAAAACTAAGTTTTTGTTTTTGTTTATAGCCGAGGTCCTAAAAAATTTCTCAGGAAATGGCGGCGGGAGGACGAAAAGGCGAAGTGGAGCATTTGGCTCAAACTTTTTCTGTCGCGAATGTAAAATAGGATATCATAAAGTTGAAGCTCACAAATGTGCAACTCGGTGTCCTGCCTGTAATAGTAAAATCGTGCGCAATCAGCCCGTTGCAAGAGTAACTTGCAGCAAATGCAATCGATATTTATACGGTACAAAATGCAACGAAAATCATTTTGAGAAGTACGATAAGGAAGAAACCACTTGTGAGGCTATCAATCAATGCAACAGTTCTTTGAAAGTGTTTAATACTAAAAGCCAGAAAAAACCACATTTCTGGGGTGTAATTTTTGTTCGATATGCGGTAAACATGTATCAGTAGAACGCTTTAGTTGAATGCAGCCAATCAGAGAGCGGGTCTATAAAAAATCCGAGAAGAGAAACGCTGACCCAGATCCAGTCCAGAATCAGGGTAGTCCTTCCTGTAAACATGGGCTTGAGGGTAAAAATGAAAATTAATAATTTTTGTGTGTGTTTTACGATTTAAAGGCGACGCAATGTAAGAGGACTAATGTTAAGAACGAATATTTACACGAGCTGAACTTCTGTGTTGCTCGACATCATTGTAAGCATTGTTTGGATGATTTCCAAATTGACGAGGATTGTGAGGACTGCGGGAAAAATAATATGTTTCGAAGTTATGACCGTGAGGGCTCAGTCTTTGACAAGATTTCAACGATGGTTTAAGATTCTTCAGGGACTTGAATATAGAATTGCAGGATACACACTGATCGAATTGTTTTTTCCACTTTTCAATTAGATAATTATTGGTACCAATAAACCGGGCTGCTGCCTCGCAAGTGGGGAAAAATCTCGCCAAAAATCTCGGAAAGTGCAAGACTTCCGAAATAAAGACGAGCCCAGTGGTCAAGATGAAAATGTTTTAAGCAACGAATATTGGCAACGCCAAGAAGGGCTGGGGGACGGCAAGGAAAGCGCATCATACTTGTACGGGGCGGAAAAGTTGTGGGTGGAATTCCCTAGTGACAAGTGGTAGTTGAGCTATTGCGTCGCTCGCTCGGATAATTTTTCTCTCTTCCTGTATCTACCGATTAGTATGGAACGCGTTGAATCCTTATTCTTGTAAGGAAAGGGGAATCGAGTTCTTTTCAAGAGAAATATTCCCAAGCATTTTCCCTCCTCATTTTGCCTATACACTACAAGCACTCGAGAATTTCTTATTTTTGTTTTCGTTGAAACGATCAATGCGATTAATAAGGACTTGGAGGCTCTACAGAAGAAGAAACCAGTCGATTTTCAAAGATTTCCTACCGAGTTAAAAAAAGACTGGAAGGCAACGGAATGCAGGACGTTTCTTTTTTACATCGGACCCGTGCTTTTAAAGCAATATTTAGATGTTCATAAATACAAAAATTGTATGAATTTGAGCGGCGCTATTCGGATCGGAGTAGATCCAAAACACTGTCAAAAAGAGGTTCCGAGAATGAGACGAATGATTCACGATTTTCTGAGAGGAGCGCACACGTTGTATGGTGCTAGAACTTTTGTATACAACTTTCATGCCTTGACTCATTTGCCAGATGATGTTGAGAGGTTTGGGTCCTTGGACAACTCAAGTGCTTTCCCTTTTGAAAATCACCTTTTTATGCTAAAAAACCCATCAGCTTAGGAGCATTATTCGACCAGCGGCTCAAATTGCCAAAAGGCAAAGCGAGCTAAACGGCGACTTTATAATATCCTTCCACCAACAGCTGAAGCATAAATGGGTAGTATTAAAAGGGAAGCGCTAAAGACCTTTACCAACAAGGGTGGAAGGGAAACAATATTTCCATTGTACCTACAAAGATTTCACAATGCAATGTCGACTCCCAAACAATGTTTGTGGACTTGAGAACGGCGCCGTCATAGAAGTCACCAATATAGTGGAGGGAAAAAAGCTGTATGTCATTGGGAAGAGGTACAATGTCAGAGAGTGCAATTATTTCGGAGTTCCTCATGAACTAATTGACATGGTCGTCGTGGACGAGCTTCAAAATGCAGAGGAGGTATGGCGATTCAGTGAAATTAAAAAAAAATATGTTTTGTTACCATTGAATAGGGGCTCTTTCGCTATTTCGATTAAACACACCTCGTAAAAGCTATGAATCCAAAATTAATAGTCACATTACGCCAAGTTATTCTCATATATTACTGATGAGCCAAAAGCTTGTAGATTTTTTGGATGTCGGAAAGGTATATCGTTTTGCAAAGGCAAAACTTAGAAGCAATGTTGCGGAATTATTGCGAAAATTAGCGTAATTTTACTCGAGACTTGCGGCTGTATCATCTTTCTGTATCACTATAACATGACTCTGTAATATTGCTGCAACATCTGGAAAAGAAGGGACGGCGTCGATGAACGAGATCGACGCACTTAATTGGGTGGTAAGGTGTTCGAACTTGGTGTGACGAACAGTTACACATACTTCGGGACAAAATATTCCAGCTTCGCGTGGCATCGGGAGGACATGTGCCTCTACAGCCTCAACCACCACCTGGAGGGCGCGCCGAAGGTCTGGTACACTCTTCCCATCGATGAATCCAAAAAATTTGAAAATGTTTTAAATAGGACGTTTCCTGAGGCAAAAAGGTGCAATGCATACTCTTGTCATAAGAGGAACGTCGTTTCGCCGAGAGTCCTTAAGAAAAATGGGTTCCACCCAAAGATGATCATCCAGAGGCCCGGGGACGTCGTGGTAACGTTTCCATACGGGTACCACGCAGGGTTTAACCTAGGGTTCAACTTGGCAATGGCCAGGAACATAGGCACCCCCGAGTGGATACCCTTCGGAAAAGAAGCGGCCACCTGCGATTAAAATATTCCAGCTTCGCGTGGCATCGGGAGGCCATGTGCCTCTATAGCCTCAACCACCACCTGGAGGGCGCGCCGAAAATCTGGTACACTCTTCCAATCGATGAATCCAAAAAATTTGAAAATTTTTTGAATAGGACGTTTTCTGAGGCAAAAAGGTGCAATGGAGACTCTTGTCATAAGAGAAATGTCGTTTCGCCGAGAGTCCTTAAGAAAAATGGGTTCCACCCGAAGATGATCATCCCGAGGCCCGGGGACGTCGTGGTAACGTTTCCAAACGGGTACCACGCAGGGTTTAACATAGGGTTCAACTGGGCAATGGCCAGGAACATAGGCACCCCCGAGTGGATACCCTTCGGAAAAGAAGCGGCCACCTGCGATTAAAATATTCCAGCTTCGCGTGGCATCGGGAGGCCATGTGCCTCTATAGCCTCAACCACCACCTGGAGGGCGCGCCGAAAATCTGGTACACTCTTCCAATCGATGAATCCAAAAAATTTGAAAATTTTTTGAATAGGACGTTTTCTGAGGCAAAAAGGTGCAATGGATACTCTTGTCATAAGAGAAATGTCGTTTCGCCGAGAGTCCTTAAGAAAAATGGGTTCCACCCAAAGATGATCATCTAGAGGCCCGGGGACGTCGTGGTAACGTTTCCATACGGGTACCACGCAAGGTTTAACCTAGGGTTCAACTGGCAATGGCCAGGAACATAGGCACCCCCGAGTGGATACCCTTCGGAAAAGAAGCGGCCACCTGCGATTGCCAGTTGGAACAGGGGTTCACATTCGAAATGAGCATTTTTGAATCGAGCTCCGAGTCCCGAGCACCGAGCCCCGAGCCCCCAAACTCCCCAGCCCCCGATCCCCCGAGCCCCGAGTCGCCCAGCCCCGGGCCCTTCCACGAGCGGCGAGACATTTTCCGTTCGCACAGAATGCTCCAGCTCTCAGCTGTTTTCTTCAATACGGAATTAAGTTACGTATGACTGCCTTGGAAAACTTTCTATTTAGTCGTGTCTCAAGGGATGCTCCTGGAATGATCTTTTTTGAAATGCAATCAGTTGACTAAAAAGGGAGACAAAGGTCAGACCGGTCTCTTGTACTAGGGTCGATAATACCCAAAATAATCTGGCCGTCCAACTACAAAATGACTCTTGTAGTTCATCTACTTTTTTGTGGTATTCACTTGAGAGGGACAGAATGAAACATTTTTAATTTTTTGCAGGTGGACACGGAAAATTTTCCCCCCATAGTTTCAAATGAAACAGGAACTTCTTTCAACTACGGAGAGGTTCCAAACATTTCTACCTCATTTCTCCTCGAACCAAAGGAGGTCTCTACCATCACTCCTGCCCATACAAGCACATCAAATAAAATTTGTAATGTCGGCCTCGATTCTGATTTCAGAACACCTGTAAGTATAAATAATTATTAATGCGGAAATGATACCAATGATTCCCCCATAGTTTCAAATGAAACAGGAACTTCTGTCAACTGCGGAGAGGTTCCAAAAATTTCTACCTCATTTCTCCTCGAACCAAAGGAGGTCTCTACCATCACTCCTGCCCATACAAGCACATCAAATAAAATTTGTAATGTCGGCCTCGATTTTGATTTCAGAACACCTGTAAGTAAAAATGATTATTGATGCGGAAATGATACCATGATGCAGAGGTTCAAGTAAGATTGAGCTGGGATGAAGAAAACATGTTTAAGATGATTCGATGGAGGCCATTTTTTGTGTCAGAGTGACGTGCGATATATCGCATCGATTAGCCACATAATTTCAGCTCAAATTTTGAGATCGCACTTCAAACAAGATCATGTGAAGTCCAAAGTGCGCGTCTCAGGATAGGTCACACTTTTATCACTCACAGTCATATTATATCCAAAGAAAACCAACCCATCTGCCACTTCTGCAATTCATCACCTCTAACCATCAAACACATACTTATGGACTGCTCTTCCCTCCGATATCTCCAATCACAGATCTACTCCCCTACAATCAACAGAAATACAAACCCTCTTACATGCGATGAACCCAATATTACCACCAAAATTCTAAAACTCTTCACCTCTCTTAATTTAAAAATCTAAATTTTCGTTTATACTCCCATTTTCAAAATTATCTGTAAAGACGTTAATAGCCTGAGACATATATATATATTACACGCGGTGAATACGGGACAAGCTGATATTCAAAAGTGCATCGTGTCGTGATACTCTGTATGCGAGGGGTGTAAGCGATCATCATACTTCATAACTTGCTCGGCCACCACGCCTTTGTGCGCGGCGTCCTTGGTTACCTTTCAACAAGTGTAACCGAGCGACCGATAGTGACCTTAGTAAATATGCAAGTTTCGACTGTTTTCATATTGTGAGGACGTTGGTGTTGTGAACTGTGAACTTATTACGAACTGCCTTAACTCAGCATTGAAAATGTCAATTTTACAATTACCCCTCGAGCGCAAAGAAGTTCAAAGGATCAATAACATGAGAATTCGAGAAGAGGAGCGTAAAAAACGAATATTCAGACCGAAATATAATATTTACGTGAGTAAGGGAGAAAAAGTACCGTTTTAGGTTTTGCTTTCTTAAAGTTGAACATCTTTTTGTCGGGCTGCATTTTTAAGAAATTACGAATCCACACTAATTAAAATCGGTAAGGTAAACACAGATATTGAATTTAATTGCAAACTATCAGTGTTCACCAAACCAAGTGGCCTGATGATGATGTGTACGTAACATCGAAATAGCTATCGCCTAAAATCTAATGACAAGTTTTGTTTTTGTTCCTTCTTCAAATGCCACTGAAACGTGAAGGAATGAAGCTACGAATACGGAGAGCAATCCAAGTGTTAAGTCCTTAATTTCAACATTAACGTAGACATAGCTTTCTGAAAAATAGGCAGATTGACGTCATGTACCGCGATGATGCATCTTATGGTTTTACCCCCCTTGGAATCGTTAATCGTTATTTTTGAATTTATACTTGTTGTAAGACCTTCACGACCGTGGTTGAAAAAACTACGGAAGAGGAACCCATAGGAGGCACTGTCTGGCTCCATAACGTCAATGGACCACTAGACAAGGTACGAATTTCAGCATTCTGATACATGTTTCCTAGTCAAAATTTCACGTAGAACACGATACGCACAACGAAATTTACCGAAATTAACCTCCTTACAAAGATATTTAATGATTCTTGATGCGTGAATTCAAACCACCCGCTCATGAAAACTCAATGCTCTACGTGATTCACATCGCGCGCTAAACGTTATCATAAACGTCTCAGCGATATAAAAATCTGGCAACCTCAGTCTTGACGCTTTGGCTCAGCTATAGCAAATTGCTTATAGTTTGAACAACACATGGTGGGAAATGAACATTGCTCGGTTGAGAAGCTTGCTGAAACCGTTGTAGTGCGCGATTTGACTCACGTAGAGCTTTGAGTTTCTTGTGAGCAGCCAGTTCAAATTCCTCGTAACTGATGTGAAATAAAAACGTTAGTATCTTCGCTAAGAGTTGGTTTCAGTAACTTTTGTTGCGCGAATCGTATTCTACGTGAAATTTTGGTTCAGAAACATGTATTAGAATGCTAAAATTCGTACCCTGTCTAGTGGTCCATTGCCGTGTTTTTCAGAGACAGCATCTCCTATAATAATGAAACTACGAACTTGACGTTTGAATGGCTCTTCTTATCTTTGCTTTACTCTAAGACCCATAAACATGGCACACGATAATTTTATAGAGAACGAATTTAAGAGACGATATCAGGATATTCGATATTTTTCTCGGTTTCGGCCGAGTTTTATGCTCAATCTGAATTTTTATTAATTTTCAAAGAGACGAAATCAAGAATTTGATTTTTAAGGAAACGAAAAAAGCATAAGTCTTGTCTCTATATAATTCACCCAATTACTTTGCGTCTTCGGCCGAGCTTTATACTTTCTTGAGTATACAGTTGTTTCCCAAGGGAGCTTTCGCTCTTTGTGACACTTTTCATTTTGTGCCGTTCTGTGTACCCAAGCCTTGGACCTGTTGTCTGACGACCTTGCCTCCTTAATCCAGAGCAAGTTAAGAATATCAAGGTGTTTGCTGTACCAGGCTGGCCACAAATCAGTATTTTCTTTATACTTTTTCAGTACATTCTGAAGAAATTCAGTGCCTTTTCAACAGAGAGACTCCGTGCTTTTCCAGTACCTCCACTTGACGAAAGTCTAAAAATTTCAGATACTTGATATTCTCGCTCGAAATTGCGACAAAAATAACGCAGACACATTTCAGGTGGCTTGAAAATTAATTGACTGCACAATTGCGATCTTGCAGGCAACACTACTCTAAGAATTGCACTGGAAAAAAAAGTAGCTTGGATCTAGAGTCCGAACTCTTGAAAACATTGACAAGAAAAAATACTCTTGATTCAATCGGATTTTTGCTTGAATCAAAAAGAAATCCGCTTAAATTAAGAGGCTTGGATCTCGCTTTGAGCAAAAATCCGATTGAATCAAGCGTATTTTTTCTTGTCAATGCTTTTCAAGAGTCTGGACTCTCGATCCAAGCTACTTTTTTTTCCAGTATGACGCGCAAGAGATTGCGTCCTTTCCAGGCTTACTTGAAAGGCACGCGTGTTATGAAGGAAACACTTCCGAACCTTCTTGCGGAATTTCCGCACTTTTTTAGTACTTCCGGACCGCCCTTAGGAAATCAATACTATTTCCGAAATTTACGGAAATTTCGTGCTAGTAGACACCCTGACCATGGAGTTATGTAACTCACTCTTGAGTTGAAAAATATTGAGTCGTTCGTTTATATATGTATATTCGTTGCAGGTCGATTCAGAGGCGTTGAAGGCTCAAGCAGACGCGAGAAAAAAGGCGGAAATTTTGGATAAGCAACAAGACGAAGCGATTCAGCAGCATGAGAATTACACTTACCAACTGGCTGTTCGACTCGCTGAACAGGCAGAGAGGGTAATATTTTCAAAATTATATCTTTAGTTAAAGTCCAATTGTTTCGCAGTTCCTTATCGTTACTTTTTCTCCAAGGTTGATGCAAAAATATGTGTGGAATCACTGTTCAGTCCCCCCCGACACTCGATATTATCAATGTTCTGCGAAACAGAATGGAGATGTTGCATGTGTGAGGAATTTGCGATCTGACAATTGATTTTTATGTAAAAGTTCGCGAGAAACACGATAGTGCCACTGGTTTTCTCTGAAATCAACTCCCATAAGCTCAAAAAAGCTCTCAAGTTGAAGCCGAAATGGAGGGGATATCCCACGCTATCCTGAGAGTTCACCTCTGCATCAAAACAAACTCTCCATGCAAAGATAGGGAGCAAATACATTGACAGGGCTGCTACTTTACTTGGGGACTCCAAAACTGATAACACGGCAACCCTGTCAATGTATTTGCTCCCTATCTTCGCATGGGGAGTTCGTCTTGATGTAGAGGTGGACTCTCAGGGGGGGGGGGGGGGATATCCCCTCCATTTTGGCCTCACTGAGAGCTTTTTTTGAGCTTGGGAGATGATTTCAGAGAAAACCAGTGGCATCATCGTGTTTCTCGCGAACTTTTACATAAGAATTAATGGTCAAATCGCAAATCCCTCACACATGAAACACCTCCATTGCCAACTTGAGTTCCACTTTTGACTTTTAATATTGTAGGGGGTTGCGCCCCCTGGCTTCTTTGCCGCCCAACAACCCCCCCCCCCCTTAGGCGTTTAGCGCCTTTACCAATCGTGATCTGTTTGTCTCCTGGTAACCAATCAGACATTGATTGTTTACTGGTTGTAGGACACCGCTCTAAATAAACCTCTTCCAGCAGCTATTATTTCGATAACAGTGAAGAAGTGAGCTGAATATGTTGAAATGAAACAATGGAAATAAAAGTCAGGTAAAAATTTAAAAGATGAATACGCTCAGTTTTTCTGCGTAAGGAAACGAAAGGAAAGGAAGTCAGGAAAAAAGACCTCACTAAATCCCCGAAGAAAAGGAAAGGATTTAGAAGTGTTTTAAACGAAATCTTCACCTACCCGGCCCACTGGTAGGACTTGCCGAATTAGGAAGGCCCTGGAACTATATTCCCGTTTGATGAATTAAAAAAACTATTGGGGTAAAACAAGAGTAAGAAAAAGGAGGATAATAAATAAGGGAGTGGGATTAGATGACCAAGAGACAGAGAGGCAAAGGAAGGAATCGTGGAAGTTCTTGCTTACGCAAAATGGAGCGATAGGTTATGTAGGTGTACCTGTGCCACAATGGAGCGATGGGTTATGTACGTGTACCTGTGCCACATCGAATTCTTTGATATGAAAAATTTGTTGATCCCCTGTGGAGAGCTGGATTCCATGTCGAAGCAAAATGTGTAAAGTGATATTTGTATTGTAAATTAAGTGGGATACCTAGTCAGTGTAATTAATTTTACTTACTGGAAACTTTCTTAGACGTTCACTCCAACTTTCTTGATTTACTTTAAAATGTATTATTAACCATTTGAACATAATTATGAGATAGAGCTTTACCATCTTTAAGCCACCCAGTACATTGAGTTACATGAATGAAATGAAATTAATTTTTACAAATATGCGCTAAGTGGTGGTATAATTTCACTTTCAACCAAATCAGAGAAAACTCAAATCTCTGCAGAAGAAAACTCCCTTCTGATCAAATCTCCCCGGCAGTGACGCCATAATTACAAATTGACTTTTAACTATAAAGGTGTCATACAGATCATGAGAATTTACGCAAAAGAAAAGAGTTACGTGGGAAAGGCACAAGACACTAGGTCGCTTTTATTGCAAGGAAAGAAACGATCGGAGTTAGAAAAATCAATTGAGACAAGCGAACAATTCTTTTTTCTTGTTCGAAGAACATCTTTCGTAAATAAAAGTCAAGAAAAGAGATATTGGATTAATGCGACTAATTTACTTTGATGGCTAAGAAAAGATGTCTCTTTGATTGGTGTGATTTTTTCATTCGTGTTTCAAGATTTCCCTTCATTCCATTCATAGCGTTTCTTTAATTTCTTTAATGTTAGCGAAAGCGACAGTACAATCAAGAAATCACACAGTACCATCAACTTCATCAACGGCCAGAGAGTAGACGAGAATTCGATCTGAACGACCCCGATTACCTCAGGAAATCAAAGCCGGCAAGAACGTCCGATGATGACCCGACTTTGACAATATCATCTGCACAAATGTGAGTGTAATGATTATATAAAAGTAAGTTGTTCTTTAAAGAGTTCTTTTAGGAGTTTAAGTAGGTAAGTTGTTTCCCAAATTAAGTTGTTCTTTTATTATGTGTACTTTGGCTGATTAAGTTGTTTCTCGATGATTATATATTTATACTTCGCCTTTGACTCTAACATCGTCCTGCGACCTAAATTGCATCTCCTTCGGAAAGGCAGTCTCAAGGCTTTCAAATTCCGGGCAATATGCCTCCTGAAGTCCCGGGCTAAATTTTACCTCAGGATGTTATAGTTTCTTCTTCACTGCAGGGGCTGAGAGGGAATTCACATGTCATATTTGGTACTTTCAGGAGGACACGCAGTAAATAAAAACATATAACGAACCGCAAGTAAGACACCCTAAGGAGGGAGATTGATTGGTCACATTTCCGCCAAATACAATTGAATTGAGGAAAGAGAAACCCCACCCGATACTCATTTGCGAAAATTTCTCCGGCCCTTTTAAAGAAATTAACATCGAAAAGAAGAGCCCTAATTTTTCCAGACCTAGTTTCTCCTCGCCCACCGCGATTTTTGAAATTGAGATAACCAGCAGCTGCGCAAAGTTACACGTCTAAATTGCGCATGCAACTCGTCCAAGTAATTATATCCAAATGTGCGCGTGACACAGATATCCAAATGTGCGCGTGACACAGCTACGTCCGGACGAGTGACGCTGTTATTTTAAAAGTTGGTGCCACTGCTTTCCTTCTATTTAGACCCATTAAAACTATCGGTTTTCGGTGAGGCAAGCTGCCTTGCCAAGAATCGATTATTTCACGAACATCGATGCTTACTTTCAAGAATCGGCACTGAACTTGTCCTGGTAAGTCCATCCAATCGTTCTAAGTTGAGGTTCACCTTTTAATCAGTCATATTTTATCAGGGTGTCCGGTATTTTTTAATTTTGAAAAATCCTGAGATTTTCCTGATTTGTCCTGATGTTTTAAAAAAGTTCCCGATTTTTTCATTTTGAAAATTCCTGATATTTTACCGATTTTTCTCGACTCCTTGCACGGTAGGCAAAAAGCAGTATGACTTCCTCCGCTGAGGAGATTCGCGTAGGACAAATTCCTGATAAAACGTCCGATTTTCCCGATTTTGACCTGATCGGCCAAAATTCCTGATATTTTCCGGTTTTTCCTGATGCTAGACACCCTGTTTATGTTCGTATTTGGGCTTAGTACAGTTATTGTTGATTGTCTGTTTAGATTCGACGGAGAAGACAGATCTCTCGCCGAGAGGCGAAAAAGACAGCAGGAACAACAAAAAGAGTGGCTGAATCGACAGATAGAGGAGAGGAAAAATACTTTGGACACCGAATTACGCTCGAATCATCAGTATTTCGAGTATTTACTCGAGCGAAACCGTCGAGCGATACAACTCGACGCTCTGGAGAAAGAATGCAACAAACACATGCTTCAGACTGTGCAACACTACAATACGATTTTGGTGAGAGGAATGAATTAGAAGTTCCGTTGAACCGCGTTAAGCAGAAAAGGAACCAAGCCATATCAGCTACTGCCAAATTGACTTGCCAATTGAATTGGACGATTTAATAGTTTTCATGATAACGATTGTGCGGATTTTTGTGCAAATTTCAGTGAACTTTCTGCATAAAACGATGAAAACTCCTTGAAATTTCCTAATGAATCCGCGAAAGCGTTCTCTTGTAAGTAATTAAAATGCTCGGTTCTTGCACGGAGAAAAAAACTTCGTGCATGGGACCCGAAGTTGAAGTCACTTGGATCTCTGAATTTTTCTGATCACGCATCCGAAAATTTGAGGTCGAGCTGCCGAAGTTAGGATCAGACATCGAGGCACTTCGGTGTGTACCGGAGTACTTCAGATGTGTGACCCGAACCCTTCGGTATAAATCGAAGTACTTCAGAAGATGTCTGACCCGAACTTCGGCAGCTAGACCTCAAGTGTTTAGATACGTGATCCGAAAACTTCAGAGATCCATACGACCTCAACTTCGAGTCCCGCGCACGAAGTTTTTTTCTCCGTGTGGCAACAGCTGATGCGGCTTAGTTCCTTTCTGGTAAACGCGGTCCATTTCTGCTTTTGATCTTTCATTCCGAATTTTAATTGAATAACAAGAGATGGTCGTAGTTGGAGAGGTACGTGACAGGAAGGGCTCATGGTGTTTTCTGCAACTTTTGACGTCGATTTACCATTGTTAGTCGATGTTTTTAGAATTGTGCGTAGCTGATTTAGGGACAGAATAATGCTAAACGGGGAAAAAATTGTCGAAAAAAGCTACCGCTTGGCGATATTTAACACTTAAGAAAAACGCTTCAAATATATGTTTTCAATGCCCGCGGCGATTACGACTGAGGGCACCGTGGATAATCCGAAACAACATAGCGCGGCAGGAAAAACAAACTCAAAATTTTGAGAACAATATTTAAAAATAGGGACGCTTACTGTCAGGTTTCAAAAAGAGGTAGAGCTATTGGTTCAAAATAGATTATTTGCGTATACCTGTTAGATCAAGTATGGAGACATCACTCGCAGATGAACTTTCTGAGAAAGTTTTGGGATGCCAATGTGCACTCTCTTTAAACTCTTGGAAACAAAGAGGATAGAAAGAGCGAAAAAAAAGCCGCTCAGAGTGACCGCATACAACGGAGGCGCGGATAAATCGAATCTACTGACGTGAAATTGCAGTTCCATGAGATTCCATACTCTACGAAGGCTGGTGTGAAAATGCAGACGAAGTTTTTGCTTAATGACGTCTCATTAATGAGACAATAGTGCCTGTAAATATTTGCAGGTTAACCCAGCGATGCACTTATCAAAAAGCCAGAGTTCAGTTTTGAATATTGAGGCCTAAAAAACACGGCGAATGGTGTCACGTTTGTATGCTTATAACGTAAAAGATAAGTATTCCGGAGCACACTTAAGCGCAGTGGTGACATGGTCGTAAGTATACAGAATTAAGCGAGTTTGAAAACGATTTGAAACGCCTTCAAAATGACGAGTAGGTAACATGTGAGGCAATCAATGGTTTGCAGCGCGTAATGAAAGACCCACACAATGGCGGCCGAATTCAAAGAGATAAATGTGTGGTATCTCATTCGGAAGGGGGGGGGTTGTTTTTTTTTTAAGTTAGTACATTTCGCGCTTAGGTTGAGGGAAAAATATCTCACGTTGAGATGCTCCTTATGATAATAAAGCTTCGTACAGGTGGCATCCAAAACTGTCATGATCTTTTCCAATTTCCAAAAGATTTCGGTAATTTCTTTGAAACAGGTTTGATTTTCATCTTCCGTTGAGTTTAAAAAAAAAAAAATTAACAGAAAAAATCAACAAAAACACCTAAATACGTTTTTAAAAACGTACTGAAATAGTTCTTCTTGAGGTAACGGAGAATGTTACCAACAAGAGCTCTAGGAAAATTGGTTTTCCTTTTAATTTTGGATCATATTTTGATGCCAAAATGTATCAATAAAATTTTACCAACAGCGTCATTCGTTAGATTCATAAAAATACAAAAGACATGTTTACCGACGGATTGGTAGAACAAACAATGTGTAAAAATAGAGAGTAACAAAAAATTCATGCGATCGCGTGAAGACAATCCCACGTTATTCCGTTTTTCGAAGATGCGTTTGCAGCTCAGGCCGGGTTTTCACATCTGAGTCGGGGATGTCGAGGTCTTCATTCTGTGGAAAGTTCTGGAATTTCTAGCTTACCTTATCCACCACGAATTCAGATTGTGCAGGATGCTTGATGCTGTAGGCACTTGCTTGCGTTTTAAAAAAGAGAATTCTTCACGGAAGAAAATTCAGCGTTGCACGTTCAATTTTCCCGTTCAGTTCTCCAGCGACGAAAGAGGCTTGACGAGAGCGACAGTGGTTTTCTTGCTGTTCTTCGTGCGACGGATGAGCCGATGAGCATCAACGAATTCCTGCGATAGTCAAATTTTCTGGTTAAAAAATGTCGTTTGAAATCTACATGAGGCATAATGGACCACTAGACAAGGAACGAATTTAAGCGTTCTGATACGTGTTTCCTAACCAGAATTTTACGTGGAACACGATTTGCGCAACGAAAATTACTGAAATCAACTCCTAAGGAAGATATTAACGTTTTTATTTCACATTGGTTACGAGGAATTTGAAAGACACAAGAAACTCAAAGCTCTACGTGAGTCGAATCGCGCACCACAACGGTTTCAGCGAGCCTCTCAATCGAGCAAACGTTTATTTCCCACCATGTGTTTTTAACTATAAGCAATTTGCTATAACTGAGCCAAAGCGTCAAGATTAAGATTGCCAGATGTATATATCGCAAAGACTGTCATGATAACGTTTAGCGCGCGATGTGAATCACGTACAGCATTGAGTTTTCATGAGCGGGTGGTTTGAATTCACGCATCAAGAATCATTTATTTCTTCGTAAGGAGTTGATTTCGGTAATTTTTCTTGTGCGCATCGTGTTCTACGTGAAATTCCGGTTAAGAAACCTGTATCAGAATGCTGAAATTCGTACCTTGTCTAGTGGTCCATTAAAGCAAAAATAACCCAACACCAACGACAAGGAGATCATGCAGAGAAATAATATTGTGTAAGCATAAAAACAAGGCAAAAGCCACAAAAACAAGAAACTTCATATAATTTCTAGTCACTCATTGGTGAGTCTTGTGGGTGATTGCGGGGTTTTCGTTCATGCGAGTCAATTAGGATCATTTATTTTTGCGTTTTTTGTCAATCTTATTGAAGCTTTGGAGCTGTTGTACGTGAGCGTGATTTCGTCTCAAACGGATGGACTTTAGAAAATCTGACCAGGCCTCAATTTTATTGAAGCTTTGGAGCTGTTGTGCGTGAGCGTAATTTCGTCTCAAACGGATAGACTTTAGAAAATCTGACCAGGCCTTCCAAAAATTCGCTAGAAATCAGTTGCGCGGGAAGATTCGACCGAATAATAGGATTCTTCGATTGACTATTATGCCGTGCTAAGGAAAAACGCTGGATAAGCCATCAGGCGTTGCCAAATTTTCTTCGATAAAATACGAATTTCCAGGTAAACTTATGAATATTTTTCTTCCAATTTTTCAGGGGATATTCTTTGAATGTTGATCTAAAGTTCCTGGAAGTGTCAAGGAAAAATATTCATGACTTTCCTCACATATAAACATTTTATCAAAGGAAAGGCTACTCTCGAATGTTCATACGGCGTTCTTCCTTAGCATGGCAGTATTATCGTCGTTTTCATGCACTGAAAAAAAATTCTCGGCGTTTTTACCAAGGTCCGTTGGTACCTTTACCCTTCACCATCTCACTTTTTTTTACCAATTATTGGTAATTTTACCAAGACAGACTGGTAAGCTTACCTAAAAACCTGTATTTTTACTGTTTTTTCAGGTAAGAATACCACTTTTATTGGTAATCAATTCCCGGTAACTTTGCCATTTTATCTCGGTAATTCTACCACAGTAGATAAAAAATATTGGCGCTTTTACCAAGGTCCAGTAAAATTACCGAGAAAGTTCAATAATTTTACCAAGATTTCTCGGTAAAATTACCAATTCCATAAATGGTAATTTTACCAAGAAAAAACTGGGATCAAATAGAACCCTGAATTCTTGGTAATTTTACCCTTTTCTTAGTAAATACACCGAGATTTTTTTTTCAGTGTGTCCTTTTCCGTTGGACTAGCTTCATATGAGAGCTCTCCTCCACGTACAAACTTAGCTCACTAGAAAAAAGTCGCTTGGATCTAGCGTTCAGACTCTTCATAACATTGACAAGAAAAAATACTCTTGATTCAATCCGATTTTTCCTTGAATCGAAGAGCCGAGCCTTCTAATTAAGGCGGATTTCCTTTTGATTCAAGCTGAAATCTGATTGAATCAAGAGTCCTTTTTCTTGTCGATGTTTTCAAGAGTCTGGACTCTAGATCCAAGCTTGCTTATTGTCCAGTGCTCTTAAATAAGCTCATCGATGTCTTTCCTGGCCCTCTTATTGGTGAGGTTTTTTTTGTTTTGGGCCTGAGCGTACTTTCGTCTTAAATCGGATAGACTTCAGAAAATCTGGTCAGGCTTTCAAGTTATCAAACGAAATTCGCTGGAAATAAGTTGCGCAGCAAGATCCGACCGATCAGGATTCTTCGATTGACCATTTTCGTCGTTTTATATTCTTTTCCATAGGACTAGCTTCATGTGAAAGCTCCTCTCCGCGCAGCTCTCAAATAAGCTCATCAATTATGCGTTTTCCGGCTCTCTTATTGGTAGGGAGTAATCAATGAGCCTCTAGGAGGCCTCTACGTGGAGAAGAACCTTGGTAAAAAGGATATCTTTAAAATCTCACGACTGTTCAATAAAAAGTCAAAAAGTCCTATCATGCAGTCTGAACGAAAGTCTTAAATGTTTCACGTGTTCCCCGAAGAAATCTTTTGAGTTTCGGGCATTTTCGCCGGGGAATGAGGTCCCTTATTACAGATCCGGTCACAATTTATTATGAAGCGCAAAAAAACCTTTCTCGCATATTCAGAACAATGAAAAAGAGCTTGGTCTCGTTTCCGCTGACTCAGAGAGTTTGACGCAGAGTAGAAAAGTTGGATGGGGCGAAACTCGTGATACAACTGTTCCGACTTTCAGATGGGTAAAATTTCATATCCACGAAATAAAGGAAAATGTGCACGTTTTTCGGCTAGCTCAAAGACTTTAACGCGGAGTAGAAAAGTTGGATGGGACGAAACTCGTGATACAACTGTTCCGACTTTCAAATAGGTAAAATTTCATATCCACAAAATAAAGGAGAATGTGCACTCTTTTCGGCTAGCTCAAAGACTTGAACGCGGAATAGAAAAGTTGGATGGGGCGAAACACGTGATACAAATATTTTGACTTTCGAGTTCCGAGAAGATAAAATTACAGATCCACAAAACGAAGGGGGACATGATGTTCTACACCTCTATCATCCGGTTAGTCAAACCCAACTTTCAATTCGCATAACTGAACTTATGATGTTCCGCAAGAACTGATCAAAGAAGTTTGGTTGCACGAATCAAAAAATCAAGAAGAATTGTCTGCACTCCTGGCCCGATTACACGGCATCCTATGCTCTATTGTCCCATGTTCATTCTCACTAATCACAAGTTTGCACTTCAATTTGTGTTGTGATTTGGCATTTTATTGATCCTTAAAATGATGCATACAATGGGTACGAATACAAATAAAACAATATGTGACAAAGGCTTATTTCCCACCACGAACTGTACTCTTGCTTGGCAGGGAAGTAGTTTTAGACTTCCGCAATTTTCTGCAACGCGCTGGGTTTTCGCAAAAAGGTCGACACATCACGCAGATCAACACTTTCCTTACTTTTTGGCTTATTTTTGGATGTGTGCCAAAGTCTATCACCCCACCTAAGTTGATAGTCTTAGAACCTTCAAACAAAGAAAAAGTACTATCTCAGCCTCCAAAATTATTATACCACGCGGTCGAGAACAATACATTGTGGACGTATTTCTGCTAAACGGAACTATAGGCGAGTGGGGAAGACGGGGTGTGCTCTAGAAATCTGCGTAAGAAACAATGTAAAAGCGGGCGAGATTCTCTTTGGAGAGATGTAAAAGCGAGTTTTTACATTCTGGAAAACGGAACGGAGCGCCAACTGTGAGCGGCACTTATGAGCCATGGAAATGTGACAAGAACGTTGCGAACAGGGCTCATGAGTTAA
Organism: Bemisia tabaci; assembly: GCF_001854935.1. Lineage (NCBI taxonomy): Eukaryota > Metazoa > Arthropoda > Insecta > Hemiptera > Aleyrodidae > Bemisia > Bemisia tabaci. Next base: position 2,275,559 of record NW_017566817.1, on the reverse strand, counting down.
TACGTAGCCGGATGGTAGCGCGACACGGAAAAAACAAGACTAGTGTTGAGCACTACTGGCCGTTTAGTGGGGAGTAGTTGAGGGCCGGCGTCTAAGCTCTGTGCAGCTCAACACCGGAAGGCAGTACAGGTGGGCACTGAACATGAGTAGTGCTAATCAGATGCCGCGAGACGTAGTTGCGCTTAACAGGTGTAAATTCACCCATGATATATCGGAGTCACGATAGCCTGGTGGTAACGCGCTGGTGAAGACCACGACGCGCTGGTGATCGAACTCGGGATGCGCCGGTGGAAGCACCGGCGCATCCCGAGTTCGATCCCAGGCGGAGGCGTTTCATATTTTACGCTCGCTCCAAAGTCACTTTAGGGCTTGACACTACTTCTTCCTTAGTGACCCAGCCTCGAGCTGTTTAGTGCCCAGCACTACTCTGACTTGCTGGCTCCATTTGATCTAACCCTCGTTAGTGCCCAGCACTAACATGTAGGTCCCAACCCTAAGCTCGTTTTTTCCGTGGACGGTTCCGTCGTTGCCGCTGACGTCACTGGCGCTTTATAATTCCCTCTCATTCTAACAGCCCTCAACTAACGAGCACACCCCTCCTAATCCCACCTGTCTCTGGCTCCGTTTGACAGAAATACGTCCGATGGTACCCTTGCTACACTGGAAAAAAAAATCTTAAATTTGCCACCAAGAAGTATTTCTTCATAAATAAAGAATTTTGCTGGTTAATATAAGCTACTTTTTTGCTTAACCCAAGTATTATTTTTCTTGAATCAAGAAAAAGTCAGCTTGAAACAAGATAAAGAAAATTCTTGGCGGCAAGATCAAGAATTATCATGCTTGATCCAAGCTACTTTTTTTTCAGTGTATGGTCTACTTGAATTGCACACTGTTTCTGTCGATTTCGGTCTCAACTTATGATCTCAATTGCAGGCAGAGCAAAGGAAAATGGAAGAACAGCAGCGGGAACGCCAGAAAATTGAAAACGATCGGGCAGAGATGACGAACACTGCTAACAGCGACCTTTTAACGGAGCCTTTGGAAGTGGGGTTCATGAGTGCTTTTGGACCGGGGAGAATCAATTGTCCCATGTACAAGGGAATGACAAATGCGATGATTCAGAAAATAAGAGAAACCCAGCACGTTCAAAGAGAAGAGAAAAAGGTATATTTTGCCGTGTCTTTTGCAATCCGCGTATAATTTTACTGCTCGTTGTTTTTCTTTTATTTTTAGTACCTATTTAAGAAAGATGTGCTGTTGAAAAATTAATCTCGACCTAATATTGAGTCTTGCTATATTCAAGGGTTCTATGCAACGTGCCGTCGGTAGGTGCCCGTTGAGCCTTCAAAGGCTGTGAAAAAATTTAAACAATTAACTACTATAACAAATTTTTTATCTTTGGGGCTTATTTTTATTACTATTTAGATCCGTAACCGGTGGATGCAAATCATGACTTTAAAATTACTCGAAATAATAAAGTTGAAACAAAGAAAAAACATCCTGTTCGTCATGAAATCTTGGAAATATGGATGAATTGTTTATCACATTATCGGCGCTGCAAAATGAGATGTGAACTGCGAATTGCGAAAATTTTATCGGTATAGACATTTGCGGGATTGACATCCACGATGCCTATAGGTGGAAATGTTTTTGGTGGAAATTTGGCATCATTTAGCGACGCTGCCGTGATGCAACACGGCTCATTACTGCCGTGCTAAGGAAGAACGCCGTATGAGCCTTCAGACGTTGCCAAGTTTCTTCAAATAAAAACCAAATTTACTGGGAAAATTGTGAATATTACTTTCCAAAATTTTCGGACAATTTCGAACGCATTTCTATCTAAAACATATGAAAAGTTCACAGAAAAGTGTGCATGAGTGTAGTCAAAAATACATGTTTGATCGGGGGAAATTTGGCAACTCTCGAATGTTCATACGGCGTTCTTCCTTAGCGCGGCAGATTAAAACTCCGAGGATTTCATGGTAAACACGATTGTAAATGCGACGAGGACTTCACGGTAAACACAATTGTAAATGCAACGAGGACTTCACGGTAAACACAATTGTAAATGCAACGAGGACTTCATGGTAAACACAATTGTAAATGCAACGAGGACTTCATGGTAAACACAATTGTAAATGCAACGTACCTAGAGAACCTGTTGGTGTGCCGTGTGGTGGTATGGTAGATGGATGGTGAAAAGTCAATAAAATGAACGGAAAACGAATCTCGTGACGAACAAGTATATATGAATAGATGAATGTACAGTACAGCAAGGTGGTACTAAAAACTATCAGCTGGGCTGCAGGAGCGACTGCACCGGATGAGTGGTGGCCCGAGCGGTGGCCAAAATCAGAGTGTGGGTCCACTGTCTCCTGGTTGCTGTTCAAGGGGATGATCATGATGAAGGGAAAGCCGGGAAAGAAACAGGTAGGGAATCATCCGTGCCAGGCGGTACCGGGCTAACGGGAGTTCCCGAGGTCGCGGAATCGCGAACAAGGGAGGTGCCTGGCGCGGGGTTGTGAGGATGAAAAGGAGAGACAGGCGCTAGGCTGATGGATAGAGGAAGATGTGGAAAAGAAGCCTGGCCTGACGCCATACTACGTGTATAGTTGAAGGAACACCACAAACCTTGGGCGCTTTCTTTTTCTGATCGGCGGAGCCACCGGTGGAAATCCACTGGTCGCCGTTTTCGTGCGAAATTGTCCGCGATCAGTCGGGAGTTTAAGAACGCACTTCCCACCAATGTAAACAAATGGCTCACGGACGATTTGCAGCTCATCTACGAAGAAGCTAGCTGACTCAAACCTGTGCGCTTGTGGACAAATTGCGACTATCGACCACATACTTCTTCAGTGCAATCAACTCAGTAAATTATCATCACTCATCGATCAACTGAGCCAAATTGGCGTCTACTTCCCTAACAACTCAGCCATCCTATTAGCTGATCCATCTAAGAACAAATACTCCATTCTGAGCAACTTCATCCGCTCCAACAAAATAATTATTTAACTTTAAACTTCCACTCCCTACATCCACACATGGAATAATCCAAGCGAGTAATCAACATCCTAGTTTCTTCTACCATCAATAATCAATAATCTAGCCATCTACTGACCATATATCTTATTAGTGGCTGTTTGTGCCCATGCACTAAGGCCAAAGCACCGTTACAGGGCAAAAAGTAAAAACTAAAAAAAATAAACAAATGGCTTTCTTCCTCTCTTCAAACCTTTGACTCAATGATACTGCAATAGTGTAAATATATACTCAATGTACGAGGAAAAATAACACTATAAAAACCTGAATATTACATAATCCAATGCATAGGCGACAGTGACGATGCAGAAATATAGGACTCGGCAGCGGCGGCGCGCGAAGTACCCACGTTTTCTCGTTTGTTAGTTTATTTTTGGCCTGAGGTTAGGCTGAAGTAGGGTTAGATTGTCCACCGGTGGACCGGTGCACGGAGAAAAAAAACTCGTGCGTGGGACCCGAAGTTTAGGTCATATGGATCTCTGAAGTTTTCAGATTGAGCATGTGAACACTTTAGGTCTAGCTGCCGAGGTTCGGATCACACATCTGAAACTTCAGTTCATACATCTGAAATGCTTCGGTTCTCACATCTGAAGTACTTCAGATGGAAGAACTGAAGTTTCATATGTGTGATCCGAACCTCGGCAGCTAGACCTAAAGTGTTCAGATGTTAAATCCGAAAACTTCAGAGATCCATATGACCTAAACTTCGGGTCCCACGCACGAGTTTTTTTTTCTCCGTGTGGATTGGAAGTACAGGAAAATCTCCGGTAATCCGAGCGGTAGATTAGTGGGCACGAATTCACCGGCGCACGGTGGATCGAGTCAATTAGCGAGGTCGGACATTAAATTTGTGACTAAAACTGCCAATTTTGATGTTTATTTCGTCACATTTTAAAATTCGAAAGATGCTGGTAGAAGAAAATTTTACGAGAAAACCGTTGGAACCAATTTCGGAACTCCAAACTTTGTATAAAAGGAGTTATGAACGTATAAAGTTTCCAAATTTTGTTCGACCTCTCCTATCGACTCGATCCATTGTGTGGCGGTGGCTCCACCGGTCATGACGTCAGCACAAACCAGTGAGTTAAAAAACGCGCCGATCGGTCGTACCGCCAGTCAATAAAAAAAAACCCCTCTTGAGAACTACCACCACAGCCGTACGTTCTTATTCTTAAGAAAGCCAGAACGCCTGCAATTATTTGTGTATGCAAAATGGACATCCTGAGAACACGAATAGTTGCATCCAGACCTGACCTTACCAGATTGACAGAAAAAATTTCTGAGGCAAAATTCCTTGATTTTTCTGACTTACTTCGCTGAGTCAAATTGTTTCTTTAAAGTTGTTTTTTCAAGATTTGAGGTCCTCATTGGAAAGCAAATTCATCAGTATTTTTTGGCGAGCTTATTATAATGGACCACTAGACAAGGTACGAATTTCAGCATTCTGATACATGTTCCTTCACCAAAATTTCACGTAAAACACGATGCGCACAACGAAAATTACCGAAATCAACTCCTTCCGAAGATATTAAATGATTCTTGGTGCGTGAATTCAAACCACTCGCTCATGAAAACCCAATGCTCTACATGATTCACATCGCGCGTTAAACGTTATCATGAATGTATCTGCGATAAAAAAACCTGGCAACCTCAATCTTGATGCTTTGGCTCAGCTATAGCAAATTGCTTATAATTTGAACAACACATGGTGGGAAATGAACATTGCTCGATTGAGAAGCTTACTGAAACCGTTGTAGTGCGCGATTTGACTCACGTAGAGCTTTGAGTTTCTTGTGAGCGGGCAGTTCAAATTACTCGTAACCAAGGTGAAATAAAAATGTTAACATCTCCGTTAGGAGTTGGTTTCAGTAACTTTCGTTGCGCGAATTGTGTTCTACGTGAAATTCTGGTTAAGAAACATGTATCAGAATGCTTAAATTCGTACCTTGTCTAGTGGTGCATTAGCAAATAAGCATATTTCATCAAGCTGTATTGAAGGTTTTGATCTATTTTGGGAGTTATTACGTTAATTGAACTTTTTTTCAAAAATCGTTTAGAAGCAGCGTGAAGCTGAGGCAAAAAATGAAAGAAGATGGCAAGATCTGATGGAAACTCAAGCAAAACAAGCAGCTCAGGAGATGGATGTAATGCGTCAAAAACAAAGGTATGAGAGAGCAAGGAGTGCATTTTGTGAGAAACAATAAACCGACCCCTTTTTTCCGGACACGGAAATTTTTTTTTTTGGTGTGAGCGCAAACAATATGATATGAGTACCAGAATTTTCATTGCTTTCACAAAGAATGATCTCAGCTTCTGACGATGTTTAACTCGATAAAAACCATTTTCACATTCAACAAAATGAATTGATTGGTAGCAAGCATTTCATTGCACTAATTTTTCTTCTGAACAACATGAAACTAATTGTGAACATTCTCAAAACTCTAATCATACATGGTCCGATGAAAAAATAGAAAGCTGAACGTTTCCATCTATTTTACATTGCTTTTCTTTGTTCACTTAAGATTAAGTTCATCATTTTATAGTTTCACTTTCAACAAATGGGATGAAGTTTTCAAGGCTTATTTGAGACAGAGAGGACTGTCTCATTACAATCGCAATAGTCAAACTATTGGGAGGCTAACCTATATTTAAACTGTTCCTTCTACTTCATGAATAGAGAGAGAATAGAGTGACCTAAAAAAATTGTGTGTATAATTTTTGGCGAAATCCTCAAAAGGACAAAAGAAAAATTACACACAATTTTGCACAATTACGGCGATCAGTCAACCGTTAAAGAGGTACAGTGAAACAAATTAAGATAATTGATTTCGTAGTATACAATAAAAATGAAGTTTCAATAGATTTTCTTCTCTGCTTTTAGGGAGATGCAATACAGAATAGCACAAGAGAATAAATTCTTGAGTCAAGAGCAAGAAGAAAAACTCAACAACTTTAAAAAGTATGTGAATGTGAATGTTCCAACAGCTGAGTACTTCAACAAATTTGGGACAAGTTCTCGATAAAGAGATCCTTTGATTATTCATGACGCCGCTTAAGAATTTCAATGGGGGGTAAAATTTGCCTCTGACCGATTCATTCTACAAGAACATTAAAAACTCATTGAACATGAAGATGAACACTGAAGTCATAATGCTGGCACATGGTGAAAACTATCCACCAAGACAAGTAATAGCTGAATCTTCCCTTGTGACTGAGAGCCTGCTTGGCCCTTGGCACTAAATGCACTCTCATTCTCTTGAAGTAATTTCTCATGAGGTTTCATCATCTTCAGGGCAGAATGATAGAGAGGATCTCTAGTTATGGTCCTTCATTTTAGACTATTCCCACAGTGTACCACAAGAGGAAGTTGTGTTGGCTATCTAGTTCCGCACAACAGCTTCAAAATGTACTGGTCTTGGGAATAAACTGATAAGGGACGTATTATCCTTCATTGATATCAAATTAGTCATTGTTCCTTCATTTCTTTCATTTTTCCAAAATGTATTTTTATCTACTTCAATTCTATTTTTGCGTTGACATGAACACGGATCATACTGCTAGAAAGATGTTATTTGTATTTTTGATGAATTATGTGTACTTCAAAGATTTAACATTTGATAAGAGTTCGCAATTTTTGAAGAGCATTCCAAAGAGGCAACTCTTATAAACATGCTACAATGACAAAAAGAGGGTCAGAAGCTTGATGGGACAAATATGTTTGGAGAGGCTCTTTCTTTAAGAGAGAAAGTGGTTTTTAATTATTGATGCCTATCATTTACAAGAGTAAACAACCAAGCAAGCCAATTAAGGATCACTCAGTTTTCCACACCTTCTATCCCGGCGAAGACTCAAAATAAGCTAAGGCAAGGAGATTTAAAAACAATTTGATTTCTTATGCTTGGACTAATTCACGGAGCATACATGACAAAAACAGTTGCACTTCTTAAACCTGGTAAAGTACTGTTAAAGAGACCACGAGACAAAGTCAGAAAATGGGTTACTTGCAAATGAAATGAGAGAAATAAATTATCTTTGAAAATTTTATTAAAATTGCTTTTGTTAGCGAGGTTTTGGAACAAAATGTAACAGTTAATGAAAAGATCAAAATTTTAGAGGAATGAGACACACTTATTGCATCTGGATAGTTCAAAGCACAAGGGGCATGCTTTAATTTATCTTAACTGATAATTTAAAAACTAAATGTTAGAACAAAAGGAACTTTAAAAAAAGGAGAAAGCACCCCGAGATCATATGCGTTACTCATGCATTCCACCACCACTACTCAGTAGTTTTCTTTGGAGAAAAAAGATCGAAAAGAGAAGAGGGAGATTATTGAAATTCTGGCTGAAACTTCATAAAAATGATCCTTAAAATGAATCTCACTTTTACAAAAGTGACTTGTCCCTGCAATTTGTATCAGACTGTGGCATTTTGGGGGAGGGGAGATGGACTGCTCCATCCAGTTGCTTGGTCCATGGAAAGGGATACAATCCCAGGTCTTAAAGTGTCTTTAAGGGTACAAAATAGGGCGACACAATTAATGTTATCTTGTCAAAATTTTGCTTGGAATACGATGAACGAGTTGACACTTTCTAAATTCAACTCATAAAATAAATGATACTTCTTGTATACGCAAATTCACACTTTCGGCTAACAAAAAAATCAGAATCTACTCGCGTAAATCGAGCACCAAAATAATTTCTTCATACTTTACAATGGAAGAATTTTCTTGTGAGCCAACTTTTTGTAAACAAGCTTAAAGGCACCTTGTATTAGAAGAGGAAGGCAATGTGTGGGAAACAAAGATTTAGTTATTTTTCCTGAGGTACAGATCGATTTCGATGCCTTATTTGGTCTTTTTTTCTTTATTTCTTTTGCAAGTGAAAAGTTTGAATTTACTGTAATTTTGAAAGTTTTTGATGTGTTCAATATGTTTTGCATGAAATTTTGATGCGACAGCAAATCCTGTTGTGCCTAATTTTGTTACCCTACCTGGTGGTCAATTTTTAGATTCTAAATGAGTTCAAACTTTCCCCATGCACTTGTTGTGATTTTCAAACCACTCTCACTGAGAAACAACTCCTCTTTTTATGACACATTTTGTTCAAAAAATACAAATTGAATGCATTTCAATTGAATATAGAATGCAATAAATTTATTTAATGTTCAAAATAAATTGTTTCGGGGTTAATTTTTGCTTTGTATGTTTGTTTGTTTGTTTGTTTTTTTTCACTCCATTCTGAGAGCAGCAAATAAGAAAGCAACGTTCAAGGTTGCAACTGAAAACAATGTTTCCTATTGTTTTCAACAACTTTTCTGAGTGATGCTTAAAAACAAAATACGTCTATGCTCTATCAATAGTTTGCAACAGAGCCACTATGCTCAGAGATGGACAGAGAATTTGGGCTCATAAAGGAATTTGGGATTTTGGTTTATCGAAAGAAAATACTGTCAAAATTTATGCTGTGAGCTAAAAATAAATAAGTAAAGAGAAGAGAAGAGAAGAGAAGAAAAATATCCCTTGACCAATCAAGCCTAGAAGAGTTAATGAATCTCACCAACTATCTTGATATTAAGTTCAAAGCCTCTAAATTCAGAATGGATCTGGAGATGATTTCTGCTGTTTTCTTCAGGTAACCACCGCTGGTTAACATTACAATAGGCACTCGCCGCTCTCTGGCTTTCATGAAAACTATTTCATCCCTCCTGATAATACCCTGTTAAGACAACAAAGAAAGGATTTAATGAAAATATTAGTCGGTAATAGATGGAACCAAAACAAAATGGGGCACAGTGGCTTAAGACTTACACAATTTTAATTTCCTCAAAGAAAACTTTTACAAATACACTCTGACTAATAACAGGGTTGCCACAGAATTTATGAAATGAATGTTCCTGCCACATTTGGCCAGAATTCCCTGACAACTGGAGGTGCACCAGATGGTTAAAAATGCATCATTTGAAATGGTTTTCAGGCTAAGTTTGTTGTTAGAAACATCAAGCCCATTCTGGAAAAGAGATAAGGGTGTCTGAATAATTTTTTTCTGACACTTTTGTTTTTCCCTTGACTTTCCGGATTTTTCCTGACATTTCTTGGTATTCACTGAATGTGGCAACTCCCAAAAAAAGCTTTCAAAAATTGCAGAGGATACTTCATCACATTAAGAATTACTCAATAATACATGAAACACATAGGTACTACATAAAGAGGAAATTTTAGGTCAACGAGTGGTTTTGACATTTTGGAAAAGATCCAAACAGATCTTAGATTGCAGAAGCCAAGAACTTTCCACACCCTTACAATATTGTGACAATAAGCATACCCTGATTAAATTTTTCTTCTATGGCCAGAACGCTTTAAAATCTGCGTTGCAAATGATTGAGCTGATGAGTTTTGAGCCCTAATATTTGCCAGAGAAGTAGAATTTGTAGAGCTGATCTCATTCTTTCTTGGAGGCAAAGTATAACTAGATCATTATATATTATATATATCTTAAATAGATGGAAGTATAACGTTGTTAGGAGCAAAAAAGAAAAACTTGAAAGTCATCTTACCTCAGCAGAAATATCTAAACGCCCTAGCGGATCTCCACTTAAAATATCAGTCCCTGCATTGTACACTAATATATCTGGATGGAATTTATGTAATGATCTTTCCAACTTCCTGCAAAAAAAAGAATTGCCATGTGATCATTTATAACATAAACGCACAACGTAATGACAGAGTAGTTTGAAGAATTGCAAGCCATGAAAGTCAAACATACACAATTCAAGAAAAAGAGGAGACAACTGAAAAAAACCAAGAGAATATTTTTACCTTCTCCTTTGAACAGTCAGTTAAAAGATTCGGAATGAGACCATTTGCTTTTCCTTCGGTTTCATAGTAGATGTCAATTGGATGAACTGACAATGAATAATGCTATGAATGGGGAGAGGTAATGAAAAGAAAAGAAAATCTGAAGATGGGCTTTTGTTTATTCAGAGTGAAAACTAAAAAAAAAAACTACATAAAAAAAGAAAACTCACATGATTATTCATAATACCTAGCTGCCTGAATGGGTCAGTGACACCCAATTTTTTAATTCATTTTCTGAAAGTATGATTGTGAACTCGAATTCTAGAAATTTTTTTGATGTAAACTATATTTTTTGCTGGTTCTGATGATACAGCTATGCGGGGGAGCGGCATTTGCTGATTGGTTGAACTCAACTTTCCGTATCACCTTGCTGCATCAACTCAACTGTTGGCTCTTGATTAGCCTCGTCTCCCCTTTAAAATTATTTTCGGAACTTTTGAATAAACATGTTGGATTTTTTCACGATATTTCACCTACGAAAAACTATAATCTGACTCAGCAAAAATTTCTAGACCCCCAAAAATTTCCCTATTGACTGATAATCTCAGCAATACCAACTCCTTTGGCCTTGCAATTCAGAATATTTTCTTTCTATTTGCAAAGATTAATGCGAGAGAGATAGAAAAATAAAATTCATCGGAATTGATGTAAGCTCTTACCTTTCAACTAGATCAAGATATTCTGAGTCAGACGTGTATGACTCTAATTCCACCATGCATTTAATGGCTTCTTTGGCCGGCGAGTCTCGAGGGTAAATTTCTCTGTTAAAAACATCCATGATGAACACTTTTTCATCATTAAAGAAGTCTCTTTCATGTCCATTACCCTGAAAAGAGAATTTTTATTATGCAGTTGGAAATTAGAAATTTGACATAATAACTGCCAAGCCAGTCCCAAGGGACCAATAGTGGTTGGTCCAAGCATGCCACAATTTGCCTTAAAATTTACAGCAATTTGAAAGACGTGAAAAATGGGCAAGTGTGAAAGAAATCGCTTAAAAATGGCGGTGCAATTATCGTGTTAAGAAATTTATACAAAAATGCATTTATAATGACATGACTGACACACTGATCACTATGATCGGCCATTCACTGTTGATATGGATTGAGAAATACTATTTAGGCATGATTTACATAATTTCTTCATTTTCAAATCATCGGACTTTCCAACTATTGCTACACTTCATACAAAATTTTCACTTCAAGAAATTCGAGTTATGGAACAAATTACTTCACGTTGTTTCCACTTTCTCAGATTGTATCGGACGACTTTGCTATGTAACTGTGCCTACTCCTCACTAACTTCCCCGACTTTTACAGGAATTCCAGGTTGCTGCAAATTCTTGGACTTCCTCAATTTTTCTGACTGCCAGAAACTCTGCTTAAGTGACATTCACTGATATTTTACAGATCCATGCAGATCTACCACTCAACACAGCTTCAATTGAAAACCTGAGTGATTAGACTATCCTTTTTCTAGAATATTCCATTCAATATACACGGGAAAAAAAAATTGCTGATTCAACAATTCAATTGCTAAAAACAGTGAGTGCAATGTTTCAACGCAGATTTTACAATAAAAAAATGCTACTTTAACAACACTGTAAACTAATTTAACCACAGGGGTAGTTAAAGTAGCATTTTTTAGTTGTAAAATCTGCGTTGAAACATTGAACTCACTGTTTTTAGCAATTGAATTGTTGAATCAGCAATTTTTTTTTTTTTTTTTTCGTGTAGGAAATAATAAAAATCTTCCTCAGTTGAAGGCAACTTTTAAAATCTTCAAACGAGGAAGAATCGAGGGATACCTTTTTAAAAATATTTCTAAAAACGACGAAACTATGAAACTAAAAACTATAAAAGCCCATTTTACAAATCTTCTACCTCCTTCCCTATCAGTATCTTCCTCTATCAGTATTCAAAAAGCAGATCTCTTACTTGATGAGCGTCAAGGTCAACTATCATTGCTGTTTTGACTCGTTGCGGATAAAATTTGAAGAGCCATTTGATCAAAAGTGTGATGTCAGCATAAGAGCAAAATCCTCCACCTTCATTCCCGGAGCAATGGTGAAATCCACCACCTATATTGATAGACCATCCTCGATGGATGGCCAACTCTCCAGCTAGAACAGAACCGCCAACTTGAAACCTGAGAGGGAAAGAAACAAATAAATAATAAAAACGAATAGACCAATAGAAAAATTAAGAGTTACTTGAATGGATGACTGTAAGACCAGTTTTGTTTACAAGAGCTAGTATAGTCTGTAAGAGCACATGACCAAAGAGAGCATCTTTCGCTCATCATATTTACTTATTCTAACTGTGGACAAACAGACACATGAGAAAACTGTGGTCGATAAGAGGGTGCAATCAAAAATCTATCATGAAAAAATATAATTCGAGCCTTCTCATTTTAAAACCTTATATCTCATTCCAATATTTTCAAAGTGATGACCATCTTTTTGACACCTTACTTTAAAAAATCCATAACTGATAAAAAAATTCGCCATTTTGAACCTGAGGCAAGCAAATTTTTCTGTATTCAAGACCCCCTTACACGACCCTCCCATTTTTAAATCCTGTTCTTTGGATCTTCCAATTTTCACATGCAACTGAACGCACTCTGCCAGTTGCATGGCCAGGAAGTTTCTCCACTTAAGAGTGCTACAGTCCAACTTACTAAGCTATACATATTATTATCCAAGTTAGGCTCTGCAACAACTAGTGACGACATCAGCTCCAGTTTTGATAAATTCGAGAAGCACCATTACTAAGCTTCTTTTGAGAGTTAAGATTTTCTATCTCAACTCGTTGTTCAAACACAAAATTGATTTTTTAATGGTGATAATGCTCATTCAAAAAGAGAAAATCATAATTGTTTACATTTGTGAGTCATTTGAAGCAAAACACTGGAGAAGCTCTCCTTACTGGCACGGAAGAGGAGGAATCGAATACATTTTAATTCAACCTCATACGTCTCATAACTATCAACACAGCACTTTGAGTATTTTTTAACAGTCGAAGGAGGAATATATATGTGTTCAGGGTCTCTACCTCCTAGCGTATCAGCATCAGCTGGACGTCTGCTGTAGGACATGATGCACACAGCCTTCAGTGGTAAAATCTGCATGTGGTTCTACTTTGGTTATGCAGCACTCTTCAAAGAAAATTTCTTTCTTGGATTAAATTAACATGACAAAGTTGGTTATGCATGCAGCACTCTTCAAAGAAAATTTCTTTCTTGGATTAAATTAACATGACAAAGACTACATGGCACACTCTATGCACAGTAAGGCTCTACAACATAGCAGCTTCCGAGATAGATATTAAGTTGAAAAAAAAGGAGAGGGAAATACCTCATAGGTTTCAGATACCGCTGATTAATGATCCAATTGGGAATAATCGCTATTGCAGGGATTTCAGTTATCTTGGCAACTTTCCAGCTCCACTAGTCAGAAAAAAAGAAGAAAAAAAAAAAAAAAATTATAAAAAAGAAGAGGAAAAATTTTAAAGTGAGAAACAAAAATTGAATCTTCATCATTTTTTACTGATTGAATTTTAAAGCGGCAGGCATTATTTTAATTTACAGGAATTTCAAAGAGATTTAAAAAGATGGGATTCAGAGAAAACTGCAGTGGCATAAAACAAAGATAACCAAAATGGTATCCAATGAGGGGTCAGGTCTCCAGAGATTAAGGCAATCTACAACCTCAGCTAAATGCTAGAATTTATGGAAAAATTCACACATTAGTTGAAAGTCATGGGAGGCGCAGAAAAATTTGGAGAAAATTTTAAATGATTTGGAACATTCTGCCTTTAGGTTGATCACTTTTTTGACTAATGGAAGTAACCCTTCAAATTGCACGATTACTTAATTAGGGGACAAATAGATTGAAAAAATTACCTTCAAACTGTTCAAGTATTTTTGAGTATGCACTAATAACAACATTTCCGCATCTGCTTCCACTGGGGTGGAGACAGTCTCATCTGACAGCATGTTTTCTTTCTTGAGATTCTGAAACAAAATTCTAGGACCATAGTGAATCACATTCTTTAGATCTCCTCATGTTTGATGTACAACTGTGCAGGTAAGATTTCCATTACATTAAATGCATAGAGACAATTTGTATACATGCTCTATAAAAATCAGAATACTATCAAATTCTACTGCTTATCATTCTTGATTTTCCACCATAAATCTCCTCACAAATACTTGATTTTTCATTCATTTAATTAAGAGAATTTAATTACGAGAAAAAGGATAGCCAATGGGTCTTTCGATCGAAAATTGAAATAATAATAAAAAAGTATAAAAAATTATCAAATGCCTATCTCCTTCCTCATCAGTGTTTTCAACTTAACTTCTTGCTATTTCCAAGTCTTTGATCGCGCCATGAACATTCAACTTTCAATCTGCATGAATTCCCAACTGTTCTGGACAGTCTCTCTGCACTGAAGTTTCTCAGAAAACAGAAATTTTAGCAGAAAACAGAGGGAAGTCGGGTAATAAGGGAAAAACTTAAACTCACCAAGAAAATATGCCTCCATTTCTCTGCATCAAAAGGATGAAGCTTTTGAAGTCCGCACAGTTTGACATCATATTCTTTTGAATACACAATTGGCCACTGATTTTGACTTCTCCTTTTACCTCTTTTATCCGTGAATTCATTGATTTTCTGGTCGTCTTGAGACATACTGAAATACAGAAACCAAATTCAAAACTTACATAAAGGACTAGCAGGAAAAATATGAGCTAAAGATTAATCTTCTTATCTCTCGATAAGATGTCAGTCTTGGGTCATTGTATGGGCACTAGATTCTACTATCACTTGATCAAATTTTATCATAAATTGACCATGCATGATCTTTTCAGAGTCATGTTCCACACGGGATGATGATACAGAGAGCTTAATCAGCTTCTTACACAAGAAAAGTTCAGCTTCCAGAGGCTCGAGTAAGCCAGATTGAAGTGAGCTGACCTCAAGGATTCAGAAGTTTATAATCCTGAAACCCTTACATAACTCCTCGGGTGAAAGGGGGTCCTAGTATCGAAAGTTGGTCTTTTCATGGAAATTAAAGATCCATACTATAATAATTAGAGAAATATGTTCCTATTCTCTGGAGAAGTTACCAACAAATGTTTTTATTATTTTGAAATTTATGAAACAGTGACCAAACATAATACATATGTAGACTTTCATCTTTTTTCAATGCTTAAATTGCCTGGAAATTAAAGAAGTGTTGTATGTAGAAACAGTGGATGTTACTTTTGGTACAAATCACTGTAGCTCATTATTTTGCACTTAAATAAATCTTCAAAGGGGTATTTCTTAGAAGAGAATCCTCTTAGAATTGAAGGTAATACAGTGCAAAACTTAGAGAAGTTAAAAGGCAATTTTCTTAAAACTCTAGAACTTGACATCTGCCTGCTACTCATAGATACTACTCTTAGCGGAGATACTTCTCACATAAGTGTTAGTAAAAAAGGGTCTGCTAGCATGATTCTAAGGCTGAACTCCTCAACAGAAGCGAAAAGGACCAAGGATACAAATCAGAATGGCACGGCCTGGAGCTTTAAGGCAGGAAAAAGAGAGCACGGACATATCATGTGTCTGGAATCAATTACTTGAGTTGCGCTAGCCACAAAAGTTAGTCCTAACTGTTGCTCCTCTCATTAAGATCTAACAAGACTCCATAAAACGCACTATGTCCAATACACATACCTGAGTTCAAAATCACATAAGAGGAGTTACAGGCTTCTCTCAGCTCGGGGGCAACATGGCATGTGAAAAATTGTTGCTCATATAACAGAGAACTGAGGAAAGAAAAGAATAGACTAAAGTCACATCAGTCTGAATGCATCAATCATCAGTTGGCCGATTGGTTAGCATGTAAATATCTGTTGAAGGGTGCAATTTTTGGTTGTGACATTTGTCTATTCATTTCTTTTCAAAGTTCTAGGGGCACATCTTGATTTCTGCATGAGCCCCAGAAAGCATATATTCACTTTTAAAATAGAGCTTCTGCTGAAATTGAGATACACCCTGACGTTAGAAGAGCAATGAAGTAAGGTCTACCACTTGCACTCTCAGATTCATTCGACTGCTTCCGCAGAACTGTCTAAGAGTTAGAATATCAATTCTGCATTAAGGATACACTGGATACGTGGAGAGGGAGAATGTGGTATAGGACCTCGCACACTCTTTAGGGCAATGTGTGCCCTGTTCAATTCTCAATTTTCTTTGTTGCTTTGAAATCGTCTGAAGATGCTGATGAAAAGTCGTCATTGCCCTGACTTTGTACTAGCCACTGGCATTGCACAATCCGCAGTTGAAGTTTCAATAATTCCTTGTATAAATGAAAGTAAGTAGTACAGCAATATAGAGTCAAAGAGATCACTCATCCCAGCACATCAAGTACGGTTCCAGTCAAGTGTGTGTAAATCACGCAAACAGGGAAACTGATCGACAGTCATATCTCAGATCCCACATGCACTTCTTTTCGCCATCCAAATCAATTTCTTACTCTCTCTCTCTCTCACTCTACTATTCTTAACAAACGGACAGCATTGCGTATGGATCTAAGCTGGCCTGTCCTGGATATCATCAAATGTTCAATTGCGGATTGTGCAAAAACGGTGACTTGTGTAAGGGTTGGCACAAGACAGCAATTAAGAAATTGGAAACCGAACAGGGTACACATTCCTGCAATGGATGTGCAGGGTCCTTTCGACTGAAGAAGTCAGGTTACTAGTCTGGAAATGGCATTACTCACCTCATTGTGGTTACTGAGTAAGGCATGGTGAGATTTCCACTCTGCGTTAAAAGCACTGATTGCTAAGGAGCTGCTTTGGTTACTTCCTGGAGGATTGTGTATTCTCCTTGCATCTTCGCGCAGCACCTACAAGTAGTACACACGATGAAGACGAATCTTGCCGAGGAACTCTTCTGGCGACAAAACTTGGCTCACGCTCCGAAGGATTACCACGTGTTTTCATGCATGCCTTTCCGTTCGAAGCAAATTACCGGCTAGAATGAATTCGCGAATAACAGACTGCTGAAGTGAGGTACAGAAAATGGAAAATGAAGCGGGTAAGCTGGAGAATTATTATAAATAACAGAACGACAAAGAGTACTTGAGGAATACAGCGTAAAATTACGCCATAGAATAATAAAGCTAACGCCTTATTATTCTATGATTACGCTGACGCATAGAGAAAAAAAAGGAGGTGTTTGCATCTTGAGGATTTGTACCCACCTACGTCATCAATGTAAACAAGACGCTCGTTGAGGGTTATGTTGACGCTGTAAAAACGGACCATAATGTCCGATTTTTTTAACTTAAATCAACTCTTTATTTAATTTCAAGCACTTTTTATAGAATGACTTTTTCCCTTAAATTACACCATTTCCAAGAAAATCGACAGGATAAAAACGTCGCTGTACCCAATGACGTTATCAAAGCTATAGATACTCTATGAAAAATTCGAAGATGCCCGAAATGCAAACACCTCCTTTTTTTTCTCTATGACGCTGACGGTCGGTGCTCAAGTGACGGAAATGACGGAATCAAGACCAATCCTCACAGGTCAGTCATTCCCGAGGACGAATTTTGGTACTCTACTGCGCAGTGAACCTTGGCAGTGACGTAGTATTGAGTGCATACAATGTATTTCGAGTGCTGCGAGTTAGGGCCGGGCGGGGGAGTGGATTTCAAAAAAGCTGCGCAATGACTGACCTGCTGTGTGGATTGGTCTTGGACGGAATTCCGTTGAGTCTCCCGGAAAATGAGAGAAAACAAAGAAAAACATAAAATGGCGAATGACGATGGCGGCATGTGGCGCCAAAAACGAACCGGCAGGGCAGGTGCTTTTGTCCAACCTAACACTTAAAGTTACACTAAAACCTTTTAAAGTGATAAAAAATTTTTGTACTGATCCACTGATCACACGCATCTTGGAGGGAATGACATGTTGAACTATTTGTAAAACAATTTTCTGATTCTTTTTTGCAAAATTTGGGGCGAATGTAACAGTTAATTTGATAATGAGAAAGCAGTGGCGTGCGGTGGGTTCAGTGACAGGGCAAGCTCTAGCGTTCGCCATCCGGGGGGGGGGGGTTAACGTAGCCTCTTTCCCTTCCCCCTCCCCCTAGCCTCCCTAGAAAATTCTTAAAATTTTACTCTATTTGCTCTATTTTTCGGATGAAATCTGATGGAACGTAACGTCTTGAAAAACTGTATTTTTATTTTTTTCTCTCTTATTTATGATTTCGTTTACTCAACTTGTTTCGAATGTTATTGAGCATTGGAGGACGGATCCTTACTCATAACTCCTAATTTTGCCACTTATTTGAGGTATTATAGTCTTTATTCTACAGCATTTAGAATTTTTTGAGTTACTTAAATTTCCCAAAAAAAGAGGCTTTCTGCATTTAAAACATGATTGAGAATTGTCTAATTCATCACCAATTAGATCCAAGTGAGCGAAATTTTATAGAATATTAAGGCATTTGCTCCGGAGGAGCAATTACAACCGCGACGAAAAGAGGGAACAAGATAGCGCATCGGAGGCAGAAGCAGCGCGCTGGCGCTGCGGTGACGGGCCAAGAGGTGGCCAAGAGAAGCGAGCTGCGATCGCGCAGCGAAGGGCTCGGACTCGGAACGTACCGCGCTCCCCGCCTGCCTTGATTCCGCCGCCGAGCAGTGGCGCTCCGCTCAGCTGATCGCAAGCGATTCTCCAGCGCATGAGTTGGCCCGTGTTCAGGCCGCGCAGCGCGCTGCGCCACCTCCATCCGCTCTTCTGCTTTCCTACTTTGGTGGCTCTGTACGTATTTCTGTCTCCCTCTCTTTCTGTTTTTAATGCAATTTACTTACTGAACGCATTTAATAAATTATATTTGCTAAAATATAAAACATTTAATAGGTGTAATTTTCTTCTTACTTTAGAAATCTTTGGGCAAGCAGTGCTTGCCTTGCTTATCCGGACCGCACGCCACTGTGAGAAAGTTATATGACTTGTCATAAGCTACTCCACATGAACTCTGATATGGATTTTATTTTTCTTTATCAGTAATTTATTACGTAATTCATGCGCTGCTGGCGCCATCTTATGGACAGACACCATACTTGATTACTTGCTCATTGTTGTTTTGGTCTTTATCACACGCACACAACTTTGCGCTTTCGTTTCAAGTTCCGCTGTCCGCAGCAAGACTTTTACGGAAATACGGAATCCTTACTGACCCACAGTCAGTCAGTTATTTACTTATCACTTCATTCATTTAGATTTTGAGATTATTCGAACGTTCACTAGTCTAACAAGATTCATCGGATTGTCACTTTTTCCTCTGACTGTTTGATAAAGGTGAAGTTTTTTCGGCTCATCCTTGCTCGTGCTAGTGTTGTGGTCCACGAAATCCAGCTTTTCTTGCTCGCTGTCGTGTTTACCTCCGCTGCGATCCTACCTTAAAGCTAGCAATTAATCATCCTTCCGTAAGCGAAGATCCTTTTTGTGGACTCGAGATAGTGAAAATGCTCGTTCATCTCTATAATTTATTGAATATCAGAAAAACCATAATTTAATCTGACTGTAAATGAACTGATACTCTGGTTTCGGTAATCGTAACGTAAGTCGCCGCTCGACGAACGTCTCTTGGGAATGGGAAGTCCGGTTTAATTTTTTGGTTAAAAAATCTGTGAATGTTTTGATCAGAGACAGAACTAAATCAAGACGGATGAATAGTGAAACGATTCTGCGGGTCATCATTCAAACGTATATTCAGTTCACCTAATAAACTGTTCAACACAAGCATTTCGTACTCATACAAACTTTGAACACGTTTTTTCCAGTTCAGTGAGAGTATTTACAACTCGGCGAATTTCAGAGCTTATCACTTATCAGTGTCCATAAGCAGGTCAGTAAAATTTCAATTTTTTTTTTAGAAGATGAGGCACTTTCCATTTTACGCTATCACTTAATATCACCTCTGCATATCTTGCTATCCTTTGAAGGCACTATTGTTTTTGAATTTTCAGTTATACTTTGATGTAGCATGTTACTTTCCAAAAATGAAAAATTCCATAGCAGTACCAAAATGCAGTAGGGATCAGGTCTCCATTCTGAAGTAGAGGAGTTGACACAACGCAAGCTGGAATGGGGGTATCCTGCTTTAAAAATAGCCTTGAGTGCTGGCATCTCAAAATGAAGCAGTCCAGAGCTGTGCCTGCCATTTATATTCTGCCTCTTTAGGAGGGTTGCCCTGAGCATTCGATTTCAGCATCTTACTACAACCTACCTGGACTCACAGGATTTCTGATTATCTGGTTTCTGAATGATCAGTGTAGCCGAAGATTGAAGCTTCATGATTTTATATTGGATTCGTTTTAATGTTAGTCATCAAAAATTAGAGGTTAACATACCTATGCCAAAACAGAAGTAGGTCTCTAATGCTGGAGGTGCTGATATGTCAATTGTTGCAAGTGAATATACTTAATTTGATAAATTAACAAAGTTTTGCGAAAAATTGCAAAAAAAAAGGTAGACGTGAGTGTTGTAGAAGGCTGTTCCCCAAACTCCGAGTTACGACAGTCTCCGCTCGGTACATTTTTATCACAATCAAGGAAGCGATAAATATGGGTCCGAGTTACGACAGTCTCCGCTCGGTACATTTTTATCACAATCAAGGAAGCGATAAATATGGGATATACATGCAAGGAGAGAAGCAAAAATGACCATCATATGGAAACAAGAAACATTCTAGTGAGAACAACAAGAAAGGTTGACTCTGGCTGGGACAGGGATAGCTTGGAGTTTAGGGGAGTCAGGTTTTTCAACAATTTATCTAAAGAGTTGAAAGAGATCTTCGTCAAAGCTGAGTCGCCAAATTTGTTCATTAAGATATTTAAAGAACACTTTACAAAACGCTTACCACACCTTGCAAGAATTTTTAAGTTTGTAGTATTCATCTGTTTTGTAATTTTTTCTAATTCGCCTTGTATTGGGCCCTTCTGCAGCCCACAGACTTTGACTTCCATCGATATTGATAGAACTCAAAGTCTGTCAGGTCGGGCTGCTGTTCAGGCTAATGAACTAATCTTTAAAAATAAAAATGAAATAAATACTTTTGCTGCACTATTGGGGTATCAATCAAAACAACTTTTAAAACGAAGTAAATAACATTATAACCAGACCATGTGCCTGGGTTTATGACGTTGCAGTCTTCCTGTCATACTCTATTCTTTGAATGGAAAACTAATCAATATCAATTATTGTAAACTTCCATGATTTTTCTTATCTGTGAAAAGAAAATTCTATCAACACTTCCATGAATGATATTGATTTGTTCTTGTTCAAAAAAATAAAATGGGAGCAGAAATTTTTTAACACTACAATCAAAATATGTGGTCTGGTAGTTTCACTGTCTATTTAAACCATCATTTTCTTATTGTACAAAATGTAACTTGCAGATCATTGATGGCAAAGTTTCAAGAAATCAAATCTCCATCACATTATTTCAAATTTCTGTTCCTGATTACGTATTTGTTTAAGTACCAAAAAATTACCCAATTTATTCATATGAAATAATTAAAAACTATTTCTCTCAGTGAAAAAAAGAATGCAAAGGGTTCTGCAACGAATTGGAAATCATAATCAGACAGAGTGCCTTCATATTTTCATATAGGCAAAACTACATTTCTCCGGACTTGCAGTAGTTGCGCTTGCGTTTCTCAAAAATAATAATCAACCCGCAGAAGTCCCTCACCCACCAATCTCTATCGCAGGTATGGGGAAAGTTTTCTGCCCACCCATTTTGCCGATTGTCCCGCTCATGCTCTAAACCTTTTTTCCACGAAACGTTTTCAAAGCGATGACACATTATTTTTCCTCCCTCCTTTTTTGTTTTTGAATCACCGTAATTCTGCGGAAAACACGCGATTTTCATTCCTGGCACTAACCTGGCGTTTTACTCTTTGGAACTTTCTTAAGCAGAGGTGCAAAAATTGTCATTCGGCCAAACGTATCATACGATCCGGGATTCTTTCCTCGCTCACTTCCGGACCTCTTTTTCCCAAATTTTTCAAAGTGATGGCCCTTTTTTCTCTCCCCCCCCCCTCCCTCATCTCCTCTTAACTTTTGAAACTTTGCTCGAAATGTCTCCCGCAAAATCGAAGAGATCGATTAACTGTCGGAA
Source organism: Bemisia tabaci (assembly GCF_001854935.1). NCBI lineage: Eukaryota > Metazoa > Arthropoda > Insecta > Hemiptera > Aleyrodidae > Bemisia > Bemisia tabaci. The sequence continues at coordinate 2,253,474 of NW_017566817.1, read as the reverse complement.
TTTTTACCGAAAATTTTTTTCTGTGTCGTTCTGGTCAAAAATTTGTTCACCGATCATGCGATCTGATAATCGGACAGATTTTGCACCCCTGTCTTCAGGGCCTTCCCATTTTTGTAAAGGGTCAGTTGGTCGCGTGGTCGAAAAGTTTCTGCCCCGTGCCCACTGAAACACGAGTGGACGACACTGTTAGTCGAAGGTAGCACCTCAGAATCAAACAAATTGCCTTCAGAATTTAGTGTAGGCAATACTGCTTCGCTCTCGGGTCGAAATAGTCGCATAACTCAAGGTCCATCCGGAGTTGTTTGGGATAAAACCCTCTTACCCTCAAAATTTTCAAATACTAACTTTCCATTCCTCTCCTCTGTTTTCTTTTCCTTTCCTCTGTTTTCTTTTCCTTCCCTTTTTCGATCCGTTCGTTAAAAATTATCACACTTCAGCAGAAAATCATTTTCTTGTCATAAAATACGAGCCTTCTCTTTTTGTCTCCCGACCGCAATCGCGTGATCGAGAAGTTTGTGCATCCATAGGGTGAAGGGGGTTAGACGCCGGAAATTTTAACCGTTACAGCTTTTCAGTGAAGGACGTTCCGTTTTTGGAGGGGGAGGGGGCGTCACGATAACGAAGTGCTGAAACCACCCGTCAGCATACGTTTTAAAATTGTAACGCCTTGACATCAAGGAGGAAACCGTCTATATTCTAAGGACTGGGTGCGCCACGGAAAGTTTCCGATCAGGTTTTATAATACTAATTCTGTTAATCCGCTAAGCCTAGAGGATAGTCCAGACATTACATATCAATGACTAAAGTGCGTGACCGCGTATCTCCGTGTGCGACGTTGTGAACTTCCAGTCTAACCTTATTTTTTCCTGAGAAAACTAGTCAACGCAATTTCCAGGGTTGCCACAGCCAGGGAATCCCGGGAAAACTAGGGATTTTAAAAGTCAGGGAAAATAACGAAAATGTCAGGAAAAAGTATTGGGTCACCTTTCTTTGCCGTCTTGAATGGGGTTGACGTTTCAAACAACGCATTCTGTCTGAAAGCTATTCCCAATAATGGCTTATTAACCGTCTGGCATATCTTCAATCGTCAAGGAATTTTACCAAAATGTGTTTAAGAAATGTCAAGGAATTTCGTTTTCTAAATTCTGTGGCAGCCTTGAATTTCTTGATAACTGCCGTGGTTTCACTGCTCTGTAAGTAGGATACTCTCACTGGTAAAAAAAAACCTCTCGGACCAATGCCGCGGTGCATTGACTTAAGAGTGCAGTTTCTTGTCGCCGGATTTAAGAGTCTTGAACTCTTGTTTCAAGCGGATTTTGCATTGAAACAAGAGTCCAGACTCTTCAATCCGGCGACAAGAAACTGCACTCTTGAACCAAGAGGTTTTTTTTTTTTTACTAGCGTGAGTAAGTTTCAAGCTATAAAGCTGACTTGTTCCTCCTCGAAAAAATAATCTAGGAGCGAAGATTTTGAAACACCGCAATGGAGATACGTTGTGTCGCACTTCAGTCGTAGATATGCTTTTTATGGCGCTAGCCTTAGAAAAGCGTATCGTTAGTTTTCAAGTTGTTAGTAAACGAATCCCCCCCTCCTCCTCCGCTCCACCCTCTCCGCCTCGAATACTATGCCTTTTTGCTTATCAATGAAAGGGCAACGATCGTGAAAGTACTGAACGCGCTTCACTCTCCTACCTAAGCTTTATCTTTTGTTTTCTCATGTTATCGACTTTTCCTTTTGTGCTCAATTATTGTCAGAAAAGGAGGGTCGTAAGTTTTCGAGTGCAGTCAAAAGTTGACAACGAGAGTCTCACGATAAGAAAGAATAAAATTATTAGTCCTCATTGTCAGTTGAAGTTTTCCTCTGTCCACAGGGTCAGCTCCACTTCACTCACTCCTTGTTTTAACTGGAGGTAATTGCTCATGTATTCCCAAAAATTATCGATTATCAATTGGATTGCATTTTGCAAAAAGGAGCCACAAGCATACCGGTGTCGCTAAGATTGTGCAACTTTTTTTGCCTTGCAAATAGGAACTGATCATCTAAAAAAGTTTTATCTTCACTCTCTATAAATTATGAATTCAAGACAAAAATCACGTTGGTGAATAATTTTTGTCATGATTTCTGTAATTTTCTGCAAGGACTTTAAGTTGTTCAATCCTAGCAACATTGGAATGCTCTTGGTTCCTTTTTGCAAAACGCAATCCAATTGACCAATAATCAACCTTACTTCTTCAATGGTAATGAACGCCGCAGAGATCACATATTGTTCCCATTTTATGTTCACATTATACCTACCAGTGGCGTGGCGTGAATGATCGATTATCGATATTTCACCATTTGAAGTTGTAGTAAAGGATCGATTCTTAAGGTGTTCGCTGCAAACACCTTAATAATCGATCCTTTTTCATAGATTTAAATAGCAGGTCATTCGATTTATTGCAACGCACGCCACGCCACTGATACCTACCGATGACGAAATTCATCAGTGATACTCCCAACCCATGTAATTCATTTGTCGTGTTTAAAAATCGCCGCCCCCGTCTCATTTATGAAGGAGAACGAATCAGCATTATTCCTTGAAGTTTTCTCAGAATTATGGCTTTACAGCAGAACAAATTTAAAACACCGCAATCAAGATCTATGTTGTCGTGGTTTTACGTCGATGAGTTTGTCTCAATAGTGGTGGCCACCTTTTTCCATTGTGAAACTATAAACATCTCTCAATGGTCTGTTGCAGGGTCTGCCATTCGCTCGGGGAAAGGGATAAAGGCTGGCGAAGTATGGATAGCAAAATTCCTCACATTCCGAAAACTTTACACGAAAGCAATCTGGAGGAAGGCGCTACCCACATTCTCCAACACATCAGACCTGAATGGAGTGCCGACAAAGTTCAGTTCAAGGTGCGTGGCTATTCCTCAATTTAAGCTCAAGATGAAGCAAATGAACGCGTACTGCACTGCCGTGCTAAGAGAAAACGCCGTATGAACGTTCGAGAGTTGCCAAATTTCCTCGGATAAAATATTTATTTTTGAGGAACATCATGCATATTTTCCCCTGAAATTTCCAGATTTTTAAGATTGAATTGCGAAGTCAATTATCCGATTAATTTGGAAAAAATATCGCCTATTTTCCCAGTAAATCCGATCTTTATTGAAGGAAATATGGCTCAATACACCGGTGCTTCGATTCGATTATCCTAAAGCAAGCAGTAACGTAAGACATATTTTCCGCAAGCTTTAGGTCCTGCGGCGTCGGGCTGTGAATTAATCACACTAGGGATGAATTCCTTTTCTGGCCGGACTTTCTTCTAACTCCTCGGCGAAAAAGATACAAATATGTTGAGATGCGCGCTCGAATTTTTTCTAAAGTGACCATGAAACGATTTCGTCTCATTCGTCGTTCTTAAATCAGAGGAGGTGAAAGCCGTGGCCACATTTAAAGACGGCAACGTAACTGTTATATTTTTAAACATTCAAAACATTTTTCGCAAAATTTACTATGTCACGATCAAAATCAGTAATAGTTTATCTCATCGGCGCAATAAGCAAGGCTGGCACCAAGTCACGGGGTGAGACGTGAGAGAAACAAGCAAAGCAGCGTCTCAGTCAGTTAGTATCTTCGAGTGCGACGAACACTCATCTTAACTCCTGAATGCAACTATTCGGGCTTCATGGATGTCCGTGTTGCATACGCACAGAGTTGAAGGCGTTTTGACTATCGACGCACTCATCAAGTCACCACTTCACCCGCGGCGTGGTGCCAAACGGCGAGCTTTACTGCGACGATCCAAAATGGCAGAGCGTTTTCAATTCTTCTTCTGAACTACGAAGGTAGCAACTCCTAGGCGCGAATAGTCGCATACAGGCGTAGGGTTTTGTGTTTCAATATTGGTATCGTGATGTCCTGATCATGATTTGTAGAGCAACTAGGTATGCCTAAGAGATCTCTTCGAAGTATAAATGAAGAATTGAAGGCACTCCGTCATTTTAAATCCCCACCGTAAAGCCCACCGCACGACGAAAAGAGTATTTTTGGGAGGATAGACATGTAACATGTGTTCGACCAGGACTGCAAATCTTCATGTTAATATCCTCACATCTTGAATTTTATGGGATGCACCTTGAAGGAACTTTTACGAGAAAAACAATGGAACTACTTCTAAAACCTCCACGTTTCGCATTAACATCGATATTAGCTTTTAATGTCTCCTCATTTTGTGTGACTCATCTTAACTGTCTCGCTCCACTGAGCGCCGCCAGTGAGATGGTTGGTGTCTGAATCAAAACGCCTTCACTTCTGTGGGTATGCAACACGGACATACATTTAGTCCGAATAGTCGCATCCAGGCGTTATAATGAAAGTCGTTTAATATCCGTCGCATGCAACACCGACTGAGGCTTCGATTGTTTCTCTTACACCTTTACTTGAGTTCAGCGTTGCCTATTATGCCGACTATGTAACCCATCACTGGTTTTTATCGCAACATTTTCGATTTTCGAAGAATAACAACAATCCCTCAATAAACAATCCTGATGAATTTGATAAAATAAGATGACCGCATTCGTCTTCATTCGAAAAAATGAAATGCGACAGGAAATCTGTAACATCGCAAGCCAATCTACACGAGTATGATTTCCTAGGTGCACTAGCAAAACCAAAGCACAATTAAGTCTAGTCAATATATTAATGATAATTGTATCATGTTCTGCTCTTCTCCTCCTGAGATGTGGGCCTCGTCTAGTTTAAAATGAATTTAAATGGAAGAGCATTAACCGGTGGGCGATAGCCCACCCGCGTCTATTTAATTATTTGAGCCCTGTCTTAAGTTGAGTGTGTGTTACATCTTATAATAAGCATTTATACTTAACAAGTGTCATGATAAAACCTACGTGACAGGAGCATGTTCCAACAATGAATTTCAATGTCATGTGCCCATCGTGTGCCAAGGCACTAGGTTTTCCGCGTCGAAGAAGCGACGGTTAAGAGCATAATGTGATGCTTAAATTTTTGTTTTAGATAACGTCCCTCGCCCTCGGCACTTCAAAAAGAAAGAGAGAAAAACTGCCCCCCCCCCCCCCCCCCCCCCCCC
>NW_017566817.1:2172603-2248331 GCF_001854935.1 Bemisia tabaci | reverse complement strand
TTTTTTTTTTTTTTTTTTTTTTTTTGCTGAAGAGAACTATGTGTAAAGGAATTAGATAAAAAGGAATTATGTTTATAGGGTTTTTGTGTCACATAATTTCGTTGAATTCAATGCAATCGCTCGGAGTTCGTTTTCGTTTAAATGTGTCCAATTTTTCCCCGTATTTGGTCCTGTCACATGTTCCTAAGTAAGCTCACTGAAAAAAAAAAAAGTATGGCAAACTTTTTATAAGGATGTTAAATTCTAGATGAGATAAGATAATCATTTTTTTTTTGCTTTTTGCTTTTTGCACAATAAAAAGGCTACTACAAATACGTCATGAATTACCCTACTACTAAGGGCCGATTGTAAGACTTCTGGCCAAGTGCTTGTCAAAGTGGTGGTTTGAGCCATGACCAGAGCTTGACCAGATGATGTAGGTGTGTATGACTCCCGGTTTTCTTCAGGTCAAGTCCCGGTCAGCCTTTGTTTTTTCTCGCAAACCAGTAGTTAGGCTGATTATCAGATTGACTGCTGGTCAGAATCTGATCACTGACTGAGACACCATGGTGGGTGGTAATACGAAAATAAAACATGCCGTATTCTATTTTCATCGGAAACATTAAAGATTTCCTGTATCATATTTTGCATTATACTTTTGTCCCCATGCACACGTAAGAAACTTTAATCCTAACCGCTTGCAATCTCAGACAATAGCCATTGAATTACTGATTATGAGACCTTGGACGGATGAGGGAGAAAAACATTTTTTTTTGTTTTTTTTTCCTGCACTAGACTTAAATCCGCTGAACTTTACCTTGAAGGTACGTCTCATTGTCGTGTCGTCTAATCTGAGCGCGACTATTGCGTTTTAAAAATTTCTTGCGTCCAATAATGCCCCCCCCCCATCAATTTTCATCAATTTTGAGCCATAAGACACATGCCTCTCTTTATAACGTCTTTATGTTTCCAAAATTATGTTTCCAATTCCTCAAGTCCACATTCGTGCGTAGGTAGTGTCTCTTATTTGCTCTCTACCTACTTTGCATGATTAATTAATAATTATTTACACCTGAATGGACGTATAAGGCCAAAAGTGATCCATTCTCACCAAGCAAGGTTGCAGCGTTGCCGCATAGTAGAGTGGTAAACAGGAGAAGACAAGAAGGAAATGTTCTCTATGAGTATCGATAATGATATGTCAATGCGATACTCGATTTTTTCTGCAGGCAAAGTAGTCTATTTTAACTCAATGCTGCGGTATCTTACTGTTACACTTCTTTGACAAATAAATTAGGACGTAGAAAAAGAAAAGGATGGGAAATGAATGAAATACTCCATTGTTAGTCAGACCAACGTGTGAAAAGTAAAATCAAATGAAAATTTAATGCATTTGGAATTGAATACTGTGCCCATAATGTGCGCGGAATAGGTAATCTTTGTGAGAAAAATATTTTTGTCCGCATTATGTAGCATCTTGACCCTCTGTATCATGATAGGCAATGACATCATCACACTTCCTTTTGCTTGCTTCGCGTAAAAGCTACTGAGTTTTTTCAGATATGTTTTTTCATAATATCGAATATTTCCCCCAACTGACAGGATAAAAGTATAGCATCAATCAGTAAGCAACGCCATGTATTTTTCAGAACTCGTCCTTAGCGTGCCCCAAAATTTCAACACTTTACCTGAGCCCCTGAACATTTCTCGTTCCAAATTTTTCGCGGGATTTCCAAATGGCAAATTCCTGAAAATTGCTGAAAATCTAGTTCAAGGGATGGATCGGTTTTTTTTAAAATAAATAAATAAATGCCGACAGTGACTTTGAAATTTGACAGCCACGTGTTGGCGAGAAACTCGTCAGCAGTGCCAGTGGGTCAACACGTATCCGTGACTTGGATGAAGATGTGGAAACCTGACTGCATTCTGCATCATTCATCAAGCATTCAGCTACACCCATACGTTGCGTAACTGGTGGAAGTATCGCTGAAAAAGAATATTTAAATCGAAAAAACATCCTTGTTTTTGTTTGGCTGCTAGTAATAGCTTGTATGGCCACTATTTTCAAGGCCAGTGCTACGATGTATCCTGCCGTGGATTCGCATTTGTTTCTATTTTTTATTACTTTTTATTTTGGNATCAAAAAACTTAAATTTGTTCGAATAGCTTTCTAGATTCACAATACACGGTCTCGTAAAGGTGCGTCGTTGACCTTGCAGTGTTGGATCGTGAATTCTCTTGTTGTGCTGCTTGCCTTTTTTGAAATCTCTGTAAATGAAAACTAAAGGGGTTGATATGTGCGAGTTAATGACGCGCCTTATCAACACATTGTGTTGGAGTTCACTGCTTGTTACTTTTTATTTTGGGGTGAAGTAAGGTCGCTACCTGAAGTAACACATCAGTACAAAAAGTGGAAGTACTAATTTTTAATTTTGCAGTTTTAGCATTATAATACCTCCACCTTTCACTGCGAAAAATTTGCAAATGTATGAAAGTATGACCAATGAAATACGTTGCGAGTTTTTCTTAAAGAAAGATTGTGTGGTCCGTTTCAGATAACTTGTCCTTTTTCCGCGCATACAGCGAAAAAAGACCAATTGTTACAGCCCGTCGTTGGTAAAGCACGTATCTGACATACTTTTTGCAAAAATGTATTGGTTTTTGCGGGAGATCGCACATTTATGAACATACTCAGCCATTCGGGTTTGATATCGGAATCTGAAAATTAGCAGTGACATTTTTCGTTTTCAAAGGTCGGCTGTTCATTTTGGCCTCGAGAGCTCCATGGAGGAGGCAGAATTCTGTCGTTCACTGGAAAAAAGTCGCTTGAATCTAGAGTCCAGGCTCCCTTATAGAAACATTGACAAGAAAAACTACCCTCGATTCAATCGGACTTTTTACTTAAATCAAAAGGAAATCCACCTAAATCAAGAGGCTTGGCTCTTCAATTCAAGGAACAATCGGATTGAATCAAACGTATTTTTTCTTGTCAGTGTTATTAAGAGTCTGGACTCTGGATCCAAGCCACTTTTTTTTCGGGTGCGTGACATGACATCCCCCTGCGATGCATCCACCCCATAGAGTACATATCGACGGTGAAACTACCAAACCACGTATCTCGTTTGCGGTGTTTAAAAATCTACGCTCACATTTAATTTTTTTGAAGTAGACCAAATCAATATCATTCCTTGAAATTTTCACGGGATTTTCTCCGCACAAAGAGGGAAAATCACAGAAATTTTCAAGACTGGATGTTAAGTAGTTTTTCATTTAAAAAATAAAGTATGACAGGAAGTCTGCGACGTCGCAAACCGAGATACGTGGTTTGGTAGTTTCACCGTCGATATAGTCGTAATGTAAGTGGGAGAGCTGGCGCCACTTAGAGTCCCTTCATACTGAGAGTCAAGACAATTCGGCTCATGGATGTCACAAACGGGAATAAAGATTACAGAAATTGAACGTTTTTCGTAATCTTTGATCGGCCCATTCTCAAATGCCTTTCTCCGTCCCTCCTCTCATTCCGTTTGTTCCTTGCCGAACCCGTAATTCCCTGGTCCATNATATGACAATAGTGAGTTAACAGCACTCAAGAGGCACCAAACAGAATTTGGTCACCGGTTCGATTTTGATAAGGTGGTAATTTTATGTAAGGAAGAGAAGTTGTTTCCCAGACTGGTCCTGGAAATGATCGAAATCCTCAAACATGGGGATTCTGTGTGTAATAACCGCACTGACATCAGCGGGCTTAGTGCAATATACCACTCACTTTTTAAAAAGTCAGGTTTAGGTTGACGCCCCAGCGGCACCTATTGGCTTTTCCTTGAACTTAATTGTTTCACTGGTTAGTGCTGGCATCTGTGTGTGGATCGTGAACTAGCGTATCGGTCATTTTCGGTTACTGGTGCTGGCATCGATGTGTCTTGTTTGTTATCAATTTTCTTTTTTTCTCTCAGATCCCGGCCCCACCATGTAGAGCTCAGGTTTTTAGCGTTTTTCTTTTAAAATTTTTTATTGTTTCCGACTGAAAATGACTCAGTGTTGAGTCGAAACGTCTCGGGTTTCATAATTGTGTATTTTTAGCCTTGTTTCCCGTTTTTTTCATCTTTGTTGTTCCACTGTTATCATCGTCTCGGGCTGCTCCTAAAAATTTGTACTCTATGATCCACCCTCATGTAATCTACCTAACCTAACCTAATCTAACCTAATTTAATCTAATCTAACCTAACCTAACCTAACGGCTGGGTGGATGCAAAGTCCTGAGCCCCTTATTTTCCACTGTTGAAAACGACCGAAAAGAGTATCTTGCCCGCTTTCCGTGCTCATCGAAGGCATTCCTGCCGTGAAATTGTTTTGAAAATAGACTCTCAACATGGACTGTCTTATCGTTTTTACTCGTCATGCAACCATTTGCCCGTCCGTCTTCCTCATGAAGCTCGTAAAGTCCGTGTAAACACTTAGCGGAGCGCAATATCGTTTTTCATCCTTGTGTATTTATTGCCTCTCTTTGCATTCGTCCGTAGCCTCATCCCTCTTTACCACCCTTTCCTCCGTCTTCTTATCCGCATGTGATCCGACCGGGCGTCCTCGTCTGTTTGAGCCCGTCTCGGCTCCTGCCTTTGCAAACTGCAAAGCGGTGAAAGTTCAACAGTTTAAATTCCGTTTTGCTGTTGCTCACAAAAGCTCCTGTTGCTCAACTTCTCTCAACTTGTACCTTGTATTCCACGCTCAGAGCTGTTAGAGCACCGATAGGGTAGGAATATCCGCATATTGATGCTGCTCTCTGAGCGGTCACTCCAATGTTAGTTTCTTCGCGCGGATGCAAGAGACAGAAGCATGGGCAAAATCCATGGTGTCTTTTGGACCAGGAAAAAGCGTCCTGATTAGTCCCTAATCAGGGAATTTTAGGGAAAAATCAGGGAATGAAACATTTCAGGGAATAATCAGAAAATCTATTCCAGAAATCGGAAATTTCTTCTTTAGGGTGTCTAGCATCAGGATTTAATCCTGATTAAAATCGGTCGTAAAATTAGGATTTGTGAAAGGTCGGCCGTCCGATCGGATTTTTTTATCGAGCTATTTTTGTGAAGTTACATTCGTTAATTCTTCTCTCAATTTTTCTCCGGAAAAAATCAGGATTTGGAAAAATTATGAAATCAGGATTTAGCTGTCAAAAATCAGGAAAAATCAGGATTTCCCTAAATGAAAAAAAAACTAGACACCCTGTTCGTGTACCGCTGAGAAGACCATTTCGTTTCCAAATTTGGCGAAAATTTTAAATACCGATTGATATTAAAGTTCATTATACTGCGATCATAAATGAATCGATAAAACAATCGATTCTTGGTGAGGCAGCTTTCCTCACCTAAAATCGATGTTTTTAATGGATTTAAATCGAGGAAAAACAATGTTGCCAACTCGCAAAACCGCCACTGCCTGTGTCATAAGTGCAATGGCGCGGCGTGGCAAAGTGAAATCCGAGCTCGGTGATATCGTCCGAGCCTGCCCAGCCACACCCTACCTGGCTAAAAAGTTCGCCACCCTATTTACGATTAAAACGACACTGATAAGATCTCGAAAACGAAAGTGACTTTAATAGATCCACCTAACCGTCAAATTCCAGTGCATCACGGTTTACTTTCGCTTTGACTCGAGTGTCATTCAATTTCAATAAATGTATTGGATCTTTTTCCTAGATTTTGTAAATCCTATACCTCGTATCGGATAATTCTCATCAAGGGAATAATGCTGTGCAAAACAAATAATTACGTCGGTTAGATATTCACTAAACCGATGTCTATAATGTGGTGACTATTGGATACCTTTTAAAGTCACCACCAAATTATAAGTTCCTTCACTCTGCCTTTACTGACATATTACGATCGTGCGTATCAATCATAAGGGACCTTTCGAATTGAGATGAAAATAAAACGTAGGCAGAGCAGAAGAAGCAAAACTGAGGGCTGCATTCATTATCATTCCTTGAACAGCATTCTTCACTTGGAGAGGCATGGCTTAAATTATGCTTAAGGTGGATTTAAAAGGTCCGAAGGAATCAGAAAAATTGTAATTTTGACGAAATTGAAGAATCCGTAAAATTTAATGAATTCAATTTAAAAATGCATCTGTGAACGGAGTTCAATAATTTTCGTTGGGAAGAGTTAAAAAAATAATATCAGGGCAAGGGAGAAAAATCGGAATGGAAAAATTATATCACTGCAGCGAAAAAGTAGATTCTCTTTGCTTTTAAATGCCGTTCAAAATGATATGTACCTACTTATCTTTTGTATTTTTCATGTACGGTAAGTGACTAGGTACGATTCTCTGTAAAGATCCATTTAAAGTCATTTCATTAGGCAAGTTCGACGAAATCATCCTTTCTCTTAAAATTCTGCGTGAGGCGTGAGGCCTTTTAAAACTCCAGAACTTAGTCCAGGTAACTGAAAGTTTCAGTTACACCCCAAGCAAAACTTTAACGGGCTACATAAATTGAACTTCAATTTTTTTTTCAATTTTTCATTTTGTTTCTCTCCGTGTGGGTTATCATTTTTAATCAATAGCATTCCAACTCGTGTACAAATCACCTTTTTATCCAGGTTTCTTATCAACCTCTGCAAGGTCGTTGACAAAATTGTGTTTCTCATATTGCAGTCTCCTGACCCAAAGACACGCAGCCCTTTCCGAAATGAGCCGCGATTTATAGCATGCGTTTCGATCGTTAAGACGCTGACATAAAACTTCGCCGAGCTTAACTTTTCAGAGCTTCGTGAGTCATTCCCTTCCAAAAATAACAAAAATTTAACATATTAACGTTTAAAAACCGATGATAAGCGTAGGGCCGGTCTCTGAATCGCTGTACAATGGAACCAACAATTTTCTCCGAAAACCCATTCTTCATTGGCGCTGTGCTTTTCCTTAGTAGGGCAGCGACGGGGATTGAAAGCAGGCAAAATCTGCGGATATTATCACGGCCATAAAATATACATGCTGGACTCGATTTTTCTTATTTTCAAGTGTATCGAGCAGTTGGCGAAGATTCCACGGTGTCTAGGACCGGGAAAAATCGAGAAGCATCAGGGAATGAACAATTTCGAAAAATTAGGAAATCTGTTCCAGAAAATGGGAATCTCTTACTGTATATGCAGATTAAAAATGAAATATTTTAATCTGCAAGTCATCAGAATGATTGAGAACGCCAGATTATAAAAAGATCAGGAACGCTTTCGGAATTGAAAAGTTGAATGGGCATCTATCAATTGGCTGAAAGATGAGAAAAATCGATATTCATATCCGGAACTCCGGATAATTGTAAGGTCTTCCACAAGAAAATTCCGGGGAAGTGGGAAAAAATGTTGGTTTCCCATCAGGGAAAAATCAGAGAATGAACTTAAACATGGTCAACAATTCTAGACACCATGCCAAATGGAGCTCTTTCATGAGCCAGGTATTTGCGATTTGTGAGTTGGAACTGACTTATGTGAAAAATGTCGCGAGGAACACGATGGTACCTCTGGTTTTCTTTGAAACGAACCCCAAAGCTCAAAAAAAGCTCTCCAAGTTGAGGTAGTAATGGAGGGGATATCCCACGCTATCTTGAGAGTCCACCCCTATATCAAGTCAAAAAACTCTCCATGCAAAGATACGGAGCAAATACATTAAAGAGGTTGCGACTTTGTTTGGAGATTCCTAAGTTTGAATCACGTCAACCGTGCCAATGTATTTCCTCCCTATCTTTGCATGGATAGTTTGACTTGACATGGAGATGGACTCTCAGGGTAGCGTGGGATACCCCCTTCATTACGGACTCGACTTTGAAAGCTTTTTTGAGCTTTGGAGTTCGTTTCAGAGAAATTCAGTGGCACCATCGTGTTTCTCGCGAAATTTTACGAAGAAGTAGTTCTTAAATCGCAAATCCCCCCGCACATTTAAGAACTCCATTGGTTTTTTGGAGTGGCGATTGGCGTTTTTCGATTATCAATGTTTCCCCATTTGAAACTATGGTAAAGAATCGATTATTAAGGTGTTCGTTGCGAACACCCTGTTTATCGATCCTTTTCCATAAGTTTAAATAGCAGATCAATCGATTTACTGCAAAGCACGCCACGCCACTGGTCCCCCCCCCTAATTCGTTACCCCCGAAAAGACTAATCTCCAGGAAGGGAAAAAACTGAGAGCTGTGGCTGACATCGTTACACTAATCTTTCCATGATCGATTCCAATTTACCGGGGGACAATTGAATTAATACATCGGCGGGGAGGGGAGTGGGGTGTCATAGGGGTGCGGGACGCGGTTCGGCGAGGGCTGAGAGATAGAGGATGTAGACGCTATCAGTGGCGCGTCATCATAGGGATTCGCCATAATATCGAATTGGATCCAAACAATAACATCGGCATAACCTCTTTCAATGCTGCCGATGCGAAAAAATCGATATATATCGCTTTTCTGTGACGTGGACCAATAGGGATCGAGCAGAAGCGCCCGGACAGCGATGCTCGGTGCTGGGTGCTCGCCCTCGTAGTTCTTGCTCGCCTCACCTACGATAAAGACGCGAAACTCGGAAGATTAACAACATCGCGTGCAGCTCAGCAAGTTCGGGACCCTGAAATTAAAGCCAGTCTGGGTAGTTAAACAGATTTATTCTTTCTTGCCGCCGCCGCTGTGACCGAGGTGACTTGGTACAAAGTTGCACGTGCAAATCCACCTTATTGCCCATTCCGTTTAGGTCGAAGGACAACTCCGGAAGACGGCAGGACAGACGAGGATATCACAGAAAACGTGATGGAGTCGGCCTCCCAAACCCAACTTCACCCCCACTATGAGACTTATCGTTCATGAAGCTGGCCAGAGGGGGCTGATTATTGAAATTGATACACAAAGCGACAGACAAAAGGATATAGTGAGTTTGGAGCGATCCTATTGGTTGAAATGTGTGGCTCCTATAGGCTAAGGAAGAAAATGATGGACTAACTGTCGGGTTTTTCGTGGGTTGCCGTTAGTTAGTCTATTACCTACTGCCATTGTCCATTGCGACCACCCGCTTCCACCAATAGTATCCCTCCATATCCCTCAGTTCTTCTTTGTCTAGAGCCTTGTCTATCGATTTCAATAGATCACCCCGCAGGAACCAGTCATGAAAAAGAGGTATCGGCAAGAGCCGTTTTTGGGCCCACTCCAGCCGAATTTCCTTTTTTTCTCATTAAAAATCTACATTTTTGGGGGGAAAATGATGAATTGGTCATTTTCGGTATCTATTCCGGTGTAAGTCTAGCCTACATTTCCGACTGTAAAGGCCGAATTTGACGAAAAATGCAGATTTTTTGACATTCGACCGCAAACTCGCAAAACCTTCGTTTTTCGTCAAAATTGTCCATTAGATTCGTGTCTAGGTCAGTACTGATCCTCGAAAAGAAACCGAAAATGACGAAATCGAGTTGTATTTACGCAAAATATAGACCCTCAGTGAGCGAAAAATCGTAGAGGATCCAGGAAGGAAGATCAAATCGTATGAGAGCCGTAGAAAAATCGTTGAGGAAATTCAAGATGGGCCCGAAAACGGCCCTTTTCGTTGTACTCCTTCCTTTTGTCACTATTGACAAGGAAAGAGTTCTAAGCTAGCGTAATAATACGTAACGGGTACAAGAAGACTCGTCACCGTTACGCTACGCTGGCCCCGTCACTGACGAGGGGATGAAGGAAGGAAGAAGAATAAAAGATCTATCTTAGCACGCTCAAACATTTGGGGATTTTCCGACAGTTTTAGTTATTCACTGGGAAAAAAACACATTGGATCTAGAGTCCAGACTCTTGAAAACATCGACAAGAAAAAGGACTCTTGATTCAATCAGATTTAAGCTTAAATCAAAAGGAAATCCGCTCAAATTAAGAGGCTTGGTTCTTGATTTAAGCTTAAATCTGATTGAATCAAGAGTATTTTTTCTTGTCAATGTTTTCAAGAGTCTGGACTCTTGATCCGATGTGTTTTTTTTTCCAGTGTTGAGTAAAGCTGGGCAACGATTCAATTCACAAAAAGAGGAGGTCATGAAGGGGAAAGTTATGTATTTTGGTGAGAGGGGGCTCAGATCGGACTGTCGAGTGAGGATCTAAAATTTCGACCCATGGCATTATCTGTTCGACGAACAACCACCGGTGGTAAACGATAACAATCAATGTATATGCGACAGTACGCCTTCATTTTCGTCTGATACTGTGCAATACTCCTGTGGCGGAATAGTTGCTCAGAGCTCCTTCAGTGGTAACAAGTTCAGACGATATCAAGGGTGAGAATTTCTCTAAACCGCGCGACTGCGTGGTTGCAACCTTCGGCATCCTGAATAGTGATCCCTAGATGCTGGCTTAGCCTTCCCTCTCGTTAATTTTACATCCTGAGACTAGAAATTGACTTGATTTTTGAGACAGTCAAGCCAGAATATAGGTACCACCAGACAAATTGTTCACATCCAGAATGCTAGAGCAGTGTATTATTTTTTTGGTTTGCTCTTGAGAGTGTGTATGTTACATTGTACGGTCTCTAAATGGAAGGAAATTCTTTAGATATATTAGGGTCGCCCCTAGGAACAAGTTATCTCCATTTTTTTCCTCCACGAAGAAAGCAGAACATTTGGGGGAAAAAATGAATTATCATTTACACTGAAGAACAAATCGAACTTAACACTAGCTAGTTTTTGTTCAATTGTAAATGTACAATGTAAATTATAAAAATTTATCTATTTTTTCCTTTGCACTCTTTCGTTGATTTCACGTGTATAAAATGTGTGTATCATTTGCATATATTTTTCTCGTCATCTTTCAAACTGATTAGTGTTTTTTATCTCCTTTCAGTTATTCACGGACGGAATAACCAACAAATTAATGGGCTGTTTTCATGATGACCACCCAACTGATGGAGTTCTTGTCAGAGTTTATGGTCAACAAACAGATCTTCTCATCAACCGCGCCAATGAGATCAAAAATTTTAAAGTGAGCTTTTTGATTTTGTTGATTCAATGCTCTCTTTCACCCTGTGATTTTTTTTCTTTTAAATATATACATTTAAGTGGTGTATGAATGTGGTGAAGTTCTTTTAGATTACCCCTATTTTAGGGAATAATTTAATTTAACCTCATACAAATAAAAAAATTAAAACTTGATTTTCAGCCCTGCGTGTTTTACTCAGAATACAATAATAAAACAAAGAGCCATGCACAAATTCGCCCGTTTTTGGGCCCTCGAAATTGGGGTCGGTGTGAGGTTTTTTTTCATCTATAGGGTGACCCTTTACACATAATAAAATTTCAGATTGAGTATACGCACCGTTTTTGAGATATGGGGGGGCAAAGTCCCCGATTTTTACTCATATTTGCAGGTATTTTATAGTCGAACTTCGGCTGCTACAAGGTACCGGATGTAGATATTGAAGCNAGCAGCCGAAGTTCGACTATAAAATACCTGCAAATATGAGTAAAAATCGGAGACTTTGCCCCCCCATATTTCAAAAACGGTGCGTATACTCAATCTGAAATTTTATTATGTGTAAAGGGTCACCCTATAGATGAAAAAATACCTCACACCGACCCCAATTTCGAGGGCCCGAAAACGGGCGAATTTTAGCCCTTTTTGTGCAAGGCTCTTTCACAGCAGGTAACAAGGCTAATTTTCAAGTAAATTTCACCAAAACGTTTCGGCTGAATACTCAACCTTCCTCAGGTGGATAAAACAGTAAAAAATTGTAAAAATATAAAAACCTAGTACTTGGCTGTACCTTTCAAAGCGAAATCAATGTTATTAGAGTACCCCTACATATTAAGAACATTGTTCTCGCTTTGGAAGGTACAGCCAAGTACTGCGTTTTTATATTTTTATCATTTTTTACTGTTTTATCCAACTGAGGAAGGCTGAGTTTTCAGCCGAAACGTTTCGGTGATATTTACTTGAAAATAGCCTTGTTACCTGCTGTGTAATTTGTTTCATTACTGTATATCTTGTCTTAGGCTCTGGAGCATCAATCATATCTCATTCACTCAGCATATTTAACATATACTGTATTTCTCAATTTTCTACCCTGTTTAGTGTGTATTGCGTTGTTCACGTATTCACCTTAGGTTTCTGTCCCCCTTTATTCTCTTTTTTTTTCCACCTCGGAAGAGGGATCTCTTCCGGTATAAGTAACACTGACGGGCTACAAGCCAAAGTCAGCAATACACATTTGCTTGCTTTAATTTAACTACTTGAACTGCTTTACTACTTATTCTCTATTATGATTGTTTCAGTTTTTGCAAAAAGCTGGGTTTGCTCCCAAGCTGTACGCAACGTTCAATAATGGTATAGCTTATGAGTTCGTCTCGGGAGAAACATTATCACAAGATTCTTGTAAACATCCATCAGTTTACCCTCTGGTAGCCCGAACTATGGCCCAGTTTCACAAATTATCCTCTGATGCAGATTCACCGAAAGTGCCTGTTTTATGGAAGAAATTTAGACAATTCCTCGACCTTGTGCCAGAAACATATGATTCCCCTGACACTCAAATAAGGTATTTTTTAATTCTTCTATTTTCGTCTTACATCTATTTTAAGTTGTTTGAAAATACAGTAGAACCCCAGTCATAAAGGCTTGCTGGAAAAATCGAGGTCAAGAGAAGATTCCATCTAATGCCGAGAAAATACTGCATGATGACTCCATAAATGTGCTTAGTCACTAAAAATGATTTACGTTCTGAATAATATGAAGACAGATTACCAAATTTATGAAAATTGAAAACCCATTTTAACTTTTAAAGGAATTTTCAAAGAGTTTGAAAAGTACTTAAATCAGATATGGAGAAGGAGCTCAGACAACTCTAAAATCTTGATACTTCCTCTCAAAACGCAACTAGCTTTATTATTTCAATGAACTTGAAACCTCTCCTTCTCTATTGCTAATGATTAATATATATAGTATTCTACCTCTCCTTCTCTATTACTAATACATACTAACATTAGTAAATATTTAAATCCAAATTATATATTTAATAATATTAAATTATTAATAATTATATAATAATCCTCCCTTCTATCACAATGTTGACTGTAGAGGAACTGATTTTTTAAACAATTTATTACAGATTTGAAGAATGTTTTCCAAATGGAAAAAGCAAGATAACCAGCGAAGTTTCAAGTTTGGAATCAATACTAAAACATGAAAAAAATTTGCCTGTCGTCCTCTGCCACAACGATTTATTGTTAGCAAATATTTTAGTCACTGGGAACAATGAAAATGTAACATTTATTGACTATGAATATGCTGATCACAATTACCAAGCATTTGATATTGGTAATCATTTTGCGGAATTCGCAGGTAAGATAACTGACACACTTATTTTTTAAGAGGGTAATGAATATTTTTACGCTCATGAGTAATAAATTGAGTATGCCGAAGTAAGTTATGACCTTGCAAAAAGGAGACTGATCCCCTTCCCATCTGTCAAAAGTCAGAAAGAGCAGCTCTTGTTAGTACTGAAATTAATGTTATGATCTTTAAGCATGTTGCATATGAAAATGTGTCATCATTTCACCGTAAAATTCGGCTCATATTTTAGTTGTGTTTTGATTGCTTTTTGAGTCGATTAATACACTGAATTGACTGAGGAAATACTGTACATTTAGAAAACATTCGCTCTTGCTGCATATTTTCTTAAATCCCAAGTAAGTTATCCACAAGCCTAGTTGCGCTCCTCTCCTACAGTCTGCTGCCTCCCCTGTATGCCATATGTCCAATGAACCCAAAAATTTGGCATTAAAACCTAAAAGCCTAAAAAGGGGGGAAGGCTAGGCAACCATGGCGTCTAAAAAATTTGATGCACCTTGCAATAGATCAGGTTTTTTTCTAAAAATCATATAGATCCGCTTCAGATGAACACGGATTTTTTTTCTTCATCATTTTTCCTACGTTTCTTATACTTAAAATGTTTCAGCTACTAATTTCTCACTTATTCTCTCTCCATAATATTCCTCAAGGAAGGTCAAGATTTGTAGCAATGTATTAACGTTTTAATTTCAGTTGATGCCTTGTGTCCAACTGCTAGGTGTTTCGCAGCCTGATTTCTCACTGTACCCAGATGAGGAGTTCCAGAACAAGTGGCTGCGATGTTACCTAGAAGCTTACTTAGACACCAAAGTCCTTGACAAGGATGTCGATCAACTTCGAGACCAAGTCAACAAGTTTGCCTGTGCTGCTCACTTGTTTTGGGGTGTTTGGGCATTAGTACAGGCACAGTTATCTACGATAGACTTTGATTTCATTCTGTAAGTATTTGTTTTTTATTTTAGTTCAATGGAAATGTATTTCTCCTATTAGGTTGATAAATTATCTGTAAGGCTCTCTATTTCATATCAAACAGAAAGGTCTAAATCAAATTAGTACAAAGATATGTGTCAGTCATACTTTCAGCTTTAAAAATAATTGAAGCTTGTAAAAATTGAATTGATATATGCGAAAACATCTGTTGTCCAATACAGGGTTTCATAATTGTGGTGGGTTTCTTTTGTCCCACAACACTGATGAATAGGATCGATCTCTTTTGTGAACGTTTAATTATAATTAGGGGATTATTTATAAAATCGTTCTACATTCATAATGTCTTAAACCATCTTGTGTCGTCAAGTTACAAAGAAATTGTCCACTTAAATTCTGAAACACTGTCATGGACTTCGGACGTTTTCGCATACGTCGATTTAATTGATCCAGAGGTTGGCAAGAAACTGAGATTCCTAACTTGGAGACGGGGTTAATATCCCTGTGCTAGTACAGGGATATTAACCCGGTCTCCTAGTTACCAATTGAAAGGAATTGCTATTACTACAAGCATAATGCTTGTTTACTTCAGGAAACTAAGATTTACCAGAGATAGCTCCTGCAACAAATTTTACCCTAATTTCTCAATTTATGGCCTCCAAAATAAAGAAAGCTAAAAGTAAAGGCATAAGATTTACTCTGATTCTTATATTTTCGGATTTAATTGGTATGACGTATTAGGTCGACTGGTCAGTGAGAAAATCAGGGCTGTTTAAAATATCTGCTTATGCAGCGCAAGTTGACCGTTCAAAGTGATATCAAATTGCTCACCCACAAAATTACCCTTCTCTGCCATGTGAAATTATGTTCACAGCCTTCCAAAAATCAAATGATATATAATTACAAAAAAAAATCAAGGAGGTTTTGAATATTACGCAAAAAATGTGATGTGATGGCAGAATATTGCACCAAAATGACTTGATCTAAGTTGGGCCAAGCTGTAGGTGTAGATCTATGCAAAAAAAAAAAAAATCGGATTTTTTCGCTAACTGATGAATTTAAAATGTTCAACCAATACACCCAATCGAAGCTGAAAATATCAGGATCAAAACAATTTGAAAACCTCTGCTTTCAGCTTTTTTCCCTCCCAAGAAAAAATTTGGGAAACTTCAGCACAATCTGCCTAGTGCACCAGGAGGTGGGTACATGGCAACAAGGGGTTCTCTCTGTAATATTGAGGTTCCTTGTGAGCCTCTGTACCAATTTTTTAAAACTTAAAATTGTTTTAAAGCTGAAAGTGTAACTGACTTTGGGAAATGTGAAATAATGCACCTTAAATTATGGATAACTCTTCTAAATGATTAATGATAACTCTTTTAATTGATAAATTGAATTATCGTTGAAGTGAAGTAAAATGAATGCAGCAGTTATTTTTAAATGACTTATTTTCTGTGCAGTATTAATGTAATTAGTCTTGCAATCATTACCAGTGTAAAATTGGTGGCTTTCGTAAGTTTTTACAGAGTTGAAAGGTACTTGTATCAGTCATTTTTACTATGCAGACTTAAACCTGAATACTTACACACTTAAGAAAAATTTGAATGATAGGGAGGTGAATACTCCCATAATGAATGACGATTTACTATTGTTACAGCACAGCCTCAATTTTGAAACTTTTTTGTAGTTTTAAAGTGAACTTAGGATAACATTAGTGGCAACATTGTATTTATACAAGATTCTATGTAGGGTTTATCGGTCGTATCCTTTTCACTCGTAGAAGCTGGTTTATAAAATCAAATAAGTGACATTTTATACTTGCAAAAAATCAGGAAATTTCATTTAAAATATCAGGAAAAATCAGGAGAATATCAAGAAAATCAAAGATGAAATTTTATTAGACACCTTGTGCTATGATCATTAATATAAGCCTGCTCCTCTCAGTCTTCAGTTATTTTATTAAATGCCCATCCTACTTTATAGTGTCTGCAAATTTTAATTTGAAACATTTTCTCCCTCTTTTTCAGGTACGCAAAGAATAAATACCAGGCGTATTTAATAATGAAAGAAAAATACTTATGTAGTTAACAATGCCCTTTGTTTTGTGATTTAATGAGAATCGATGCCATACCTTATCTTAGTCTTATGCAGTATTGTGACTCTTGATATAAAGCATATTTTATCAAAATGTGAATGTGATGTACTTAAGTATTGAAAATCAGAACAAGCCTTGGTATCTACTTTTGTGATTTTTACCTAGTGATGTATCGATCAGTACCAAAGTTATATTGATTTGCCATCATATTGCCATTACAGCAAATAGTTTGATTTGCCAGCCCTACCTTTCTTATGTTTTCAGTCGTATAAATTTGTCAAAATTTGTCACTTTCTTCTGCAAGTCGATAATCAAAACTCTGTTACTTTATCAATGGACCACTAGACAAAGAACGAATTTAAACATTCTGAAGAAATTTCAAAATTTTATGTAGTGTACTATTTAAGCAACGTAAATAATTGATATCAACTCTAAACTGTGATAATAACGTCTTTATTCAGTATTTGCCATTATTTACGAAAAATGTGGATTGCCTGCCCATAAGAAAAACATGAGTCTGCGTGAATCAAATCGTGTACTTAAGCAGTCTTGGTAGGCCTCTCAATCAAGCAGGGATCCTCTCCCACTCTGTGTTGTTCAAAGTGTAAACAATGTGCAATAGCCGAGCCAAAGTGCTGATTTTAAGATTGTCATATTTTCATTCTGCAACCACTGTCACAGTAATGTTTAGTTTGCGATTTAACTCAAGTAGATCATGGTGTTTTTTTTTTCTTTGAGCGGGAATTTTTAGTTTATGCATACAAAAACATTAATATCTTGGTAGGAGTTACTTAAAATCATTTTTGTTGTACAAATCATGTTCTACGTGAAATTTTGATTAGAAAACTTACATCCTAGTGCTTACAATTGCACATTGTCTAAGGGACCATTATTCCAGGTTGAAAATCAAATTTTCACCTTAATTACTGTTCAAGGTCTTTGATGAGCGATCAGTCAAGTTCGAATGATCAGTCTGCTGGATGAATAAAATTAACTCTTCGGAGGTTCATCTTTGTATGTTTCTGACTCTCCATTGATGAATAATGTCAACAAAAAAATTGCACATTATCTCACATACTTAGCTAAATCACTCAGGCTTTTCCTGCACCAATTTGACCTGTTTGCCGTTGATTATTTTGTTTGCAAATAGTAAACCAATGCATTCTGTCAAGTGGCAGAGCTGAAACAATAGAGCCTCTATCAATCGCTATAGCATAGCTAATTCCAGCTCCTGATATCAAGAATAAATGCAAAGAAGAAAATTTTGATGTTTAAAAAGTCAGAAAAGAAAGAAAAATCAGTCTTATTTTCAGAACTGGTCGAAAGGCATATTTGCTTTTAGTTGTAACTAGTTTTTTCAGACTCGTAAGGAATGAGGTATCAGTTGAACATTGTAATCACTCCGTGTTGAATTATGTACAAGGAAAAATATTCATGCCAATAATCTTGGGACTCTCGCACGCAAAGGAAGTGATGGATATTGTTGGAATATGTGTACTTATCAATAAATTTGTGTAAGCCATCGCTGATATTTCTGAGAACTCAAAAATGTTTTGTCTAAATTTTGAAGCTACATGAGATCTTAATTTGATCAAATGCTTGGTTATTTGGTTTGCCTGCATTAAATACTTACAATACTAAAGGGAATTAACCACGTGTTTTTTATTCATTCCAAAGTCATTAGGTAGTTACCATCCAGAAGATGAGTCTTTGTTTAATTGATTGTTTTTTATTTTACTTTTCTTGAAACCTTGATTGTCTACTTACCTGCTCTAATCTTGTTTGCATTTTAATTTTTCTCTGGTGAGAATCATAAATTTCTCCCTCCCATCTTTTCTATCCTTTTTTTTTTTTTTTAAATCATCATCCCTCCTTAATTTAAGTATGCAAAAAAGAGACTGGTAAAATGGTGCATATCTTCTTAGAGTTGAAGGTGCAAACCTTTATTGCAGTCTATGCCTGTTTTTATTTTTGAACCAAAAAAAAAAATCCTTAATTTAGTAAATGTACTTAGTCGAGAAAAAAAAGTTTTTACTTATTTTAACTACAAACTTCATTGTTCTTATACAAATAAACTTTATTGTTCTTATTATGCATGTTTCTTTATTTTTTTCCGCCTTTTTGCGTAACTAAATCCAATGAGAACCTTCGTACAACGTACCAATACTATGATAATAAAATGAGTCTTCATATGCTTTTCTTCAGCCGAAAAATAACCACTCTGAAAGTAGAATGAAGTATTATAAATTTAAGGATCTTTCCACAAGAAGTTGAATAATTATAGAACTATACCTACTTAGCCCAAAGCCCATGTTCATTTTCAGCAGTGCAGTGCATTTAGGTTCTCATTTTTGTTGGTGTTTACCTGCTCAGTAGCCACCCTTCAAAGAATCTTACAAAATAGATGGTTAACATTATAATTATTGAGATTAAGTTTCACAAACACCTGATACCTATTTGTTTGCGATGAATAGGCAGAGGCATTTAATTTTTTCCTTTAAATCCCTCTTTCTCGATTTTAAGGCCGAAGAAACTCAAGGTGGAAGAATGTCAGTTGATGACAGGTAAATTAGATTTTATGACAAAATCAAACTCTCCATCAGTTCAATGTTGTAACAGGTAAATATCCATTAAGAGAAGTTTAGATGGTCACAATTAACACTGAATTCAACCTAAAGGAATGTAAATTACTATGAGTTAAAATAGAGAAAATTTTCTTAGTGTCTGGATTTTTACTTTTTTTTGCAGGAAGAATCAAATCACCAGTCAAGCTCAAAATCACTCCCAACCCACTTTTTATTGTTCACTTTTATCGTTTTTTATCACCCTTTGAACAAAAAAAATATGAGCAGAAATTTTGAAACGTCACAATGGAGATTTGTCAATATGAAGGTATAATTATAAGTAAGGGTCAGAGCTAGGTATCAAATTGCAAGGAATAGAGAGTAGGTACCCAAGTAGCACCGCGCAAAAAGTTTATCAAAAGAAAATCGCAATGTAGTGCAATTGATAGGTGATGCATTTTTTTTTTTTATTACCATGAAAGTGCAATACATAATTTGGTCGATGAGAGCCAATTTTAATCCGTTAATGAGATGAGTTCCAAATGTGTACCAGAAAGATCGGAAATTGGCAATGCAAAGAAAAATAGCAACTTATTTCAATTTCATTGTAATCACTTTCAACAGGAGGTGTCCCTTCAATTAGAAGGTAGGCAACATAGGTATGCAACACCAAGATTCTAATATTTTTATTTTTATTTTATTTTATTTTTTTTTTTACCAAGTGCGCGCTAACTTAGTCGTTCTACTTGGGTAGGGGGCATCGCTTGAGTGATTCATCCACACATTTTATGAAAAATAGGAATGAATCCATTTTCCTATTTTGATAAAAAAAAATTTGCTCCTTACCAATGCAATGCGCTTCCTTAGTCCCCTGCACAACCACAACAATCCAATGGGCTCTGCTTTAACTATTAAGTTAAGCCTGTTTTAGATGAGCATACCCTCACTGGTTCAAATACCTAATGAGCAAAATTTAGAAGTAGGCACTTTTACTTAAGCATTGGCAGAACTAGAGTTTTTTATTTATTTATTTTTTTTGGGGGGGAGGGGGCAGTTAGTAGGGCAACTAATCAAATAAGACGGAAAACCAGTCAGTGGTGGCGCGTTTATGGGCCGAGAGAGAGAGCGCTCGACGTCCCCAAAGTTCTGATTTTTTTTTTTTTTTCTTTTCTTTTATTTTAATGTTATATTTTACCGTGAAGACAACCGAAACATTGCGTCTCGTGGTTTCTCTAAATTTTTCTCGTGGAGAACCTCTCTGGTTGGGAAACCCCCCATCCAGAACTCAAAGGCTCTTTTTTTTCAAATTCCCCCCTCCCTCCTGAAGTTCGGTCCGTGCGCTACCTACCTACCACCGAACACTGTGAAAGAACCCCCCACCTCCAAAAAGGGAGGTTCGAGTATGCGCCCTTTGGTTTGCCACCCTCTCCTTCTCAATCCCATTCTAAACCGTGCCACTATTATTAGCGGTCACGCCGTATGCCGTTGACCTTTCGTAAAAGCCGACAATTATTTTCAATTTAATTTGCGCTTGGACGTTTTCAATCAGAGCCTCTAGACAGGTATCTATTTCCTCAGAGGTTTGATTCGACTGACTGTGCTTCTCATCCGAAATAGAAATCAGCAGGAAGCTAATCTCCATGGACGAAATGTGATTAAGTACCTATTGGCGAGATCACTGATAGACTGATGAATAAGGCTTCCGGGTTTGATCGTAGGCTCCGAGATATAGGTTCGATGCAATGAAAATAAGGAGAAAAATACTGCGATTTAGTGCAATATATAATTGAATCTTTACCATGACATTGCAATATTTTTAAATCATTCGGTCAATAAATGCCGATTTGTCGACGAGATGAATTTTATGTATTTGAAAGATGGCAATACTAAGAAAAAATTGCAACTAATTTAAATTTCATCGCGATCACTTTCAACAGGAGGTGTCCCTTCAATCAGGAGGTAGGCAACATACCTTACACTCCGATACTTCGACGACTCCTATGCTGCAGACTCCAATTTTACCATTTTCGTAATTATATTTGATTGCATTTTGCCAAGTACTTGAGTATCTTTCGGACAGTCATTCAACCCACCGCCCAAACCAGAAGGGAGAGGGCTTATTGTTCCGGTTACCTTCAACCTTCAACATTTTTCTTGACTGTTTCTGAAGAGGAAACACAGTAAAAAAGGTAATTAGATAGGTACCTCCTTTTCACTTTTCACCTCAACCTCGGAGGAGAAAAATTATTGCCTGCTTACAGAAGGTTTTTTGAAGTGTATTGGGCGTAAATATCGTGAAGCATTGACGGCGACAGTATTATTGCATTCGCGATAAATTTATCAGTATTTCCTAGTAATTTCCATCAAGATAGGGCAGACATTGAGGGTCATTGTCACTCATCCTCATTCTCCATTTCGTTTCGAGGACTTTCGTGGACGATTGTTACATCGAAATATCGAGCTCCAATTCATCCACACCATCTCTTGGTAAGTTTCATGTATGATTTAAAATAACTTAACATGATTTCCTGTTATGGCCATGGATGGAAATTCTTTTTGATGCTGGAATAACAAAAATTTCCACTCCACCCGAAAGGGTTTGCTATCCACCCTAACCTAACCTCCCTCTTCCTTTTGCAGGGCACCTGAAGTACCTTCAGATACCGAGATTTTCTTAGCTGGTAAAACTTGAACTCCTCATATTCCAGTCTACTTAATTGAACAATGGTTGGCTGCTAGATTTTTTTCTGATATCCATCATTCTCTGTTATCGCAATGGATTTTGAGGATCGCTTTCCCAAATTAATGGAGGAGCTTCAAGGGCAGCCGTGGTCCAATCTGAGGACAAAGTTGGACAATCTTTTGGAAGGTATTTCACTTTGATTTTTCATTCTTAGAATTTAAATTAACTATTGCATCTATTTTGCACTGTATTCTAGTCTGAACCAAGTAAGCAATTGATGGGAACAGGAGTAAAAATGTAGGTCGTACATCTGTTCCTCATCCTTCAGACTTGGTTTTAGTTCGGCCTCTCATTCCAAATACATCTATTTTCTCCACTGGAAAGTTACAATGAAATTCTAGAGTGTCTAGAAGGGGATCTACCTTAGACATAGTGCTATTAATTTTAAAGATAAAGGATATGAGAAGTCCGTAATGTTGCAAATCGAGACTCCCAGTCTCGGAAATAAAAGGAAATGGTCCACCAGTCAGTAAGGGTCTGTTCTGAGTATTTTTTTTTTTCATTCTTTTCTAGCGCAGCGTCAGAATGTTCCACCTTTAACTCTGAAATTGGTCAATTAGAGTTTGTCGCCCCTCTTAAACTACCATGTCTATTCCTTATCTTGCTCCCTGTAAATCTGCTTCCACTCATGAAAAGAGATCATCTACCTAATTTACCTCAATCATCCAAAGCTGAACTGAGAGAACTTTACCTCAGTTTGCAAGATTGCAGACTACCCATCATACTATACTCATTAATTGAGGAGAATTCATCATTGCAAATTTTGAAAAATTTGTATGATACGTCCAGGATTTTATATTCTCCTCAAAACCTCTGCAAGAATCAGAGTCCTGAACATTCTCCTTCTCAATCATGGGTTTCTGTTTAATATGATGTATCTCCTCTCTAACATGAATGCCACTGTGATATCTGTTGAATTAATAAATTTAATCATTAGGTGTTAATAATGATATCAATAAAATTGTGATAATTTAATTTGAATTTGTGACTGAATGAAATTATTTTATCGATTCAGATTTTCCAGATGAAGAGAAATCTGACAACAGAAGACTGATAGAGACTAGATGCGGGAAGCTAGATAAAGCCGGTAAGAACATCTTCAAATTTCTTCTTACATTTTTTAATTTTACTTAGTAAGGTTGTTCAAAGAAAAAACTGAAAACATGAAATAGCTTTCATGTACCTAATCTACTGATCTTATCATGGACAGAAGGTGAACTTTGAAATGAAACAGTTATAAGGATTTCTATTTGTAGTGATAAGATGAAGTGGATTACTTACACTAAAATTATACCCGGTGTATTCAAAAAGACTTTTAATGAAGACGCTGTAATGCACTTTCATGTAGCGGAATTTTCAACAATAAAACTTGGATGAGTTGCATTTAAGTAGCTATCTAATTAAATTTGACCTCTATCAAATGTCTACATTTGAAAACTTTACTACACAGGCTCCTCCTGAAAATGCTAAGTATAAAAGTTCATGCAGGGAGAGGTAATTTTATTCACACTCCAACATAGCCTGAAAAAGATAAGAAAAACAAGTTTTTGAAATTTTCCTGTATTACAAAATTTTGATATCCTTTAGGGGTGCATAAAGGCTCTCAGTAAGTCCTATGAAGAATGAATTTTTATTTTCCTTCATTATTCCCATAAAGAATAACACAAGTGTGCATAGTATCCTGAACCATTGTTTTTATTTTTCAGATGTTGCTATCTACGGTTGTTGTCCCGAGTTGGAAGAGTTAGTCGTTGTTCAATGTAGAATATGCTCAAAAATAGTTAAAGCTGAAGCAATAGAATATCATTATGGTGAGAATTTTATCTGCCTTATTAAGTCAATGTCCTCTTCAATAAACAGCTAGATTTTTTCGCATCATATTTGCTTATCAAATTTGTGATTATGCTTGTAGGTATTCAAATTCTTACAAGCACTTTTTCTCAGTTTCTACCATCTCATGATCTAATATTAGCAGTAACAGTAAAACAAAACTCAAATGGCAGACAAGAAAAGAAGAAAGAAATAAGTAAATAAAACCTACAGCACTATCAGAAATTACTCAATTGAAGGAAATTCCTTCATTAGTATCTTGTCTATTATACTCCTCAAGCCCTTCAGAAGTACACTCCAGACTTGGATAATTCGTTAAGGCCATGTTACTTGCTGTCACTAGATGCAAGTATTAAATAAGATTTTTAAAGAATTTTTGTACGGAAAGTTGTGTGAACAAAAATTCTCTTGTAAGCGTTCAGATACATTATTCTTGCCAATTCAACATATTACTTCAAGCAGTCATGTAACCATGACTTGCTTTCTATTAATTAGAGCTTCTGAAACAGTTATCACTTTGTATATGGACTTTTTGCCCCTCAATAATTTCTTCAGGAAATTTGCTTCCTATCCGTTTTACTTAAACTTTGACACAATCAAATAAGAAACAAAAAAACAAAAATTTTAGAAGCTGACTAAGATTTCGATGATCGGACAGCTTTTTTTTAGGTCACAGTAAGTAAATGGAGTCTTGGAGCAATTTTTTAAGAATAAATCAGAGAATTTGAAAAATATGATCATAACAGTGTAAAAAATTTTTTGAACACTTAAAGTATGAAAACCACTGAAGAGCTATTCATGATTTAGATATAATACACTTGATCAGACCATCTCATGTATCCATCTCTCAGGTTTATGGGTCAGTTATGGAAGTGTGAAAAAGTGTTCAATTTAAAAAGAAAAAGATATATTTTTACCTATTTTTTATCATTGATAATTATTTTTCAGAAACATGTCATGAAGAGGCGCATAAATTAGTGGTTAAAGCAGTGGAAGATAAGCGCACATCCACGGCAGAATTGAAGCAACTTCAAGAAACGCTCTCTACTTTTTCCATCAAGCCTGCCACTACTGTAAAACCAGGGAAGCAGACTCCGTCGGGAAAATCTACTAGCTTAAAAACTCCTGTTTCAAAATCTAAAACGAAATCGAAAAAATTGGTTATTGATCCAGTTGTCCCTTCCTCCTCCAAAGCCTTGTTCCCTCCTTCGCCGCAGTCTAAACCGAGTACCTCTCAAAACAAGGTCCCCATACCTGTGGCGAACTCACCTCAAAGTCAAAAGGTAATTTTCCTTTTTTTTACTTTTCTGTACCCATAAGCGATTCTTTAAGTTTATTATCAAGCGACTGAAGCAATCATGAATATAATCATGGGCTGAGCACTCACAAATATATTGCCAAAAATACGATACTGAACATCAGGTAACTAACTTTAAAAAGCCTCCCTAAAAGTGAATATCACCAACAACAATTTTATTTGCAATTACAAAAGAAGCTGAAGAATACTTTTTCCTCTGAACTATGTCATATCTAACCTCACTTCAAAGTGATTGACATTATTTTATCGTTTATTCATATCAGGCTCTTTTTAAACAGTATCAGTATAACTTAAAACAAATTTTATTATGAACTGCTTGGATGAAATATTCAAAAACCATATTGCAGCCTAAGAACAGGGTGTCTGCAGGTCTGGAAAACCGGGAAAAATCAGGGAATTTGATCACTGTCTGGAAAACCGGGAAAAGTCAGGAAATTCGATCGAAAACCGGTGAAAGTCAGGGAATTTTTGCAATTCGAACATTTCGCGGCTAATTTTGCTCGTCACTGCCGAATTGGCCGAGTAGCGCGCTCGAGTGGCTGATAATGTAAACTGCTGTGTTCAACCAGTTTGCAACACGGCCGCTAGGTTCACTAATGTGTGTTCGCTAACTTTAAAGATCGAATCGATCTGCCCTATTTAATTTATCTACTTAATTCATGCCAAATAGCAAGGTAGACTAAATAGACTTGAATGAAGTTAACTTGCTAACAGCAGAAAATTACAGTAAATAATGATAGGAAACTAAGTGCCCCAGTTTTGAGCAGATGGTTAATCAATTTTTTCAATAAGTTAAGAAATTCAATGAAAGTGCTACAATTTTAGTTTTTCTCTAACNAAAAAAAAAAAAAAAAAAAAAAAAATCCTGAATCAAGCAAATTTATTTAAAATCGAGAAGAGACTCGTATTTCCTTTTGATTATAGCAAAATCTTCCTGAGGTAGGCACATTTACAACTCTTGTTTTATATTTTAAGAAAAAAAGACTTGTATTTTCAGGGCACTAAGTAATATGCCAATATTTATGAAACCACCAGGGTGAACTATAGTTTGAATTTTCAAAAGTATACGGGGCAATATGTCACAAAGAGAGCGTAGTAGAGCTTAAAAATTAAATTTTGAAGGTGAATTTTAGTCTGAGTATACCATTTTGGAATTAGCTTTATTTTGAGTATTTAGGATCTCGTTCCTTTCAAAAGTATTACTCAACTCCTTCCAACGCCATGGTAATTCAGAATATGACTTTACAGGGTCATTCCTAAGGATAGTTATTTTTAATATTTTCTAACTAGTTCATCGTATGGCTAAACCCAAAAAGTCAGGGAATTTTGTTATACTTTGTCATGGAAAACCTGGAATTGTCAGGGAATTTCATTTTGAAAATCTTGTATACACCCTGAAGAAGCAATTCTGACAGGAAACTCTTACTTCTAGTAGCCGTTGCCTCTAACTCAAGAGCCAACTTGAATTTGCAAATCAATTTTTGTTCTGCCTCAGTTCAAAACTTACCTATTATATTTGTAACAAGAACTAACAGGTGCAGTGTCAGTAGAGGGTGCTAACTTAGTCAGCCAATTTGAAGACCTAATGTATCCACTTTTCGAGCAGCCCCAGCATGTAAGCATTCTAATGGACCTCAAGCTTTGTCAGCAATTTAATATGTTCGGTTTTAATGTTAAATGAATACTTCAAAATGTTTTTCTCTGATTCTGATTCTAATCTAATTTTTCCTTTTTTCAGAACACTGTGATACTCGAAGTAGAAAAACCCAAATTAGAGCCAGTCATTTCACTCGTCAAGATTGACGGCAAAGACGGGAGTACTGAGAATGAAACCCCTCTGTCACCACCTCAACTGACACCGCAAGTCCATGTTGCGCCTCCTGTCATCCCTCCAACTAGTTTACACATCAAAACCCAGTCTAAATCAAAGCCATTGCGAAATCGGAGCAGCAATGGTGTCAATAGCACCACCGTCATCCCTAACATCATTAGCCCAACAACAAATAATGTTGTCAGCAGTGTGACCAGCCCTAGTCCAAAGGTGGAAATAGACTTAGACAAGCATTGTGGTGTAGAAACAGACGGTGCACAATGTGCGCAGCTATTATCATGCAAGCTTCACACTTTAGCAATGAAACAGGAAGTTAAAGGTAGAAGCAGAAAACTTGAGGTCTTTTTACCAGAGCATGTCTCAGAGAAAGAGACTGTTAAGAAGAAAAAGGAAATCAAAGTAGTGAAAGCAACGCCAGATTCGACTACGCCTCTCATAGCTCCATTTCCCACTCCAAAAGTGGAGGTCACCCAGAAGTCGGTTTTAGAAGCTGCGAAGAAGTTCACACCTATTGTATCTTCCCCTCCAGCACTTAGTTCGGCTCCTGTAATACCTAGTCCTGTAAGTTTATCTATTTATTGAATATCAGTTGACATTAATTGTGTTGAAATCTTTGCGTACCAGAAAGATTTATCATAAAAGTTAGGTTTTGGTATCAGCGGATATTTCAAGCGGTGTAGCTGTATACGGTTCTAACACAGTGTAATATTCTGATTTTACAATGTTTGCAGTGCTAATGCTGTAAAAAAATTGCCAAGGACAATGTACAAAACTCAATTATTTTCTATTGGTGGCTCAAACAGTTTAATTTATGAAATCTTTCTTTTATCCTTTCAGGCCTCTGCCAGAAAAGAAGATTCTGAGGAGAAAGCGAAGAAGCCTGCTTCTGTTGGGACAGTTTGTACAACCAATAATTTCCCACTTGAGCGGACCCCTGCGCCATTCTTCAAAGCATCCTTTCTGAAAGCTTTTGAAGACCTTCCTCGCTGTTATTGGCCTCATCGTTTCTCCGGAAACTCAGATATAGCATCACCATTGCGGATTCATCCGTTCATGGTTTGCTACTCACTCATGCATCGAACGCGGAGAGGCATGAAAAGCATTCGTTACTATACGAAAAATTATCCCTCTGGTTCATTGCGATCAAAGAAAGTGATTAATCCGTTTACGTCTTTATCCCGATTGATACCCAAAGATATTAAGCCTGTCAATACAAATCAGGTTAAACCTATGGCTGTGAGTATTCATTAAATATCCTCAATTTTTTTTCTTTTTAATGGAGCTAGTGAGGTGCTTTACTTTTCTATCCTCTTTTAAAGTCTAGAAGTAGAGAATTATTAGTAAAATGCCTGTGAGTCCATTTCGAAGAAACCTCTCCAATAAAATTTCTATGAAGACATAACCAGCAGCACAGTAAAGTCTAGTTGAAAACTACTACTCAATTCAATGTATTGTTAATGATCAGCCCTAACTATAATTTCTAACTAACAGAAACATAACAGTAGCCTGAAACATGTGATGAGATAAAAACAATATGAAGAAATGGCTTATCTCTAAGGCAAAAATGCAGTATTGTAACAAATCTGGAATGTTTTGAGGTCCCAAAAATCCCTCTTTCAACCAGAAACATGGAAAAAGAAATTCATGGAGGAATGAAAGCCAAAAATCCATGTCAGGCACAGATTAAATCAGATAACACTGCATGCAGGTTACTAGCTTCTGTTCCTTCTTAATTTAATTTTTAAATTGCACTGGATGCGAAAAGGGCACTTCTCGGTTGCAGTGTTTCTGGGTCCCCTCTAATGTTTCATTCATTGTAAAGAATGTGAATGCAACCATTTCACTAAAAATTTTACCGAATATTCCTTATGATTCTACAATTTTTAATGGAAAGAATTCCAGAAAAATCACCCTTTAAATTCGTCTCCATGGGATTAATTAGAAACAGAGATTCTGAGACACCGCAATCAAGAAGTGCCCTTTTCGCATCCAGTGCCTCAATTATCCAGCTCAAAATGGAATTGTTAGCACTCTGAAACATTTTGGCCAGTTTTGTAACTATATCCAGCCTTCATAATATTTATTTTGTGTATGTGTGTGTATGGTTTTTTTTTTTTTTTTTTTTTTTTTTCATCCTCAGCTAATTATTGTAAGAGTTCTTCATTTATTTTATCTTATTTCTTTTGCAGATGTGTAATTACAATTACCAAAAATGTGGTGGACTCCTGTACTCCAGTAGGAGGATTCACCTGGCTCGATTTGGGCTTCAGAGCATTTTAATGAAGACCTCGGCAACTAATTGTCAGACTGACTCTCCATCATCCACTATTAGTTACATGTTAAACAACATGAGTTCCAAGGCCTCGCTCGTGAGTCGAGGAATACCGAACAAAAAAAGTGCTCCCCGCCCAGCTGTAGTCCCTCAGAAGTCTACATCTCAAACTTCTAGTTCTGCTAGTCTCATTAAGGTTTCTAATTTCAAGTCGGTCCTATCTCAAAATTCCCCAAAAGTGGCTGTGAAGAATTTAAAGAATAAACAATTCCATGTTCCTAATATTCTGGGTAAGAATCCAAGTTTTCTGTAGCCATTCTAATTTTCACTCTATTGTTTTTCTTCTTCTTCTCCAAGCATCAGTTTTTAGGACTCAATCACTCAAATTTTAAAGATGTTTTTCTATCAGTTAGAAGTCGCAGACAATATCATGGTTTTTATCTTCTTTAATTCACTCTCTCTGCTCACAGAATAATTTGAGACCAGACGAGTCAAACTAAGCTCAAAGTAATTTTGGTATATTTTACGATGGAAGAACTTTCTGATGAAGTAACTTCTTTTTGACAAGAGTAAAGATACCTTGTATCAGGAGAGGAAAAAAATCAGTGTGAAACTAAGCCCCAGTTATTCGCCGAACATATAGGTCGATTTTAGTGCCTAACGGAGATGTTGCATGTGTGAGGAATTCGCGCTTTGACTGTTGATTCTTATGTAAAAGTTTGCAAGAAACACGATCGTGCCACTGGTTTTCTCTGAAATCAACTCCCAAGCTCAAAAAAAGCTCTCAAGTTGAGGCCAAAATGGAGGGGATATCCCACCCTACCCTGAGAGTCCACCTCTACATCAAGACAAACTCTCCATGCTAAGATAGGGAGCAAATACATTGACAGGGCTTGGGCTGCCACTTTATTCGGGGACTCTAAAACTGAAAACACGGCAACACTGCTAATGTATTTGCTCCCTATCTTTGCATGGAGAGTTTGTCTTGATGTAGAGGTGGACTCTCAGGGTAGGGTGGGATATCCCCTACATTTTGGCCTCAACTTGAAAGCTTTTTTTGAGCTTGGTAGTGGATTTCAGAGAAAACCAGTGGCACCATCATGTTTCTTTCGAACTATTACATAAGAATCAACAGTCAAATCGCAAATTCCTCACACATGCAACATCTCCATTTGACTGATGGGTTTTTCGTAAGTGGAAAGTTTGAATTTTCTGTTTATGATGTAAGCTTGGAATGTGCATTTCTTGTTTGTGAGTTCATTCAGAAAGGTTTTGATATGTTTAATGAGTATTGCATGATATTTTGATGAGAAATTATACTGACCACTTCGTTATTTCTTACCTTGTCCAATGGTCCATTAAATCTGCTTGAGCATAAAAAAAGTGCTACATATTGTCCATCTAACAGTTTTTAAGGTTTTTATGGACTAAAATACTTTTCAAAGTTAGCTGCAACTGTGAAAGTGGCGTAAAGATCTGTTTTTGGATTATTATAACCCAAAGAAGGAGTCTTTACACCATTTTCATGGCTAAAGTTCATGGCAGTCTTCTGTATCATACTTTCAGCATTTTGGTAATATGTGTATGAAACTTTCAAAATATTTTGTAATTTTTTGTTGAGAAACATCATTCTCAAATTAAGCATTGATTAGAATTTTACATGGCCAAGCAACACTGAATTAAAATACCCTTCTGATATGTTCAAAATTGTGAAACTTTCCAGTTTTAACAAATATCTTTCACATCTTATGCCATTTCTAGATTTTTTGGTGAAGTGCTGCTGTACTCTTGAGAATCCTGTTGGAGGAGTGTTTAAATTGGGCAAAGAAATCAGGACCACTGACAAAACGCCACTGATTACGTTCACTTTCTGATATCCATTTTTTCCTATTTTAGTGAATGAATTCAGTGTCAGTGTTTGAAACTCACATTTGAGTTTCAGGAGCCATACGGCCCATTCAGCTCAATTTTTAGGAGTCATTGAAGATTTTTTAGGAGCCAGATTTGATTTTTTGCTTGGATATCACTTCGCATTTAGTGAAAAGTTAGACTCAAGATGTTTTAGGTACAGAACTATTAGCTGTAACTTGTAACTTTCGAAAAATCACCGTACAGAAAAATTAAGATTTTGGGGGGGGGGTCAAATTTTAGGGGCCACGTTAGCGCAGAGCCTTCATTTTTTAGGTGCGTTGGCGCAAATGAGTTTCGAACACTGTTCAGTGTTGAGTAATGTTGTTTTTTCTTTCCATCTGCAGGTAATAAGAGACTGTCTGAAAACGCATCTAAAGCTAATCTGAAGAAAACGAAAAAGAAAGTGCGGACAAACAGCTCATCTGAAATGAATACTTCTCAGATGATAAATGATTTTTTGTCCAAAAACTCGAGTTTGAAACAGAAGAAAAATGATGCAAACGTACCCGTCTTGAGGTTTGCCATTGCTAACGGCCGTGTGGAAGCTGCAGGAGAGCAGAAGACTGTTTTTTCTACTAGTTTAATTAAAGATATGAAGACTGTTAAACCAGAACCTACCGTCACATCGAATTTGACCTGTAGGTATCAAATTTTCATTGCTCTCTTATGATGCATGTTTTTTTTGTTTTTTTTACATTTTTAGTATTTTTTCACCGTTTTTTCTCCTCCATCTTTTCGAACATTTTGTGTTAAATCAACTACGTGCAGTTGCTCTTTCTCTAAATTTTCTTCTCCCTATGACTAATTATTTTAAATTCTCCAACTAAAGTGTAAGATGTACACCAGCTTTATGTCTTTTTTCCTTCTGAGCTTTGTTCGTTTTTAATAGGAAAATCATTCAGTAGAGAAGATTTTTCTTTAGAGAAGGGTTGCAGAGAATTGAATCAGTGAGAACGAAAACACACTAACTCGAAAAAATGAAAATAGTCAAGACACACACAAAACTGCACAGTAGATGAAGAAATTAGTCTGAGAAAAAGATTTTTGGTGCCGAAGAACAAGTACTTACGAACATCTTAAAGGTCCAAGTTGGAACAGAGTAACCAATACCTTTCTTATACCCTTTATACTTCAATAACCTTTATAAAAATTGACCGTCTTTAATGAAAGTTGCGCATTGTCGAGTTACCAAGTTGGTGTGTTTTCGATCTCACTGATTCAATTATGCTGACTTGATCAAGAGCATTGTAAGTCAACCAAGGTATTCTAATCTCTCTGCATGCACTTGGTTAGGAGCAAGGAAATTTTAGGATGAATCTTAAAATTTTTTAGAACAATTTCCACAAATAGGTGTCAAGGAAATCAACCTTTTAAGGTTGTAAGGCAGTACAATGGGTCCTCAATTAAGACTTTTGAAGGTCTTAATTTCTAGCGATAGGGTTACAGTAATGCAATTTCGTGGATAGATTATTAATATATCGTCTGTACTGCTAAGTAGTGTGTATATGATGCTGGATAGTGCTCTTCTATTCCGTTTCGCCCAATTGAAGTGGACATTGTCAAATTTTGCCTCCAATTTTTGGAATTCTTTGCGATAGCTGAATAACAAAGAGGAGCATTACACTAGCAAACTGTTCTTTAAACTCATTAAGTCTAAAAGTTGGACTCATGATTTTTTTTTTTTTTTTTTTTTTTTTTTTTTTTTTAAATTTTTAAGTGAGTGAGCCTTAAGAGAAGAAGGAGGAAAATAAGACACAAAGATAATTTCTTGATTCCCTCAATCAAATGGCGCAGGAAGATGAGTTTCTGTGACCATGATTATTTTGCATGTGGAAATATGAATACATTTCTTCATTTTTTTCAAGCAGTAGTGCCCACTTTCAATTTTTGTCATCTCAAATGGCTCTCAAGTTCCTGAATTTCGAATCTTCCATGAGATTTATCATTCAATTTAGGCAGAACTACAACCTGACCCTTATGGCATTAAGTGAAAACAAGATGTATTTATGCTTTCCTCCTGCCTATGATTACAGCAACTAGCGTACCGAGTGTATCCATGGAGCAAAGTTCAAATGGCACTGATAGTATTGGTTCTCAACAAATAACATATTTAACTGCTAGCCCAGTAACTTTTCAGCAGATTTCTCTAAGGGTAAGGAATTCATAGCTTTTATTTTATTGGTAGCGTTTCACTTCTGATAATCTGATATATTTATGATGGACCAAGAACATGTTGAAAAGACAGGTAGTAAAAACTGTTTTAGTGAATAATTCCTTGAGAGCTCTGTCAAAAAATTAATTCATCTCTGGATGAAACTTGAAGGGAGTTTATTGTAAATTTCAGAAATGTTTGTTTATCAATATCTGATGCAATACAAATTGGTTTTTAGCAGATGAATCAATAAACTAAGTAGGTAGGTGCTGTATAAATCCTACAAAAAAATAAGTCAAATAAATGTTGAAAACAAACAATAAATGAATGTATGAACTGAAAACAATGAAACACATTAAAATTAGAAAGGCCGTGGAACATCTAACTGAAGAAAAAAAAAATAATAATATAAAGTTAGTAAAAAAAAAAAATTATAATGGAATGAGGGAAAAACAGTTAAGGAAGTAAATGAGTAGTAAATAGGGAGTATGAGAGAGAGAGAGCAAGGTAGCAAGCAACAGCATAATAAGATCTTACTGTTGCGAAGTCGCAGAGATCACTGGATTGACCTGAGTGAATCGTTGCATAATTACAGAAGGCGGTGGCAAGGCAGCATTCTTCAGATTCAGTTGCAGAAGTGCACTTTGGTCTATCAGTCAATGAGAGAAAGGCTTTAAGAAAGTGTGGACATGCCATATGCCTACATGACCCAACTTTGTGTAGCACATTTGCATTTGTTTTCTGTGACATTAAATTTTTATTCCACCGCTTGCTTCTACCTTTTGCATTTTCTTTATGCAAGCAAATGATCATATCCATGTCTTAAGTGTTTGCGACGTTTTAGACTTCCAGTCATACTTCATTTTTTCCTGGAGAGACAAGTCAAAGTAATTTCTTGAAAACCTTCTTGATTTTTTTTCTACGTTATAATAGAGTATTCTATGTAGATTTCAAGCTACAAAGTTCACTTGTTCCTCTTCGAAAAAATGAACTAGGCGCAGAGATTTTGAAACACCGCAATAGAGATGTGTGGTGTCGCTCTTAAGCCATGCGCAAACGGGGGCAAGCAAATGGGAGTACAGGGGCTCCGTGTGAGGTAGAGGAGTTCTGCTAAGCGCATGATGGGAGAGGATGGGAAGAGGTCACTCCACGTAAGTGTCATAGCGATGGAAGGTGGAGCTTGGATTGCGAAGTGGGACAGGTTGTGGACTGCTCATGCATTATTTTAAACACTTGTGATTTCATACAAAGGAGGATAATTAAACCACCTTCACAAAATAATTTAAATTTTCCTCTTTTTTTCCAGATGTTAAACCAGTTACAGGGCAAATCTCAGGCTCCAACCAACAACGGTATGGTTAAGATCGTGGCAAACCCTGCGGGTGGCACACTGGTTAAAGTGCCTCAGAGCCTCATATTCCAGGACCAAAACTCCTCGGGGTAACGTATCGGCTATTCCATACTGTTGTTTACAGTCTGTAGTATTTCTCTATAAGCGACAGAATCAAATGGGAGGTAAGATGCTTTTGCCTCCTTCTTGAAGTTGTTCCCTACTAATGAAAGTTGCCTTGCCCACCAATCATCACTTCCCCTCTGTGGTTAAAAAAAATAAAAATCAAGTGATGATTTGGGAGCCTTGCAATGAGACCGTAAATCTCTTTCTTCAAAGAATTTGCGGCTGTCCCTCTAATGGTTGGCACGTCTATTTCAGAATGTGGAAAGTTGTTTTGTATGTAGTTGCCAATAAGAGGTATTTTAATTTCTCATGACCTTATTCCTATTCTAAATTGTTATATTTCAATTTGTTTTACTTCCCTGACAAAGGGACTCTTAGAAGAGAATTATGTGATCATGTTGTAAGTCAGTATCTTAAGGATCTTCGTTGAGCCAAGAAAGTTATTGATGAAAAATTTCCTCCCCGTCTTATGTTTTCTTCTTTTTTCCTAGCACAAATTTAGGCATATTTTTCACAGCCTGTTTTATTGTGCTAATTTTTCCCCCTCTTCCCTCTCTTTTGAACCGATAGCTTAACGTTTTCTAGTCATATTTATTTGCTTGAATTTCCAGCTCTTTTTACCTTTTGTAAGTAGGAACGTAGGTTCAGTTTCTCTTTCCCATGTACCCCCTCTCCTTTTTTCCTAGATCATTCGGGTAATTAGTTTTGAGTTGTAAAGAAATCGTATATTCCTCTGTCTTTTTTATTTTTAAACAGAGGAAACTATGGACATGATTGAATCACTTCCTCAGTATTTTGTGTAAGTGTGCTGTAGATTTTGGGTAGTAAAAAGAATGCCCTTACTTCTAATTTCCACTGTATCACTAAGT
Organism: Bemisia tabaci; assembly: GCF_001854935.1. Lineage (NCBI taxonomy): Eukaryota > Metazoa > Arthropoda > Insecta > Hemiptera > Aleyrodidae > Bemisia > Bemisia tabaci. The sequence continues at coordinate 2,213,048 of NW_017566817.1, read as the reverse complement.
TGTTTACAGTAACTAAATCCTATCAACCAAACACTTTTAATTGTGGTTTTTAATCAACAGGATGTGATGAATTTACCAACCATCCAAGGTTGGCATCTTCCGTCTGTCTATTTTATCTTATCTTTGATTGATGAAACAACAAATATATGTATAATTCTTAAATATAACAAGAATAATAATTTGTAAAATAATTGAAACATAGACTGAATTTTTATGATTGGAGTCACATCATAAGGTTTCGTGATTTTTAATGGACCCTAAGCTCTATGATAAATGTTGGTGTTGCCTTAACGCAATCATATTTTTAGTGATTTTGCTCAGTCAGATTGTAGTGCTAAATTATTCCTCTCAGCTTTTTAATCGTATCTTATCCGTTTATCTCGGTGTTCCGTCTGTCATTAATAACCTCCAGCTGTAGTCAAAGATGCTTTATTCTCCAATGAGAAAACTAGTGGTAGGATACGTGTAAACATTTTAAAGCTGAGATTTTGTTTGTCAACCTATTGCGACTGTAGGGGACAATGGTGGCCAGACACCATGCTCATTACTGCATTTCATATGCATTTAATATTTAGATAAAATTCTGTAGTTATATTGTATTGTGTAAGTGTGATTAACCTGTTTGATTGTATGCACTTTGTTGAATACAATGCATTTGTCTCCCTAAGTTTTACGGAGTGCAGCCGGGTGTCTTGAAATGTCTATTCTTTTCAGAGTGCCAAAGGGTCGGATGCCTTATGGCACAGCTGTTAACCAACCTGACATCAAGGTGTCTACAGACTGAAAACCTAGAAAATGATAGAATTTCATGTAAAAGACTGGAATCTTTTCCTCTTTCTTGATTGCTCTCTGTCTTGTTTGTGTTTTACAAACTTAGAACATCATAATTAGAAACACTCAAATTATAGTTTCCTCCCTTAAATTCTCCAAACTAAAATCAAGTTGAAAACATTAAGGTCAGCTCTTAAACCTATTGACTTAAATTTACAAGCTCATTTTGCTTTTTGAGTCTGATGAACTTGCAGGGCAGAATGGAAACTGAAACAAATTCTGAGACTTGGCCCGTTTTTGTATGCATTTTCGATCATTTTCTGGTCAATAGCATTATATATCACCTCTTTTATAAGGTGTATGATCAACTCTAGGCTATTTTACTCGTCATATTTTTGCTTTAATGTGATATTTCAGTTTTAATGCTCCCATATTACATACTCGGCAGATATTTTCCATGATTTGGATGATTTTCCGACTCATGTAATTTTTAACAGAAATCTGTGAACATTAAAAACTTTTCAAAAGTTCTATTAGATTGTATTACATAATGAGTGTTAATCCCAGTTATTAGCAGTGGTAGATGAGTGTTGCGCCCACTTATAGATCTCGAAGATGTTGGTTTATATCAAATATAAATCGAGTCATGCAAAAAGGGCGGAAGTTCAAAGACTCATCAGCCATGGCTTTCATCTTCAATAAATTCGAGCATGGCTCATTTATATCTGATTCCCGCCTTTTTCGCCATGCTGGTCAGTATGAACAACAAAAGCGATTGTCCATCAGTTCTTGGAACTCTGCCTTTTTCGCAGGACTTGAATTATGCACCATTAAATCTGAGCACATGTGGATTGCAAAATAGGGAAGAAATAGGTTTCATTAATCTTTTTTATTTATATGCATGGCTCAGCAGTTCCTACAGAAAAAGAAACAGGAAGTGTTGGTCGTTTTGGTCAGGGGAGACGTACAAGAGTGAAGGAAATTTTTCCCTTCAATCTGTAGACACCCTGGTTACTTGGTTTTGCTAGTTCATATTGTTGTAACAACTTTAGACACCCTGCTCCAGATCAGTATAGTTGCTATAGTTTTCATAATGTCAAGAATGATTTTAAAAAAAGTCTGCTTAATTCCTTGCTCTAAATTTTTCACACTAGATTTTAACAAGATGGATTTCATTCTTGTTTTACCAAACGCCTTTATTGTAAGAAAGAAAACTCAAGGGCTTATGAATTACCTAACTTGTTAACGTGTCCCAATTTTATAAATTTGATCGTTTTTTAAAGTAAGCTCATAAAAACTTGTCGTCCTTATACACATGTTGCATGTTTAAAAAAGAAGTTTAATGTCAACCTTTAATTATGTCCACATCATTTTATAAAATTTCATTGTAAATAACAAAAATTAATATCATTTTCAAAAGTTTTCATAGAGAATTCAGAATTTGTGTTTCTGTGAAAATAATTATGCTTCTGGGCAAAAATTGCAAAATTTCTATGGAATGTTTTGATGAAGACTTTCCTGACCACTTTTTTCGGTCTGAAAGTAAAATTTAGAGACACAAGTGAGGAAGGTTTGACTAGCAATGAGTCCATAGGACAAAACTCGCCAAGGAGTAAAAAGACAATACTTATGTATACAATATATACTTATTATCTTTTCGACTACCCTGGTATCACATTAAAAAATTTGTCTCAGACGTAATCTAACATCTTCCCCCTAGAAATAAATATAGAATACAAAATGAACCAATCAGTAAGGAAATAATCTTTCCAACAATTCCAATAATGATTTCCCCAGTTAATGTTTATTGTTGATTCTAATGCTCTATTCCTGCGTGCTAGTTAACTTCCTAGCTGCTTTTTAAAAAAAATTGCAAATCAATAAGCCAATAATCTTAATGTAAGTTGTAGTAGCTTAATAGCCAATAGCATGTACCATGCCTATAATGTTCTTTAAAGCCTGCCTAAGGTTTTGGCATAGGTAATAGGTGCTTTGTATAATTAGAAGATGGATTGAGCCACATGTCTGGCCTATGCTTAACAAAATGTTACATTGTTGCAGAGTATTACAATAATTTCTAGAAAATATCCCTGAAAAATATATTACAAACTAGATTGAAGTCTTTCCTGTGCCCATTCGTATTAAATTCTAAATTTTTTTTTATAATATAAATTTCTAAGTGTTGATGTCTGTTCTGGTTCTCTAAAGTGTATCAGACATTCAAAAATCTGAAACTTCTCTATGTAAAATCCCTTGTAATCATTTGTCTCCTGAATTATTGAAATTTGCTAAAAGCAAAACTCATCTTTAGTTCAAGCCTTTGGTTTTAATATCTTTGAAGTGAGCTCTTGTAAATGAAATTAAATGCTGTTGAATCTGGGCTGTTTTTAAGTATGAACTTGGTCGCAACTTCATTTAAAATTTGAGATTTTTTTTTTTATTTCCTTGTTATCCCGAAGGTTGTGCTAGATTTTTATGAGTGTTTTAATTTATTCACGTTACTTTTTCTTCGATTCATTATTTTATTATCCAAATATCATGTTATGTTGCATTGTTTCCTAAGTCATTGTGTATTGTGATTCCTAGCACATGATCAATTTTGTAAATATTCTTCACGAATACAATTTTTAGGTCAATGTCCAATGTTTCATAGCATTTCATTGGAAGTACGTCCATTTTATTTAGTATTTACTCGAGTCTAATGTCGCTTCAGACTCAGAAAAATTAGGCAAGTCTGCATCTCTGTAATCTCATCTGTGAAGTTGGATAATTTTTTAGGGCTCCTGACGCACTGTTGTCCGGGAGCAATTATTGAATACATTATACATAGTTAATCAAACCAGAAATACCTATTCAGCAATTTTGAACTTTGCCGAATGAGTAGCCTTCAACTAATATGATTGGTTTTTTTTTTCTTCCTTTTTTTTACCTCCTATTTTATTCTGTATTGAGTCAATCCCTTCACATTTATACATAGACTGTCCCGAAATTCTTTAGAAGGATAATTTGTATGTTTACAAATCATTTTCCCAAATTTGTCACACATGACAAAATTGTATCAAAAGATGTCTCTAACTTGCCTACGTTTTTTAACTTATATATGTATATCTGTGTTCGTGATTGCCTGAACATTTCTATCAGGATTCGGAAGATTCTCTGCAGATTTTATTGTTTGAGGCTTTATAGCTAACAATCAGACTGGTCGATTTTTAACTTACTCTTCTGTCTTTTTATGAAAAATGTTCTGATGATTGAGATAATCTTTTTCTTCATTGTATCATTGAATCCGCTGAAAAAATTCACAGATTTCATTATTTTTATTAAAATCAAGGAGCTCTCAGTCCAAGGAATTCATTTTTCCATTTAATTATTGAGCTTCTTTGACATGGGCAAACTGCCACCCAACAGTAGGGGAACTTAAGATTAACCTCACATTTGGTTTCATTGAATCAGCATCAGCTGTAGCTTGTAAAGCTGTAACTTGTCTGCCAAACTGCTTCCATGTGCTCTATTTTAACACAAGTTATGATGGTGCAATTTTCCTACTTCATAACTAAAAACCCTTTCTCTATCGATTTTTTTATTTTTTTTCGTGGTCATTATCCTTAAATCTGAAGAGTTTGAATGAAAAGCATACGGCTTGTTACTGAGCACTGTTGCTTGCTTAATCTGTATTTTCTAAGTAAAGAATTCCTTAAAACAATTGTCAGCAGATGAGGAAATACCGTCTACAGTCTGTTATGTATTTTTTTCTAAGTTTCTCAATGCTACATATTAAGCCTTCATTTTAATGATATCCTCCTGTAATATGGAGTTGTTTGCATGTACGTTACTATCTTCGCAACCAATCGGAATCATAGAATTTATATTTTTGTCTCTTGGTGAATCATCGGATGGTCTGATCAAGTGTATTATATCTAAATCATGAATAGCTCCTCTATGGTTTTTTCATACTTTATGTGTTCCAAAAGTTTGTTACGCTGTTATATTCTTATTTGTTAAATTCTTTGATTTACTAAAAAAAATTACTAATGGACCCCATTTTTTTTACCGTGACCGGAAAATAGGTTATCCAATCATTAAAATCTTACAGTCAGCTTTTCAAATTTTTTTTTTGTCTTCTTTTTTTTTTAGTTGTGTCCAAGTTTAAATTAAACAGAAAGAGGAAGAAAATTTCCGAAAGGTGTCAATGAGGTGAAAAAAAGTTCATATTTAAAGTGATGACTGTTTCAGAAATTCCAATGAATAGGAGGCAAGTCTTAGTTTTATGACTGACTGAATTAAGTAATATGTTGGCTCAGCATGACTTTTCATGTATAAATATTTACCCAACACATCTCATGGAAATGTCTAATGACTGAAGTTCACTCTGGATTTTCAACAAATTAGGGCTTTGAAATTCTTGGACATAATACTTGAATTGTAAACCCATATTCAGCCTTTCAAAAGGAGTCTACACATAATTAAGAAACCTATTCCCTCCATTTTCATTTTTACTCAGTTTAATCTTTATTTGTTTCTTATTCACTCGATCAAAGTGATTCTCCTCAGCAACTTGGTGTGAAGTCGATTTGGCATCTGTACCAATTTACCAAAATCCTCAGGTAAAATTAAAAATGTGTGAAATTTTGAAATTTCTTGGGAATGCCAAACAAACCTTTCAGATCATTTTATTGTAGGTTCCCATCAGAAACACGTTATTGACTGTTTTCATCTTTTGAACTAGCGGTATGCAGGTAAATGCTTCTTATTATCCCCATTTAGCTCTTTCGTAACCTTCATTGTGATACTATTGTATTTTATTCTCTTTCAGCTTGTTGAATCATATATCAAGTGAATGTATTTTTTTCTTTCTAATGTAATTTTTTTTTTATTATCGAATACAATACATGTCCTAATTTTTGACTTTACTCGTTGTTTCATCAATGGTTAAATTCCTCTCCTCGCGAGAGTAGGTCTCCTCAATTTTTTAGGTGAAGAAATAGTAGATCATACCTACACATTTTCCCTCAAGGCTAAACAGAATCCTAAATTTTAATGTTAAAAGTATTCACTAAGGAAGAAATTAACTTTTCGGAGTAAATACTTGGAAGGTCAGGATCTAGTCCTACATGAAGAAGATATTAGTTAATTTTAAAGAGGAAAACATGTATCACTCTATTTCAACAAGTTAATATTAATATGACATTAAGTTTTAAATGAAAATGCATTGTAAAAAATCAATAATCCATCAGGATGAAATTAACATTTACTTTGATATATAAGGCGAATAACATTCTTTTGATATCAAGAAAAACTGTGTAAAAATTACTGTCAGTCTCACGGCTTACGAGCAGTTGAAATTTTTGTTGCAAGGCCAAAAACTGAATTCAGAAGTTCAATTTTTCAGCACTAGGAGAAATAAGTTCGGTTTAAAATCAACTATATCTCAATTTCGGGAAGCCCCCAAGCCCCGCTCTCCTCCCATTTCCTAATACCTTGAAGCCCAATTCATGTTAACGAACTTTTCATTCAACTCTTGGATGCAACTTGCCGAATGAAAAGTTGAATAGTGTGATACTGACGAGAGAAAGCGATAACTTGATGAAAAATTGAACAGCAACTTGAATGTGACGTCACATTCAACTTTTCGTTCAACTTCCCATTGGATGGAACAAAATCTTCCGACCGACATGAGCCGAAGCTGTATCTTCGTGAACCGCAGACTGATGATATCACACTACAATGATGATTGTATCAAATTTTCTCGCATCCAACTTTTCGTTCTATTACGTCAGATGAATAGTTTGATAGTGTGAATTGGGCTTGGTGAAACTTCTTACAAATTAAGTGTAATTACAGTAATTTTAGAGTGCCTATTCAAGTTTAATACTGAGGTAGCGTCCCGGTTTGGTTTTTCGGCTTTCCCGTGCCGCTACTGCAGTTTCGACCAATAAGGCCGTAGTTTAAGGGCGCTAAAGCCAGGGTTGTATTTCGCAAATGGATTATTTTTGCAGAATAATTAAAAATTAAAGAGCAAGAGTAATTTAACTAAATAATAAAAGGAACTCAAATATACGATATAGTGCAAAACAATTTGGAAAATCTCGTGACGTAAATACGTAAGATTCGTAAACGCCTTCAATTGAAGCGTGATACCTCACGCGTTCCGGAGAGTTCAAATAGTTGTATCCCTGCGCCTTAGCAAGGCGATGGAAGTTTAATATTGAAGTAGCGTCCTCGCGTTGTTTTTCGGTTTTCCTGTGCCGCTACTATGGTTTCAACCGTTAAGGGCCTTAACTTAAGGCCGTAGTTTAAGGGCGCTAAAGCCAGGACTGTGATACGCAAAAAGATAATTTTTGCATAATAATTGAAAATTAAGAAGCAGGAATAATTTAACTAAATAATAAAAGGAACTCAAATCTACAATACAATGCAAAAAACTAACGTAGTTTAAGGGCGCGAAAGCCAGGATTGTATTTCGCAAAAAGAAAATTTTACCAGAATAATTAAAAATTAAGAAGCAGGGATAATTTAACTAAATAATAAAAGGAACTCAAATATACAATATAATGCAAAACAATTTGGAAAATCTCGTCTTGTAAATCCAGAAAATTCGAAAACGCCTTCAATTGAGGCGTGATACCTCACGCGTTCCGGGGAGTTCAAATAGTTGTATCCCTGCGCCTTAGCAAGGCGATGGAAGTTTAATATTGAAGTAGCGTCCCGGTTTGGTTTTTCGGCTTTCCTATGCCGCTACTGGAGTTTTCGACCGTTAAGGCCGGAGTTTAAGGGCGCTAAAGCCGAGATTGTACTTGAAATAGGATAATTTTTGTAGAATAATTAAAAATTAAGAAGCAGGAATAATATTACTATATAATATAAGGAGCTCAAATCTACAATATAAAGCAAAACAATTTGGAAAATCTCGTCATGAAAATCCGGAAGATTCGAAAACGCCTTCAAATGAGGCGTCATACTTCACGCGTTCCGGAGAGTTCAAATAGTTGTATCCCAGCGCCTTACCAAGACAATGGAAGCTTCATATTAAAATAGCGTCCCCGCGTTGTTTTTCGGTTTTCCTGTGCCGCTACTGTAGTTTTGACCCTTAAGGCCGTAGTTTAAGGGCGCGAAAGCCAGGATTGTATTTCGCAAAAAGAAAATTTTACTAGAATAATTAAAAATTAAGAAACAGGAATAATTGAACTAAATACTAACAGGAACTCAAATCTACAATATGATGCAAAAAAATTTGGAAAATCTCGTCATGTAAACACAGAAGATTCGAAATCGCCTTCAATTGAATTCAACATTTCACAGTCAGCGTGGTGCATTTTGGTATTTTACATCTCCTTCTTAGGTACTCAATACAATCTGACGGTGAAACCCTTAAAGCACATATTGATTACATTTTGCAATTTGGAACCACTATTTGTGGCCCATTTTAGAAACATCATACATGCCATTGGTTTCCCTATGCAGATATGTGCTTTATTCATAGGAAAGCCAGAGATAGTGGTTCCTTATTGCAAAATGTAATCCATATCTCTGTCTGCGACGTTGCAGACTTTCAGTCATACTTCATTTTTTGAATAGGAAAGTACTCAACGTCAATTCTTTAAAACTTCCGTGGTTTTTCTTCTCTGTAAGAGAAAGTTCTGTAAATACTTTAAGGCTCCGGCAAAGAAATGAAGTAGCAGCGGAGGTTTTATAACGAGGTATGTGGTTTTGGGAGTTTCACCGCGTCTAATGGGAGTTATTACCTAATGTAGGCTTTTACCATTGAGAAAGAAAAAAAGAAAAACGTAAAAAGCAAAAATAACAAAAATGCTTCCACCTCGGCTCATTAGCATTCTACAAAGTTTCAATAAGTAAAGAAAACAACGATTGACTGCTGCTACTGCTTGAATATGAGTGCTCATAGAGAAAAAAAGGAGGTGTTTGCATTTCGGGCATCTTGAAATTTTTTTGATGACGTAAATCGGCACAGCGACTTTCATCGTCGATTTTCTTGGAAATTGTGTAATTTATGGAAAAAAGTCATTCCATAAAAAGTGCTTTAAATTATATCTTGAGTTGATTTAAGCAAAAAAAATAGGACGCTATGGTCCATTTTTCATACTTCGAATTCCGGATTTCGCTTGCCAGGTTGTACCGATCTTCATCACAGGGTAAACAAACCTCAAGATGCAAAAACCTCCCTTTTTTTGCTCTATGGGCCAGGGCAGCACCGGGGGAACAGTTGCTCCCCCCTCCCCATCTCCCATCCCCCGCCCCCCTCCAGAAAATTTGTGATCTCATGTAGTTCCCAATGGGTACGGTTTAACCCGCAAACCCCACAATCTAGCCCGTATCGAAATGTTTCTAACTACCTACGCTTAAGATAGCAAAACTACGACAACAAGGATCCCGATTGCTGCGTTCCAATATTTCATGAAAGAATGAAAATAAGAGAGACCAAGCAAGTTTAATGCGATTACGTTTAAAAAGGATGTTTATACGTTAAAAAATGCAACGTGAACGCAAGAACAAGGTATCCAATGAGCGAGACGCGTGTAAATCCTAGCAGCACCCTTTTATGGAGAAGTGCTTTGTTGCATGATCAATTGCCTAAGGTCAAATTGCAGGAGTTAACGATGATCGCGCAGACTCTCGTAACTTTTTTATATATTGCGTATTGCGTTTAAAAATCAAAGAGTAAAAATACCGCCACCTAATAAAGTTAGTGTATCTATATAATGAGTTCCGAAAGTTGCAGATTATATGGAAAATTAAGAAGAGAGGTGCATAATCAAAAGGAGAGAAAATGTTTCTCTCAAAATGACAAAATTGTAAATGTTCTCAGGTGCGTATCTAAGTTTTCCAATTGAAGATTTCCAGATTCCAATGGAAGTTATTGTGTCTGCAACAGATTTGCCGACAGAGGCCGTCTGATCTATTATATGAGGGAATGGGGTATGATACCACTATTCGACCATAAGCTTGTGTTGTTTCTTTTTAAAAAATGATGGTGATAACCGCTATCGCGTTAATGTTACCTTTTCCCTTTCTTCAGTTAATTGCTATTTCTATAATGTTGGAATACTGCGTGAAGGTGACATTTCACGACTATATACCACTATTCAACCATGTGGAAGCTCCTATAGCCTAAACTGAGTTTGAAGTGGAACTGGCATGGCGTTACTGTAATCTTTTCTCGTTCGGTAAAAAGTTATTTTATGAGTAAATTCCGAGTAAGCATGCAATTTCACAATAATACCATCATTCCACTTCTCTCTTGTTTCTCTCGTTGCTTCTCCCTCGTTTCTTCTATCTCTTTTCTCCTTCCTCTTTTTCTTATCTCCTTTCTTTTTCTCATTTCTTCTTCTCTTTTTCTTGTATTTCATCTTATTTTCTTCTTGTTCTTCCTCTTCATTCTCTTCCTTTTTTTATTCTCTTTTCGTCATCTTCTCCTCCCCCCTCTCTCTTCACCCTTCTTTTTTATCTTCTTCAAACTCTGTTTTATTCTCTATTCGCATCTTCTTATTCTCACTCTTTTCTTCTTCTTTCTCTTTCTCTCTTCTTCCTTTTTTGTTCTCCTCATTTCTTTCTTCCTCTTCTTCTTCCTCTTTTGCTCTTCTTCTTCCTCTTTAATCCCTCTTCTTCCTATGTCATTCTTTTTCTTCATTCTCTCTTTTCCTGCCTCCTTCTCTCTTCTTTTCTTCTCTATTTCCTTTTATTTTTCGTTTCCATTCTCTTATTTTCTTCTTCTTCTTCTTCTTCTCTTTTTATCTTCTTCTTCGCAAACGAGGGAAAAAACAGTTTGGTTTTGGTGATCGAGGGTAAACTACCACATCTGTTTAAAAAACAGTTCATTGGAAAACAGCGTGAAAGGAGCACTTTATTTGTTAAACATTTACAGGTAAACAGTAAATGCGCTCGAACCCAAAGTCGAACTCAACCCTCGCACCACGAGTATACCATTAAAACATTTTAATTAGTTAACGCGATTCTAACGGATTTTATTGTGTAAGCAACAAATGCGCCGACAGGGACCTTTGGACTATTATTACAAGGGGTATGATACCACTATTCGACCACGCGGGAGCGTGTCTTGCCTACACTAAAAATTGAAGGCGAACTGACATGGCGTTGATGGAATCTTTCATCCGTTCGGTAAAGTGTTGTATTTTGGGTGTTTTTCGAGTTAGCGTTTACAATATCACGATAGTACCACTACTCTACTTAATTCTCGTTTCTTCTTTCTCTATCACTTATCTCCCTCTCCTTTCTCACTTCTATTTCCTTCTTGCTTCTAATTATTCCTCTTTTCTTCAACTTATTTCCTTCTTTTGTTTTCTCTTTTCTTTTCCTCCCTTCTCTCATCTTCAACTTTCCTATTTTCCTTATTCTTCCTCTCTTGTTCATTTTATTCAGTCTCCTTTCTCCTTCCTTCTTGTCTCTTATTCTATTTCTCCTCTGCAAAATGTCCCTTCATGAAGAGAAAAACTTGGATAAATATGCCACAACTTAAGAGGGTTAATTTTGTATCCTTTGACATAGAGCGCATTTAAAAATTCCAAAAATTGATACATTTGCGACAATTCAAAGTCATAGCGAAAAACGGGAGATTCAAGAAAGCCACAATAAAAAACCCGCGCTTTTGCCAGGCTTAGGCAACAAATTTTCATTTTATTTCGCATTGTCGTTTTAAAAATTGTATCACTAGCTCTTTACAGGGCTATTCCACAAATTTTCCTAACCTAAATTTACAGCAAGAACTTGACCATAGGTTATATTACTGGGGAAAGGGGGGGGGGGCTCGGGGCTACCCGAGAAATTGCTGAAATTATAAATATATTTGGGTGTATATTTAGGCTCTAATGACGCAGATTTTCCATCAATTGATATGGAAATGCAATTGTTGCATTCAACAGATCCGGAAAATTTTTGAAATTTTAATTCTATCTCGACGCATTTGGGGGCTTCCATGATTTTTAGAAAATACTAACTGTATGAACACGGTGTTTTCATTAAAGGCGCTACATGAAGAGAGATAATTAGCCCCGACGAAAGTTTTTCCCCACTATCTGGAAGTCTCCCCCCCCCCCTTCGCAGGCCCATGAACTTGACTAATGCTAATTCCTGTGTTTTTAAGGAACGACTAACGCTTACAACATCATGATACACGATGTTTCTAAGAGTATATTGAAACGTATATTGAAACAAGAGCTAAAAATCGATATTTCGATATTTGGATCGCATTCAGCAAAAAGGAACCAGCGCGATTGGAGTGCTGTTAAGATGCTGCTTCTTCGTAACTATCTAAAAAGTCTCCCAGAATAGCAAATAATTTTTGCTTTCCACCAATAAATTTTTAATTTTAAAGGAAAATAATTGCGTAAATTTGAATACTGAACATCTACATAGTATTTTTAAAGGAAAAGAAGAAGTTGGACGATTTTGAAAACTCTGTAATCGCACTGGTGCCGTTTCGCTAAATGCGATCCATTGGACAGCATTTTGCAATTTGGAATAATAAATTCTGGCTCTTCTGGAAAAACACTTATGTGCATAGGGAAACTAACGGCACATACGTTGTTTTTAAACCGGGCTAGAATCTATAGGTCCAAATTGCAAAATGTAGTCCCATTTATCTTTGCCGTTTTGCCGTGACGAACATCCACCTCAAATCACGTTTTACCTGGCCCCTTCAGATTTTATTTTGGTGTGCCGCCATGGCAACCTAAGAGGCCAAGGCTGGAACAGGAACTTGGGACTTGAGGCGCTCGGGCGTGTGCTAAACGAATAAAGTTTGCGGTTGATTTGGACGTATTTCTATCAAACGGAACTATGTGCATTATGAAGTGAGCCCTGTTATGCATGTATTCTCATGGGTATCAGGGTTCATGTCTTAATGCACACAGTTCCGTCTGATAGAAATACGTCCATTCAAGGTTCTTCGGACATCACCCAGAAGCCAATAGTTTCCTCGGCTTCATGACGAACACGCGGACGCAAACGAAGGCTTTCGAGGCCGTGGATAAGATCAAAATCGTACGTACACTCGGACGTTGCCAAATTCCTCCCAAAAATATTTATTCCCGAGAACAATGGAGATGTTGCCATGTGTGAGGAATTTGCGATTTGACTATCGATTCGTATGTAAAAGTTCGCGAGGAACACGATGGTGCCACTGGTTTTCTCTGAAATCAACTCCCAAGCTCAAAAAAAGCTCTCAAGTTGAGGCCCAAATGGAGGGGATATCCCACCCTACCCTGAGAGTCCACCTCTACATCAAGACAAACTCTCCATGCAAAGATAGGGAGCAAATACATTAGCATTGTTGCCGTGTTTTCAGTTTTAGAGTCCCCAAATAAAGTGGCAGCCCTGTCAATGTATTTGCTCCCTATCTTTGCATGGAGAGTTTGTTTTAATGTAGAGGTGGACTCTCAGGGTAGGGCGGGATATCCCCTCCATTTTGGCCTCACTTTGAGCGCTTTTTTTGAGATTGGGAGATGATTTCAGAGAAAACCAGTGGCATCATCGTGTTTCTCGCGAACTTTTACATAAGAATCAATAATCAAATCGCAAATCCCTCACACGTGCACAACATCTCAATTCCGACTATTTTTCCTTTTAATTTTCAAGTACGTCTCATTGAATTAAAATTAAAATCATGTGAAAAATGCACAGCTTAAAACTCACGAGGATTCAAAGAAATTCGTATTTTCTTCGATGAAATATGGCAACGTTTGAATGTTCTCCTGACGTTTTTCCTTACAACCGCGGGCTCGAGCGCGGGCTGCCGGTGTTAAATGAGACGCTTAAAGAGCGGATCTCCACGGAAGGAGTCCAGGGGGTTCCGGGGACGCGAAGGAGGCGGGGAGGCGGCATGCCGACAAAAGGAGATCTCCAACGGGGCGGTATAAGGACTCAGCCCTGACTTGGGAGTCTCAACGCAGTCGGCTTTTAATTAGCCTGTGTCGGTTACTTTGTAACGCGACACATTTTTGAAAGAAAAAAAACAAGGGAAAAAACTGTTTCTAATTATTCTATGATCACCTATTCCTCTTGTCTGTGCAGCAAGGACCAGGACCAGAATCTGCGCTGCGCGAGTGTCGGACGGGGAGGAAATGGTACTGTAGAGATTTTTCGCTCTTCGATGATTTTGACGACGATCGGAATCATGAGCCTACATTTTTATCTGGTATGCAATGTGGACTTTTGCGGGGTAGTTATCGAAATTGATAGACAAAGCGATAGACAAAGAAAACCTAAGGAAAATAAAGCGATCCTATTGGTTGAAACGGGTGGTTAATTATTATAGAATAAGGGGGAAAATAATAGACTAACTATAGGGTCTCTCGTGGGTTAGTTAGTCTATTACCTACCTCTTTGTCCATTCAACCACCCGCCTTCACCAATAGGATCGTCTCCTTTGTCTATAGCCTTGTCTATCAATTTCAATAATCAGCCCCCTGCGTGGTGAACTGGTGAAATTGGGGGACTTTAAACAACTTTAAAGCTCTACGCAGTCGGTCGTGTGAAAAAGAAACAGTATACTCAGAGCGAATTTCCTGGAATTCGGAGGAGAAAAATCGCACTCATGCGCAGAGGGCGCCAACTGCCATTTTTTCATTTCCTCTTCGCATATTATTTTAGAGTACGGACTGTTAGTGGTGTTTGGGTTATTCACAAAATTCTCGAAAGATTTGTGAAAATTCTTCGACGGAATGTAAGTGGTGGTTCCCGCTTCTCATTGACACCGGTATACTATGATGAATATGAAGGCGTGAGAACCAGAGAGGTTTGATTGCATTCTAACGTATGAAAGTTACAACCGAAGACTTTTTTTCTATTCATTTACGTGCGGCTCCGGCAATTTTCAACAAATTATAAAAAAAAAAAAAACCCATCAGGTGTTGCTAAAATTGTGCAACTGCTTCTCTTCTTTAACGAGAACCGAATGCCCTAAGAACAAAACCGCGCCATATAAATAAAACCAAAATCTAGAGAAAATTTCCACAAGTAAAAGTCCATAAATTGAAAGGTTTTTTATACCACACAGAACACCATGCACAATCTTTGCTCTACCCAATAGCTAACCAGGAGTTTTCGTGGTGGAAAAACGCCTCTCGATTATTCGGACGTTGCCAAATTTCTTTTGATAAAACATTATTTTATAAGGATGGTCAGGAATATATTCCCTTGAACTTTTCAGAATCATTAAATAAAATTGTGCAGGAAATTCTCTGAAATTTTAAAAATAAGAGCTCTCAAGCTTCCCAGGAAATTTGAATTTGATCGGAAGGGAATTTGGCAACGCTCGAGTGTTTCCACGGCCTTTTTATGTGACGTTTCAGTATTGATATCTGTGGATAGGACATGCGTACGTGTTGCATGCTAAAACTTGAAGGCGCTCCTGTCACTCTAGCTCATGAAGCAGTTCTTGGAGCGACTCGTCATCACGACTTGGTGTTGCGGTAAGATATAATATCCTGGTGTGTGAAAATATCCTTTCTTGTCCTTTTTCCATAGCTTTTATCAGAAAATTTAATCTTGCCACATAATCGTAACGCCGCGTCACACGCTGCTACGCGTGCATTGCTTCATCATGCGGTAGAGTGACCGGAGGAGCGCCTTCCATTTTGTAATATGCAACTTGCTTGTCTGCAGAGTACGAATAATTGTATCAAGGCGATATGTATCAACATCATTGGATGCGTTGCTTATCTTGACTGAGAAGTGGAACGGAGCGGACTGGGTCGAGCAAAATAATTGTATACTTGGATTACTTTCAGTCAATAAGTAAATGAAACATAAGTCGAAGGTCTCTAAAATATATTGTCTCTATTGTCCCGTCAAATTGACAAATATCATGAGACTACGGCTTAGCCAAAGCTAACTATACGGCTGATTACGACGTTATTCTGTCGTTGGTTTCAATTTATTTTTTAATTTATTTTTTTTAAGTTATTTATTATTTATTTTTTTTTTGAAGGAAGGAGAGAGCAACTGGAATAATTCGGTGACATCTAGTCTCAGTGCCCCACCCGCATACAAGTGGTTGTTTTGTCAGCACCTTTGTCCAACCACTCCCCCCTCTCCCGGGGCCTCCGGAGAGAAAAGGGTGAGTATTTTCGTCCTCTCTCCTAAGGTCGTAAAACATGGTCGCTCACATACTCATTCAGCGTAATGAAAGAGGAAGATAATGTCGGCGGACCAGATACGATGGTTCAAGAGATGGATGGACGTGTCAATTTAGCCGTCAAATAAGTTCGGTATGGAGTCAATCATCTAAACAATCTCGTAACTTGGTGTTTTTTGAAAACTCCAGCTCATAAAAATAAAAGCAATCAAGTCGAATGGAGTAACTGGTAGGAGAGAGAGGGAAGGGTATATTTATGCCCATGACGTGAAAATGTGACACTTGAAGGGAAACTGACATTTCGATGCTTCGGGCTAATAGAATTTTAAAGAGGGGAAATAAGCACGGGACAGGCTTGTAGCCGAGTCGAGGTCCAGGACTACGGGAGAACATGTGTCTTTTTGCGGTCTTCGTTGTTGTCGTAGTCCTCCAACAACGAATAGGCAGTGTTGCCGCTCGGCAAAAAATTATTGCCTCTACTTGAAAAACTGTTGATGTCATGTAGGTGTACAGGGCCGGATTCACCCACTTGCCGCCCATGGGCCGCCTGTATTTTTCCGCCCCCTTCTCATTCGTTTTGAAACATCAATAGATCGTGTTCGACAGTGGTTGTATGTATCGTTTGGTTCAAAACAATGGTAAATAACCTCAAACAAAGATTTTAGGATTTAATTTGGAAAAGCTGAACATGAGAAAATGCCTAACAATTTCACTTTTGCCATTTGGTACTCGAGAGAATAAAAATTCGATTACATGAGACCCGTTACCTCAGATTTCTACAATGACTTTTGAGGCTGTGGTTACATATTCAACCAATCGATATCAATATAAACTCACCTGTGTGATCTGTCGAATACGATCTAGAAAAACAATCAAAAGAACGTGCCGGTGGGAGAGGGGTGTATGTATGAGACGCGTCTACTCGTGTTGGACACATTTTTTGTGAAAGCCCTGTCAACACTAACAAAAGTTCAATTCCGTAAACCCATCCCTGTTTGGACAAGGCCTTCCATTTATAAAAAACGAACGTTAAAGTTATGAAAGAACAAACATAAATGTGGTTAAAAATGTTAACTTCCACCGCCGCGCCGACCGCACTGTGTTGGCGCAATGCGTGAAGTATTCATACAGTCTTGTAGGCGCTATGCGTTTCACGCCGACCGCTGCTGACCTGACCACACTGTTTGACGCAATGCGTGAAGTATTCATGCAGTCTTGCAGGCGCTATGCGTTTCCAGCCGACTGCTGTTGACCGCAGTGTGTTTGACGCAATGCGTGAAGTATTCATGCAGTCTTGTAGGCGCTATGCGTTTCATGCCGACCGCCTCACCGCTCCGCTCCAGGTCAAATTGCGTGTTTGGTTTCTCTGTTAACTCGACTAACTAAAGATGTTTTCTCTTGTATCACCGAAAGACGACAAAATTAGAAATTACTATAATACTCTTACTCTCAGGAAATGAGAGATTTTTGAGAGTAGGAACCCTTTGGCTCTGGGGTACTGATATAGCGCCCAAAAACCCTTAGTGAAATAAATGCAAAGTTAACTTAACACCAAAGCGGTTTTTTAGTGGCGCATACGCTAAAATTCGTTGTCCAAGGAGATTCGCCGAGGGCTAGCTTTCATGCAAACATCAGCATTAAAGCAGGGTTGTTGTCTTCTGCCCACTATGCACAAAGTTTTCTTGGAACAAGTTTTAAAAGAATGGAAAAGGAGGTGTTCAAGCATGGGCGTTCCCTTAAATGGGGTGTCCACCCTTTTCACTTTAAGCTTTGCTGATGACCAAGTGGTTATTGCTCTGAATGCAGAATATGCTGAATACATGGCTCGGAGGTTGGTTGTCGAATATCCGAAGTGGAGCTTAGGGGTCAGCATCCGCAAAACAGAAAAGTTAACGGTGGGAGGCGATCAGCAAATCAAAGAGTTAGAAGAATTAGAAGGAAATGAGAGGTTGTGAACAATACAGGTACCTAGGTGTGCGTTTAACATTAGATGACAAAATAGGCCATGGCAATGGAAGATCGTAGGTTATTCGTAAGCTCCACTGGAAAAAAAAACACATTGGATCTAGAGTCCAGACTCTTGAAAACATCGACAAGAAAAAATACTCTTGATTCAATCAGATTTAAGCTTAAATCAAGAACCAAGCCTCTTAATTTGAGCGGATTTCCTTTTGATTCAAGCTTAAATCTGATTGAATCAAGAGTCCTTTTTCTTGTCTATGTTTTCAAGAGTCTGGACTCTAGATCCAATATGTTTTTATTTCCAGTGAGGCAGGAAATGACGGAGATGCGATTTGCCGGAGGAGCTCTTTCATATTCCTCGGGGTTTTGGGGCGCTATGTAACGACTCCGGCACGGAATTTCACTCCAAAATTTTAACGGCGTAGATAGAAGCATGGACCGAGAGGGCGGTTGTCTATTCCGCAGTGCTAAGGAGGAGCGCCATATGAACCATCGTGCGTTATCAAATTTCTTTCGGAAAAATACGAATTTTCAGGGAAACTTGTGAAAATTTTCCATCGAATTTTACAAGGAATTTTCTTCGCGATGCGATCTGAAGTATCAGGAAATTTCAGATGGAAATATTCATTATTCGCCTCAAAAATTAATGTTTTGAGATGAGAAAGGCAACTCTCGAATGTTCATACGGCTTTTTCCCTAAGCACAGTACTGCCGTGCTAAGAGAAAACGCCGTATGAACCGTCACCCGTTGCCAAATCTTTTTTAACAAAACTTAATTTTTTGGGAAAGTTCGCAAGTGTTTGTCCTTCGATTCTTCAGAGAATTTTGTTCGCACTTTCATCTGGCACATCGGAAAATTTCAAGGGGAAGCACTCGTAACTCTCCTCAAAAATAAATATTTTCCGAGAGGCAATTTGGCAACACTTGAATGCTCATACGGCGTTTTTCCTTCGTACGGCAGAGTAGTACTATCGAGTCCTCTTCTTCGGGTGTGAAATTCCTTCGTTCCACGTGGCAAGGCTGAACGCCGAACGGGAGTAAAAATAACAGATCCTCCACGACAAGTCGTGGGTTCCGCTCTGCTCCCCCTCCCCCCTCCCCCCAGCTTGTAGCGGGAGTCGGGAATCAAAGGACCCGCCTCCCCACCCTCCCGTTCGATTCCGGTTTACTAATTACGAGAGGGCAGGTAAGGGGGCGGCGGTGGGCGGGGTGAATCTACCTAGCAGTTTATTATCTGGTCCCCCGCGACTTAGCGGATCCTCCACCCTGCGCCCCCCGCCCCCCGCCCCGAGGCGCGCGACCCACCTAGCGCCTCCATTGATACATTTACCGGAACGACCTCTAAAAAGACCACGAAAGCGGGACTTGAGATCTTTCCTTTCATGAGCCAGCGCTCATGTCGTCTCGCTTGACTTGTCCGGAGCTTTCCGGCTTCCTGGAGCTTCCTTGCTGATGGGTTCCTGCGTTTAAAACGGTTTGAGGCGCGCATCTCGCACGATGGATCAATAAACCTGGTGCGAAATCGAGGATTCTGATATGGGCTATTTCCTCAAAATCACTAAGAACACCAGGAGTGCGCAGACAGCTCTTCAGCCTATACGCGATTCCGAGCAACCGGGGACTCAACCTATATATGCATTATGACCTTGGGTGCAGGTTCGATGTAATTTTCACTGAGGAATAGCGTGTTCGGAGTAATTTTTACTGGAAATAGCGAGTTCGCATTAATTTTCACTGGAAATAGCGCGCCCGCAATAATTTTCTGAAAATCCGACGCTTCCGCAGTAATTTTTCCAAATTCAGCTCTTTAAACAATAATTTCTAAAAAGTTCATCTTTTAAGCAGTAATTTTCTTTAAAAAAAAAAAAAAAAAAATCAATTCTTACGCATAGCAGTTTTCTCAAATATTCTACGATTTCAAACTAGTTTCGTAAGAATGAGAGCAACCCCACTAATTTTTACAAAATATGAACATCCTTGTCATAACTTTTCGTAGAAATCAGTGTTTTTAGCATTCATTCTTTAGAGTAAAACAGATTTATTTTACTCGTGTATAACCGTACTTCTTTCATCAGTTCTTTTAACCATATTCGATTACACAAAAGGAACTTTCGGTTACACGGCCTGAAAGTTGAGTTCGACGAACCAAATAGTTGGGAGGACACCATGTTCTCTTTCATTTTGTGGATATACGATTTTATTTCTTTAAAGTCAAAATAGTTGTATCACGTGTTTCGCCTCTCCTAACTTTTCTACCCTGCGTTAAAGTCTCTGGGTCACCCGAGAAGAGTTCACGTTCTCCTTCATTTCGTGGACATGCAACTTTACCCTCTTGGAAGTCGAAATAGTAGTAACTAATCAGGCGTTTCTCCCCATCGCTCCCATATGGCGCAAAGGGGGGGGGGGCTGAAGTCACTAAGTCATCTAATGATCCATATTGATTTGTATGTTACGTAATTTTTGGCACTAACTATAAAATGTCGTCCAAAGTATTTCCTGGAGCTCTATTCAGTACGTAGATCTGTTACAGCACATCATTACTGTTGCTCTTTATTTTGCAGTGTAACTAATAATAACCGTTTTTCTAGGAATTTGCGATAAAATATCCTTATTCATTCCACAATATTCTCAGCAAATTTCAAGAGGGCGTTTTTGGGGTGTGTTCTTTAAGAGAAAAATTAAAAAACCAGAGAATTTTAAACGTCAAAATGGAGTCACACACTTTCTTTTCTTCAATTATTTTCTGTGGGTGTATTTTTCAAAAACTTCATGGCATATTAATGGTTTCTCGAAGGTTTTTGACTCTTCCAGAAAAATTCACGGTGAACTTCAAGCGGACCAGACCTACAAGAATGTTCACTTTCATATGGACTTCATTTTGCGATGAGGAACTACGATTTCCGGCTCACCTGTAAAAAGACTTATGTGCATGAGGAGACTGATGGTACATTCGTTATTTCTAAATTGTGCCAGAAATTGTGGTGCCTAATTGCAAATGTAGCCCATATTGCCCATTGGTTCTAAAGTGTGGTTGCGTGTAAGGCCTTATTGTAAAATGCAGTTCAGATGAGACTGGAAGTAGTATGTTATTACAGTGGCCTCAAAAGCATGTTAACATGAAAGGTTATTAACTTCTGCGCCAGACTTAGCATGCCCTAATCATTTGGCGATAAGGTGAGCACAGATAGTGATTGACTATCATGTGCCAATTTCTGAGGTGGCTATATAAACATTGCATAACAGAGGATAAAATTGTAATTGAACTCATGCAGGCGTAAAATGGTTCCTAATTGGCCTGAACGCAGTATATTCCATTATGACCTCCCACTTCTTGCGCCGTTGTCAGTTAGGCTGTGTGGACAAATTATGGATTCTCAAATGCAGCCATACATACGACTTAGATTTTTAGGTCACTCTTCAGATACTTACAACTGTCCCGAAAACTAGTCGTCCCATTTTTACGATGACGGTTGGTAAAAAAAATACCTGAAGGTGATTCGACGGTTGCCATTTTTTGTGTCAAAGCGACGTGCGATTTATCGCATCAATTCGCTCTATAATTTCAGCCACTTGTCATTTTTTTTCGAATTTGGAGCTCGCACCTCTGTTGTCATGAGACAAGTCTCATGACAACAGAGTAGTCTTTGAATATTTTAGTCTCAGAGACTAAAATATTCATGTACCAAATTCGACAAAGGAATTCAAGGTATTAAAGGCAGGGTTTTTTTCAGAGGAGAAATATCGCATTCGAGCAGTGCAGTTTGAATTTGACTAAATTACTAAATGACAGTAATTACTAAAACCTTATGGTTTTAGTAATTTTTGGATTTTGAATACACTCTTCTAGAATTCATAAAAGTTCCACTTACCTCTATCCTTTAAGATACTCCTCAAATTTGCAATCGCAATTTTTTAGGGATTCTACATTTCGAGCTCCTTGCAACTTGGGAGAAAACGGGAAGTTTTCAACTCTCATACCTTTCATGGTAACTTTATGTAAGGACATATTTTTTTATTTACTAACTTAAAAACTCAAGTACTACAACAGTACAGGAAAACAAGACCGGATTTATCATACGCCTATATAGACTATAACCTTGGGGGCGCAAATTTTTTGAAAATTCCAAAACGTAAGTACCTACGCGTCTTTTGTCACATTTCACTTTAAAAAAAAAAACAGTTCTTTTTCCTTGCGTTAAACTGTTCGAGACGGATCGCCTTAAAATATTTTGAAATCATGTTTTTTGATAGTAAATTAAATATTATAGTAAATTAATATTTTGAAATCGTGTTTTTTGATAGTAAACTTTTTCCCTATTACCTTACATCTTCCATCTGGGGAGGGGAGTTGTTTTTCGGACAACCCCCCGCGATAGCACCTGCCTTTAGGGGCGGCAAAGAAAGTTCAGCCTATAGGAGCGATAAGAATGTAGATCCGGCCCTGTATGACAGTGTGGCAACATGTCATCTTTCCTTCGATAAAAGTCTGCAGACATTATTCAAACTTTGCGATAACCTCTTCTCAAAAGTTGGAAAAAGTGGAGAGGGTCATCAGACAGTAAAAATAGGACCCAATTAGTTGAATAGAATGAATTCAAAAACTTGTTCTCGGCTCCAAGCATGTGCGGGTAATTTTAAGATAGCGGGAATGGTAGTGTCGTCAGTTTGATTTTTAATGATTAAAAAAATGTAAGGCACATTAATTGAAATCGTTGAAAATTAATAATCATCGTTAAAAATTGTTGAGGATAGTGGCCTAGCTTGGGTCATAAGTTCATGCAGAAAAGTGAGAGAAATAGTCAATTGGACTTTGCAATTTGGACCTATAAATTCCGGCCTGGTTTAAAAACAACGTATGTGCCATTAGTTTCCCTATGCACATAAGTGTTTTTTTCAGATGAGCCAGAATTTATAGGTCCAAATTGCAAAATGCGGTCCAATTAGTCAACGCAAATCGACACATTTATAGATCACAAAATGTCCTGTCGGTTACGTGTAATTAACAGAAAAAAATTGTGTATCAACGTGGTTACCGACTTTCCTGGATTTCATTAAGAAGTCATTTTCTTCAGAGGTAAAATTATTTGCAAAGGTAATACAGTTATATTTTTCAAATAATTCAAAAGAATCAAAATTTTCAGCGTCCTCACATTGACAACGATGAAAAATCAACGCAGTCAAACTATGATACTGATTTGACTGGTGCACTACGATCGTAAATATTATAAAAGGATAAAGAAAATTGATATGAAAATATAAATTGATAAACAATGTATTTACATAAAGTAATCGTAAAAAATATATAATACATAAATCGCAGGTAAAATTGTTCTCTTAAGGCTAAAAATTGATCGTCAGCACAATTTGCAATGAATTGAAAAAAGACAAACAGAAAAATAAAATTGTACAAAAATTTCTCGCAATTATATTGCAAAACTTATAAAATAAAGTTACAAGTTCGTTCTTTACTTCTGAAAGTAAAAAAGTGAAACAGTAACCGAACTATAAAACCTAATTAATTTTATATTGCCACACAATAATTATTCTGATGAGTTTTTTAAACCAAAAAATGAAGGAAACTTTATTTAAAGGTTGCCATAACGCTGTAACAATTTCTCTGTAAGGGGCACGGAATAATTCATTACTTTGCATTGTTTCGAATAGCTAAATGTTGAGTATTTATGGGGTTATGCTCAATATGATAACAGTTGTACAGCAACATAAACTAAACGCAGCATTATAACAGAACCGAAAATCGATTTTAGTGAGGCAAGCTACTTCACCGAGAATCGATTATTTTACATACATTTAAATGGTGGAAAAACAGAGTTTCCAACCAGTGGCGTGGCGTGAAGGATCGATTATCGATATTTCTCCATTTGAAGCTGTAGTATAGAATCGATTATCAAGGTGTTCGTTGAGAACACCTTGATAATCGATCTTTTTCTATAGATTTAAATGGCAGATCAATCGATGTATCGCAAAGCACGCCACGCCACTGTTTCCAACCCTTAAGAATCGTCCCTGATTGAGCGCAGCGTTTACAAAAAAGAACCAGGCTCTGGGACCAAAAAGGTCACCTTCGTCAGGCAAGGAGATCATAGGTTTTTATCATAGGTTTTTTATGGGTTTTTTATTTTTAGGTTTAGGTTTACAGTGGCGTGACGTACTTTGCGATTTATCGATTGATCCGCCATTTAAACCTATGGAAAAGGATCGATAAACAGAGGGTTCGCAACGAACACCGTAATAATCGATTCTTTACCATAGCTTCAAATAGGGAAACATCGATAATCGATCAATTACGCCTCGCCACTGATTCAATGAACGAGCTGAGTCGGACTGAGAAGAAGGTAACTCCATCATCATCATTCAACTGGAGATTCCTAATTATTAAGGATCATTCATAAAATAACTACGTTGGGATAATGTTGAAAATAAGAATTTTAGACCCCCCTTTCTCTCTCCTCTGCATCACGAACCTACCTCGCGGCTGTGCATCCCTCCTGAAAAATTAAGTCACTCTTTGATGGACCCATCCCTTCTCTATTAATGTCATAAATCGGTTCTCTTTATGGGAACTTTCGCTGTTCACCGACATACGTGGTTTCAGAGTTTAGCAATCAACATAGTTAAAATGAACGAATGTCAATCGATGATTTGGCTCCCTTACTGGATATGAATGTCTTAGGACGTTAAAAAAAAAAACTTGGTCCCAGAATGTAAAATTGTAAACTACGAAGTTTCGGGCAAACCTTGTGTTTATCAAGTTGACGTAGAAAGAAATGCTTTAGATTGGTGCATTCAAAGAACAAAAAAAATCTCACATAAATGCATTCATCTAGAGTTTAACGTATAGTGAGCAATCTGAGCAAGGCTTTTCATCAAACGGAATTCCTGGTCATAAGGGTGTTTCTATACATTTAATAGGGATTTCTGTTGGTGATAAGTTTTAGGGCATTTTACCACCTTTAAGTCACTAGGCATCAGACACGGGATGTCCAATAACTGTCCTAAAAAACAATACCGGGGCTTTCAGGGAAACTGAACATTTCCTCAAGGAAGAATTGTTGAAAAGTGATGGTGGGAAAATTTGCCTGTCTTTTTGTTGAAGTCGTTATTCTGCTAAGGTAACTTGTGTGATTTTTCTACGTTTTACACAGAAGGAAGTGACATTGAGTAAAAATAACCGATACAATAAATTTTTTCAGAGTAGATATCCCCATAACTTAAACCAAACATAGGCAATTGAAACGTGAAAAATTAGTAGGAACCTTGATAAAGGGTAAAACTTTTAAGAAATAGAAAATAATCAGATCTGAAAAGTCCACAAGTCATTTTAAATAAGAAAGGCCGTAATCTTGCAATGATATTCGGCCTGTATTCATAGCCGTGGTAACTTTACGGTCTCTTTAGGCCATGGAAAATACACTAATTAAAAAAACATCAATGCTTAATGGAAAACTATGAAAATAGCTCTAAAGCGATTGATAAAAATCACTTTAAGGCACACGTAAGGTCACTTTAGGTTTTAAATCTCCTATAACATATTCGTTTCAATGTTTGAGTAAAACTTTGGTAAAAAATTTTGAATTATGATATGTTACTCTGATGCAATCAGTTACTTACGGATTCAATATGATTATGATGTCTTATGGGACTGGGACCTGAGAAACAAATTCGTTCCAGATAATAATCGTAGCAGATCGAACGGATGTTAGAAATCATAGGCGGATCCAGACACCACAAAGGGGGGGGGGGAAGTCAAGGGGGCTTCTCCAGAAATTTTTCGAAATTTTACAGCACTCGATATGCAGTTCGAGCCAATTTTGACAGGAATATGTATAAAATAAGGGTCAAATATACGGGTCCTTCATCTCTCCTTTGTTCCTTACTTTTTTCCTCGCAATCATTTTTCTTACTCTTTTATTAGGCGAACGGGGGGGGAGGGGGGCCCCACTCCCCCTACCCCTCTGGATCCGCCTATGTTAGAAATACTGTTCTCAACGTTGGAAACTGCAAGACAAGACTGAAATTGTGTCAACGTTGGATCAACGTTTTGTGCATTTGTTTCATTGGGTCGGTGAATCGTTTGCTCGCAGATATCCAAAAGATGCCGGTTATTACCGATCCAATAGCTTTCGGACCATTCAACTAGATGAGAATTTCAGATGGGGACGCAAAGCAAGAAAATTAACCAATCACGTTACATCATTAACAGTTAAATCCTATCACGCCTCATCGACGAATTTTAACTTTAGGACCTGAAACAGGCCCGTTTTCGGTTCTGATGAAACTCAACGGGGATTCTACCGGTGCTTGCCTTTAACAACGACCACATTTCGGTTTTAGCCTCGGTGGGACCGCAACGTCACACTCTCGCGCGAAGGGAAAACGCGTATAAACATTCGAACGTTGGGTAATTTACTATGATAAAACACATATCGACGGTGAAACTACCAAACCACGTATCTCGTTTGCGGTGTTTAAAAATCTACGCTCACATTTTATTTATTTGAAGTAGACCAAATCAATATCATTCCTTGAAATTTTCACGGAAGTTTCTCCGCACAAAGAGGAAAAATCACAGAAATTTTCAAGACTGGACGTTAAGTAGTTTTTCATTTAAAAAATAAATTATGACAGGAAGTCTGCGACGTCGCAAACCGAGATACGTGGTTTGGTAGTTTCACCGTCGATATTCTCTAAGAAACTTATGAATATTTATCCTCCAATTTTTCAGAGAATTTCCCTGGTAATTTAATCTGAATCATCTAAAACAGTCGCAGAAATATTATCATGATTTCCTTAAAAATGCTCTCTTCATCGAGAGAAATTCGGCAACATTCGAATGTTTTTACGGCGTTTTTCCTTGGCATGGCAGCACAATTCTATCGAATTCTCTTTAGCCTGGGTCACACGATCAAATTAAAGTTAGTCAAACTAGCGAGGTTAGAGTTCTGATTGGTTCTGCGAATACCAATCAGAGAAATTGAAACGCTGGGTGCAAAAAGGGCATTTCCTGATCACAGTGTCTCAAAATCTCAGCTAAAGTTTCATGCATTATAATGAAAGCAAATGTATGTAATTTGTCGTAGCTTTACAGAATATTTTTTATGATTTTACAGTGCTGAAAATGTAAAATTCCAGAAAATTCACTCAATTGTTTTTTCTCTCAAATAAAAATTAGCCTCGGAGATTCTGAAACACCGCAACCAAGAAATGCCCTTCCCCCAACGCCTCAATTACTGTCCCCGGTATATTTCGAAAGTCTAGAGATCTCAGATCGGTATTGGCACAACGAGTCAGAATCCTGGCCTCGCCGGATTGACGGCTCAGTTTGATGGTGTGACCCAGACGTGTGTTTTTCTACTGGTCGGAGTAGTTATCACAAAAGAAGGGGGAGTGGTACCCCTAACTAGGAGGCGGCGCCTGATTAAGGTACATATGATGGTAATAATTCTGAGGACTAGTGACACCGGGCTCGGAGCAGAGGTGCTGCTGCTGGTGGTGGGCGAGGTACTCGGACATGGCATGCGCGGAGTTGGGCCAGTAGGGGGTGCGGATGGAGGAGCTCAGCGAG
Organism: Bemisia tabaci; assembly: GCF_001854935.1. Lineage (NCBI taxonomy): Eukaryota > Metazoa > Arthropoda > Insecta > Hemiptera > Aleyrodidae > Bemisia > Bemisia tabaci. The sequence goes on along the minus strand of NW_017566817.1, from coordinate 2,185,623 downwards.
GGGGCCATCCCCATGGACGTGGGCGAGTGGGCCGTCGGGGCGTAGGGGTTGTACGTCGGGTAGATGGAGTTGTAGATGGCGTGGTGGTGACTGTGCTGGGCCACCTTGGAGCCGATCTTGTTCCTCAGGATCCGGCTGATGGAGGAGACGGAGGGGACGTTGGTGCGGTCGCAGATCCCGCGGGAGAGGAGCCGGTCCCGGATCTCCCAGGCGAAGATTCCGGAGTCCTCCTGCTTGAGCTTCTTGATGAAGGCCACCACTTTGGGGGTGGTGACGCGGGGCTTGCTCCCGCCGATGGCGCCCGGGAGGATGGAGCCGGTCTCGTGGTAGCGGGCCAGGATCTTGGAGACGCACCCGTGGGAGACCCGCAGCTGCCGCGAGATGTCGCACGGTCGGATCCCCAGGTGGGCCAGCTCCACGATCCGCCGTCGCACCTTGTTCGGCAGCGGTCGACCGTTCACGAACAGGCCGCCCAGTTGGTTCACCTCGCCATACGACTGCCCGCAGCTATCGCCGTTCCCTGAAACAAAGTAAGAAAAAAAAAACCAGTTAAAAATATTATTACTCAGAGCTCTTTCGACCCCTAAATTTTTCATTTCATTTTCATCACCGTTCAGTGGAGCTCTTGCAGAAGCATAGAGGACATAGAGTCGTAATGTAAATGGGAGAGCTGGCGCCATGTTCTGCTCGACGAATTCCGAGCCCGGTGTGCGCCGAGTTTGAGTCGCTTTTTTGATACATTTTCGATCCAAAATGGTGGTGTGGAATATGTGGTAATTCCTATCTCCTTTGTTGTTGTTGTTAATGTTGTTGTTGTTGTTGTTGTTGTTGTCATCGGATGGCCGGGTACCCGTGTATCGCAAACAATCGATTATGTATCGAAAAAGTGACCCGGCGTCATACAGGAGTCTCGGAATTCGGGACATGGAAAATGCTTAAAAGTGGCGCCAGCTCTCCCACTTACATTACGACTCTATGTACTCTATGTGCAGAAGGCGCGATGAGCCGTCTGTTTGTTCGGCCGCGTAGTAATCAGGAGGCGTACCCAGGGCCGGATTTACCGACTCTTGCCGCCCTGTATTTTACCGCCCCCGTCTCATTCGTTAAGTGAACGTGCCGGTGGGGGAGGGGTGTATGAGACGCGTTTACTCGTGTTGGGCACGTTTTTTGTGAAAGCTCTGTCAACACTAACAAAAGTTCACGGAACATGATGCGAAATTTAAGTTTCGTAAACCCATCCCTGCTTGGACAAGGTCTTCTATTCATAACAAACGAACGAAAAAATTATAAAAGAATAAACATAAATATGGTTTAATAATTTTAACTTCCCCCGCTGCGCCGACCGCACTGTGTTTGGCGCAATGCGTGAAGTATTCATGCAGTCTTGAAGGCGCGATGCGTTTCACGCCGATCTCTGCTGACCGCACTGTTTGACGCAATGCGTGAAGTATTCATGTAGTCTTGTAGACGCTATGCGTTTCATACCGACCGCCGCGCCGCGCCGCTCCGTTCCAGGTCAAATTGCGTGTTTGGATTGTAAAGTAATTACTGAGATCAAGCGCTAGGAAATCAGTCGCCAAAACTGTTGAAGAGCTTTACATGTAAACAGAGGATTCAAGGTTAAACGGCCAGACTGCATGAGCATGTTCTATGGTTCAAAATAAGACTTTTTTGATGTATAAAGGTTTTTCCAAAAGTGCCCCCAGCTGGAGCTACGCCCCTCCCCCACCAAAAAAAAAATCGAAAAGTAAATCGTTTTTCCTGAATTTTGGCAACGGTTGTGAACCAAATCTCACAAAAATGTATACTCCCCTGTGCGTTTATGCCCTGAATTCATGAGTGATCCAAAAAAAATCGAAATCTCAATTTAAAGAGGGAGTTTGGGGGTGTTTCGGCTCCTGCAATCTGGCCGTTTAACCCTGGATCACCTTGTATACACTGGCAGCTAAAATTTTATTTCAGAAAAGGGAAGGGCTCCTGAAGCAGCTGCAATGTCTTTCAATTAAAGTGCAAAACGGTGGAACTGTCATAACCGCCGCGACGCCACCAAGTTGTTGTTTTTCATCGCCAGGAGAGCGCCAGTTGCTGCACGCAAATCAAATTAATAGTCAGGCAATAAGTTGTGAGTGCAAAGTTGCGATAAATTAAAGGTGCATGGTCCATTGATAAAAAGATACGTAAATGTGAGAGGAGCGGGTAACGAGTGAAATTCGCATCAATAACCCACAATGACCCCTGGCCGCTCCCTTCCCCGCGCATCCTGTGCCTTGACCCCCTTTTTCGTTTTCACGAGTTGCTGCCTTTGCGCTCATCCGTGATCGTTCTCTGATCTCGTTGCACCTCTGCCCTAAGAGCGTATCTCAATTGCCATGTGAACCTTAATCTCCGCATAACTCTATGCTTTCCGCGGATCATGCTTAAGTAGAGACACGCTCCTTATGTCAGAGAAAGGACGTTGTATGCTGCATAGTGTCACTCTTTCCTCTCATCTATCCCCTCCCCCTCTCTACTATTTCCTCTCCCGGTTCTATCTCGTACACCTCCACTAGACTCCTCGTTCGAGATCTCTGTGCTATGCTGCTTTAACTTCCGGTATCTAAAGTTATTGCGCTAATAAGAAATGTAGATGCTCTCAATTATTAATACGTACCGCATATTCCACTCGCAGCCGGATCTGGACACCTCAAGGAGGGGGGGCGGAGGGAAGCTCCGGGGGGCTTCCCAAAGACAATTTTCGAAATTTTAAAGCATCTAATACGCAATTTGAGCCCATTTCGTCGAGAACAATTTATCCTTTGTCTTCTTCGTCTATTGCTTTCATAGGCTGATCCAGGGGACAAAGGGGTGTAATACGCCCCCCCCCCCCCCCGCGAAAAATGACACAGAAAAAGAGAAGGAAAAAAGAAGGAGGGACCGGAGGAAAGACGTTTACATTTGGTCATTATTCGATACAAAATTGACTCAAACCGCGTATTACATGTTTTAAAAATTCAAAAAAGTTCTGCCCTCCCCGCTCCCCCCGTTCGAGGTGTCCAGGTCCTCCTGATTGCGTTGCCTATCAATTTCAATGATCAAGAGGGGTTGGGAACAATCAAGTAAAGTCCATTTCTAAGTGTTTTTTATGAACATAGATTTATGATAAATGCTGGTCTGGTTAATCTTATTAAAAATTAGAATAAAAATAATTCAAATTGACAAATTAAAGGTTCAAAATGATAATTCGTCACCTCACATGAAATATCTAATCTTACTTATGTCCTGTTTTTGCAAATTTAAATTAAATAGCAGGACAATTAGTGGATTAGGATCTGATGTGAGAAAACCCCTCTGCCCCCCCCCTCCCCTTCTTCTTCTTCCGCGCGAGTCGGACACACGAATGTTTGAACGAGGAAATCGTGGATGAATCGCCGTGATCCATTAATAACTTGAACCCCACGAGAGCGTAGAAATACACGCTCACCAGGGGTCACCACTAATGTGTCGTCACGTCTCTTCGCCGGGAGAGGAACGCAATGAGGCGCATCAATCCACGAGTGAGCTGACTAAACAGACATCATCGTGGGTTTTACAAATTAGAATCCATGTTTTATCGAACGGAACCTGTTCGGGTTTTGGCGAGGAGCGGCGGAGCGGGCAAGGCACCCGATTTAGAGGGCGGGCGACCAGCGGCCCGCCTCTCCGAACGGATTCAACCGCCGTAAATCAGATCCGAGGAGTTTGAAGAATGGCTGCTGTCCTGTCTTGTTGCGTCCGTCGGGCCATGCCTTCGGACGTGCTGTTGCCGTTCCAAGACTCGTGGAACGTAATCGGCACTTGATTTACACTGAAAGTCGCTCGTTTTTACACGGAGAAAAAAACCTCGTGCCGGGACCCGAAGTTTAGGTCGTATGGATCTCTGAAGTTTTCGGATTGAACATTTTAGGTCGAGCTGTCGAGGTTCGGATTACACATCTGAAACTTCAGTTCTTACATCTGAAGCACTTCAGATGTGAGAACCGAAGTTTTTCGGACGTGAAAACTGAAGTACTTCAGATGTAAGGACTGAAGTTTCAGACGTGTGATCCAAACCTCGGCAGCTGGACCTAAAGTGTTCAGATGCTCAATCCGAAAACTTCAGAGATCCATATGACCTAAACTTCGGGTCCCTCGTACGAAGCTTTCCCTCACTCGGAAGAAAGTATCTCAGATCCAGAGTTTTAAAAAAATTGACAAGAAAAAATATTCTAATAGATTCAATCGGATTTTCTTTGAAACAGAAGGAAATCCGTTTGAATGAGAATATGTTCGGAAACATTTTAATGGGGGGGGGGGGGTTGCCACGTGGTATATTTTTTAATTTTTTAAAAGCGTTAATTTACAATTATTCAGGGGTAAAGTTTACGCGCTGCGTCAAATTGGGGAGTTTTGCGAGACAGGTTAGTAATTAAGCACCCCACTACCTCAATAGGTAACCTTATCCGGAAAAAAGTGTAACGGGTTATACCCTTATTTGTTGGATAATATATTTGCTTATTTCCAATTACTTTTGGTGGTACCGCAACATTTGGTTTATAGTGACCTAATTCATCGGGGTACGACCACAAATTAATTGGGGGTACTAGGTACCACAATTAACTAGATCGCATTTTGCAAGAAGGAACTAAGAGCATTCCAATGTTGCTAGAATTGTGCAACTTACATCCTTCGCAATAAAATTACTGAAATCATGCAAAAAATAAAATTTGAAAAGGTAAGTTTCCTTTTGAATTTATAGTTTATTGGAAGGAAAGATGAAACTTGTTTAGAGGATCAGTTTATATTTGCAAGGTAAAAAAGTTGCACAATCCTAGCGACATGGGTATGCCCTTTTTTCCTTCTTGCAAAATGCAATCCAATTAGAATTGTCCGAGTTGGAACTTACCAGTACCTCCTTTTTTCCGTGAAAAATATGAAATTTTCATATTACAAACCTAATAAGTTCTAATTTTAATTTTTAATAATTTAATTTTAAAATTGAATTTTCATCTAGCTAGGCTAATTTGAAAACTGTAAAATGAGGGAGCTTTTCCGCACAAGCTGTCTTATAATTAATTTTTTTTTTTTTTTAAAAAAAACAAAAATTATCTCACTTGCGACGAAATTTTTTGGTAACGGCAAGATACGTTTCGAGCTACGGCTCATCATCGGTGCCAGTGCGGCGTGGCGTGAATTGCGATATCTCGATTGATATGCCTCTTAAACCTATGGTAAAAAATCGATTATTAAGGTGTTCGCTGCGAACACCCTGTTTATCGATCCTTTTCCATAGGTTTAAATGGCATAACAATCGATATATCGCAAAGCACGCCACGCCACTGATCGGTGCGACTCGTGGTCAATGGCACAATGTTGCATGCGTCTGCTGATACCAAAGAATTTCGTCACGAGTGAGTTATGATTTTTTTTATTTTTTTTTATCTTTTTTCAGTTTTTTTATTTTTTTTTTATTTTTTTATCTTTTTTCAGTTTTTTTCAGTTTTTTTTATTTTTTAATTCATTTTTTAAATTTTTTTTTATTTTCTTGTTTCTTTTTAGGTATTTTTTTTTATTTTTTATTTTTTAATTAATTCGAAAGCGTGCATGAAACGACAACAGCGGCTCTTGCCCACGGTGTGAAGGGTAGTCTCTGAGTCCGGACCATGTGCCGAAAAATGTGTGTTGGCGCGAAACGCAGTGGCAGTTGCCAGATCGTTCTCCTAAATTCGAACGATCATCCGCGGAGCCAGGGATTTCCCGGGGAAACGTGGCAGGGGCGGGCAGGAGGCAGGACCAGGGATCGCGGGCGCTCGGAAGGAGATGATAAATTAATTACGGGATCCGGCTCCCCGGCTCCCGTGTCTGTGCGAATGTTCCGATCCGTGTCCGCGCCTCAAACGATGCGCACATTTCGCACGGCGAAACGAAAACAACCCACTTGCATACTGAAACATCGTGTAGATACGCGGTTTTGGTTCGGTTCGGCGGAATGTTCCTTGGTGAACCGGGCGGGCGGGACGGGTAAACAAGAGGTGCCCACAAGCGTGTCCCTGTTTTACGGCTCGTCAGCTCCGAATCCGAGATTTATCAGGCACTTGATTTCGTCTCCTCTGGCTCGATATGACAGCGGAGTGGCTGGCGGAGGGATTGCAACAAAGTGGACTCGAGTCTGGAGAGAAAACTGCCGTGCTAAAGAAAAACGCCGTATTAACATTCGAGAGTTGCCAAAATTCCTTTGATAAAACGTTTATTTTTGCGGTAGGTTATGGGATATTTTTCCTTGACATTTTCAGGAACTTCAGGTAAAACTGCAAACAAAATTATCTGAAAAATTGGGAGGAAAATATTCATGAGTTTACCAGGAAATCCGTGTTTTACCAAAGGAAATATGGCAACGCTTGAAGGTTCATGCGGCGTTCTTCCTTAACACGGCAGAATACTCCCGTGCATGCTGAGGAAGAACGCCGTATGAGCCGTCAGACGTTGCCAATTTTCCTCCGATATAAACCGAAACTACTGCAAAAATTGCGTGCATATTAGTTTCCAAAATTTTCAGAAAATTTTGAACGCAATTAATTCTAAAATATCTGAACATTTCAAGGAATAGTGAGCATTGATTTTGTCAAAATAAATGTTTTATCAAGGGAAATTTGGCAACTCTTGAATGTTCATACGGCGTTCTTCCTTAGCACGGCAGAATATACGTAGACGAGATCATAATTGAATGACTTTCTTGCCGAATTCGTCGTTCTCCTCGCGAAAGAACGTAACGACACTCCAATGTTGCCGAATTTCCCCTCGCAAGTTGCATTTTTCCCAACAGAATTTAGGGCGTTTCTGAGTGAAAATTTCACGGATTTTTTCTCTGATGACATGCAAAAATCAGAACAATTTCGGACGAAAATTGCACAGGCGTATTCTTGTAAGGAATCAAATTGTCTCGGTCAATTTTGCAACCTTGGAATGGAGTTGCGTTCCTTCGTGCGGGAAACGCCGCATTGAGGGTAAGGACCGGAGACAAAGAGAGACTCTTCACTGGCCGCTGGACGATAGATAGACATTTTTCCTTTCGGGGGAAAAAACTTTCTTGTGGACAGTTATAAAGGTGCAACAAACGTCATCACCCTTTTTTCAGCTGATGACCTACGCACTAGGTGAATCAGACCTTAAAAGTGAAAAAAGAGGAATATCCAAATTTTAGGAGAATTTTTTCAAACAACTACACCGAGCAATCCCAAGCAGGGTCAAATTGACCAAAACATGGTGCATACGAGCTTTAAATAAAGGTCTACAAATACAAACTTAAAAAAGAATCAGGCATCAAATTTGAGAATGAAAAAGAAAAAAAAAACGAATGTCAACACAACCGAGGATAGGAGAGACGTATTCAGGCCTCGTTTTTAAACATTTCTCTGGGGTCTGAGCGACATTTCATTGGCAGTATGGACTTATGGAGCAAGGCATCGCGAGTTCACGCACGCCGGCACGCCTCACGCCATCGCGCCTTCAATTTTGCAGATGCAACAAGGACATCCATCAAGCACGAATAGTTGTATCTCTGCGCCGGCATCAACGCAAGTCCTTTCTCTTGCTCTATTTCCATGTTGTGTTGGTTCAGTTTGTCTCTTAGTATGTACTTCCACGCTTTTTATGGAGGTCAATTTAATGCGCCCGCCTGCATTTTTTTTTAAATGTTTTGAGTCTTGTTTGCTTGAAGGAGGTTTCAATTTTCCTTCCTTTTAATCTTATTGAACTTCCAAAATTTTACCTAACTAATTTATAATTTATTTATGAATACTTAGTTAACATCATAACATCACTTACAGATTCTTTGTGAACGAATGCATAGAGTTAAAGTTTACCTCTACATAAAGTGCATACAAATGTTGACAACTGAATTACGATTTATACGAATCTTTCAAGCAACGCTCAGCTTGATTTCTCAGTAATGTAAAAAATCAGAACTCGCCACGAGTAGATAGCCCACATCTGCTTTAATTTTGACTCAAGATTAACACTACGGCAATTTTACATAGTACGAAAACTATCGGCTGTCATACGAGTCTTCAAGCAGCGCTTACCTTAATTTCTCTTTAATGTAAAAAATCAATCACCAGAACTCACCACAGGGAGATAGCCTACACCTGCTTTAATTTTGACTCGAGATTAATACTACGGCAATTTTAGTAAGAAAATTATCGGCTGCAGTTGTAGAATTTTGCGGGCTCCACGGATTGTAAAAGTTTGAGCGAGCGCAATCAGAGTTGGGCGTTAATAAGCGTACCAGTGCCCCATTAGTGCCGCGCGCTAATTGAGTAATGACTACGGGATCGTAATGGCTCGACTCTAACGAGCCAATCGACTGGAATATTCGCACGTTCACGCCGCGAGTGCTTACCTGCAACAGCCGTTACGAGTTTTATTCGAGGATTTTATGATTGAAATACGGCGTTTTGCCGATCGATAATAGTGCAGCGCCCAGCCACCGGCCGGACTGGGTCTCAGATTAGGACTAGACCCATTGGAAGAAAAACACGGCTTTTCTCTACCAAGGCTCCACATAGAGTGACTTTAACCTAAAAGTGGGATTTATTTTCGGCAATTTTCGGAAATTCATTGCACCCATTACATGAAACAACGAAACACTGTCAAACACTGAAAAAAAAAATATCGGTGTAATTACCAAGAAAAGGGTAAAATTACCGAGAATTCAGGGTTCTATTTGATCCCAGTTTTTCCTTGGCAAAATTACTGTTTATGGAATTGGTAATTTTACCAAGAAATCTCGGTAAAATCATTGACTTTCTCGGTAATTTTACTGATCCCCGGTAAAAACGCCAATATTTTTTATCGACTGAAAATGGCAAAGTTACCGGGAATTGATTACCAATAAAAGTGGTATTCTTACCTGAAAAAAGCAGTAAAAATACCGGTTTTTAAGTAAGCTTACCAGTCTGTCTTGGTAAAATTACCAATAATTGGTAAAAAAAGTGAGATGGCTAAGGTACCATCGGACCTTGATAAAAACGCCGAGAATTTTTTTCCGTGGGATTCGGAACTTTTTTGTTCCGATTTCTCCCACTCCATGACCGTCAAAAGCCCTGGGATTCTTGCTAAATTTTTTCGAAAGTTCCAATAAAGTTCCGGGATATGCGAAAGATCCGGAACATTCCGGGAATTTCAAAAGTCCCGGGAAAAATTCAGGAAAATCTCAAAAGTTCCAAAATTCGGTGCTAGTTCCGGGAAATGGGAGCAATGCGGGGATTCATGAAAGAATGTGTTGGATTTACAGAGGCATTTCCGGTTCAGAATATAGAAAAAAGCTAATTGGTGATACATTTTATGGAGAGCGAAGGTTACTTTATTTTTTTTATTGCTATTTCTACCTCAGTTTATGAGGTAGGCAAGAGAATGTCCTATTGCCATGATACAAAAGAAAATAAATTCGAAGAAATGTAGGTTGCGTCGTCCATACGCTAATATAACACACGACGATATGACATTCTTATGAAATATTTGCGGAAAATTTCTAAACTGGGCTCTTACTCAAAAAAATTAATTGATATTTTTCAAAACTCTCAACCATCTGAAGAAAATGACCGAAGATTAGATATTTTCATTTTACCACCCAAACTAAATTCAGTTTTTCCTTAATAAAATTTGTGAAAAATTGAGCTAGATCAACTAATAGCAGAGCGTTGGGCGTTGGGGGTATAGTTCATGAATTGTTTAACGATTTATGGGAGAGGAGGGAAGTCCTACGCCTGGGTTACGGGCAGCATCACTGGGCATAGTCAGCGAGTCCAGAGCTACGTTATGTACCGCTAAAGTAATTTTTCGAAAATTCAAGATGGAAACTCGACGCCAGGAGGCGATTTTTCATCCGAAATTCACCAATTCCAAGCTTGAAATTAGGGGAGGGTGTGGGACAGAGCTTTCCGTAATTTTTTTTTAGAGGGCTGCAGTCCTGTTTCGCGGGTGCGCCGGGAAGGGGAACAAGTAATTCGATTTTCGGCATAATAGATATTTTACGAATGAGCCTTTGGAGCAGTGCTTTTTTCCACTTTTGTATTTCAAAACTTTAGCGCAACACCTTTGATGCTAATTTTACGAGCACGTCGTAGTGAAGGAGAAGGCGGTTATCATATCCAGACACTTGGCCACTGTAATTTGACTTGGACCGCGTTAAGCAAAAAGGAATCAAGCCACATCAGCAATTGCCAAATTTATTGAGCAATTCAATTTTTTTCATGCGAAAACGGCCGTGCGGGTTTTTGTGCAAATTTCAGAATATTATCTGCACAGTACAAAGCAAATTCATCAAAATTTTCAAAGGGATCCGTACAAACGTTCTCTTGTAAAAAACTAAATTGTCCAGTTATATTTGGCAATAGCTGATGGGGCTTGGTTTCTTTCTGCCTAACCGGTCCATTTAAAACTTCTCAGAGCCTCTCTGCCGTGCCAAGGAAGAACGCCGTATGAACCCTCAGGCGTTGCCAAATTTCCTTTGATAAATCACGAATTTTCGGGAAAATTTTCGAATATTTGTCTTCCGATTTTTCAGATAATTTTGTTTGCAATTTCACCTAAAGTTCCTGATAATTCCAAGGAAAAACATTCATAACTTTCCTGAAAAACGAACATTTTACCGGAGGAAATTTGGCAACCATCGAATGTTCATACGGCGTTCTTCCTTAGCACAGCAGCTCTGGCCTCTTGCACTAGAGCCCCCTCAAAGTCTTCCTCTCGTCAAAGTCGCTACGCTTCTTGCACGGAGAGCGCACGTCAAAGTCATAAGCACAATTTTGATTCATTCGCGGCGTCTGCGGAAGAGGTGGGGGCGGGGGGCTCATGTCTAATTCCGTTTCCCACGCTCGACTTGACGCCGGGATGACGTCCGACGTCAGGACGCGAGCCGAGTTCGACGTGACGATGCGTCGAGCTAATTGAGATGAAAGAGCGGCCGAATAAATAAACGCACCGAGATTTCGAGGCAATTTGTTCGGCGATTTGGTGCCCCCCCGCCCCGCGACGCCGCGACACACGACAAGAGACATGAGACATGGGACATCATCTCCACTTCAAACTCGAGCTCCGGATGAAACCTTGTCATGTATAACACAGATGACACGCAGTAAACTGAAACAATATTCCTCCTCTGCGCGGGCCTTCCCAATGTTGCAAAATTCCTCTCGTTTAATTCGAATATTTTTGGTGGATCTAAGGAGGGCCGTGTAGGCAACCCCCGCCCACCATTATCACCACCACCCTCCTCCTTACAAAGAGAGAGAAGGGAGGGCGGGAAGTGGCGGATCTAGGGAGAAGGGGCATGGTAGCACACCCTCTCCTCCCCCCCCCCCCNGTTCGGTCGAAAAAGGGAAAAAAGGAAAAAGGAGAAAAGGGGGAGAAGAAAGCGAGAGAAAAAGAAAAGGCTCCTATAAATTTACTGGAATGGTTTGAACTGATACCAAGGTGTGAAAAATGTATCACAAAGAGAGGAAACTACGTCGAAAAAAGCCGCTGAAAGGTTTGTGCTATGCTTAATAACTTTTACAATTTTGCTCGTGGTCCTTTTTCTTTTGTTTTTCAATGCAATTCTCATGCACCTCGGAGGTGGCGGGAAATTCTTCGAGGTGGTCGCGGAAAAATGCAGTTTCTGAGCGATTGGTTAGTCAAAAAACAAAAACCAATATACCGTTAAAAAGCTGAAAGTATAAGCTTTTCAGCCGTATATTTATCATTTGTGTAGCTTTTATAGTTCTTGAGAAAAAAAAGTAGAGAAACTTACTTTCTGAACGACCCTCGTATATTTAGCAATTATTAGGGAATTTATAATTCCTGCCCCATCCGTAAACACACTCATGTGCGTAGGGAAAATAATGGTAAATACTTTGTTTCTAAACCGAGCTAGAGATTATAATTCCCAGTTGCAAAATTTAGTCCAAATGATGTGTGATGCTGTATGTAGATATCGTGCATTTGCATCCCGCCTTCAATTTCAGCGTATAGGCAACATATCAACGGCCCGCGCGCGGAGCGCGATAGTTATATATTCAGAAACTTACAATTATACACCTCCATAAACTTTGAGTGGTAGATATTGTTAAATTACATTCAAAATTAGGCAATAAGGTAAGGCTTATGACACTGAGAAAAATTGGATTCATTATGAAAGGAAAACCCATTTCCGTTACTTTTTTTCGTTAATTTGAGGAAAACACTTGTTGCATTAAAGCAAAGCAGCATCTACGCAAAAAGTCGGTTCCTTGTTTTCCCCCAACACAATGATAAAGTATCATGCACGGTAAAAAAAACTTCATATACATGGGACCCGAAGTTCAGGTCGTATGGATCTCTGAAGTTTTCGGATCGTGCATCCAAAAACTTGAGGTCCAACCGCCAAAGTTCGGGCCACGCATCTGAAGTACTTCGGTACTTCGGTATACGTCGGTTGACTCCCTAAAAGCTCCAACCGAAGTACCGAGGCACTTCAGATGTACGATCCAAACTTTATTGGCAGCTGGAAATCGAGTTTTCGGATGCGGTCGGAAAAACTTCAAAAATCATTCTGACCTAAACTTCGAGTCCCATCGCTGAACTTTTTCTCCGCGCGGAAACTGGTTTTTTTGGTACGATGAATCCAATTTTTCTCAAATTACCTTATTTTGACCCGAATTTCACCAAATTCAAAGCTGAATCCAAATTTTTCGTAAAACCGATTCGATCGAACTCGACTCGGGATTCCTCCATAGATTCACCTCGAATCGATGGCGGTTTTTTATTGTTCTGATCTAGGTTGTAGAACGGCAACTGTGATCAGATTGGTGAGCTTTGCCGGCTACGTGCACGGCGAGGATACAGAGGGGGGAGGGGGGGCAGAGGCAGGGTCCCATAAAGTATTTGTCTGAGACAAGGCATGGCGTGTCTATTTGTCTTGGTGATCAAAGCTCCGGTCCTCGCTGCCAGCGTATGACACACCTCATTTAATTCCGCGGGATCCCGCTGCCCGCCACCCCTTGTCCCCCT
>NW_017566817.1:2157675-2172494 GCF_001854935.1 Bemisia tabaci | reverse complement strand
GGCCCGCTCCCCGGTCTCCCGGGCCTCCTTTCATCAAAAATGAGTTATTAAACAAAACCGACGCCTATTAATTATCCGGCCGCGGCTTTTGAGCTCGGCTCTTTTGTTTTCGTGAAAATATTTTTGAAAACGCGCGTCCGCAACCAAACCACCAAGTAATGGTTCTTGTCCTCCCCGTCTCGGACCGGTGGCGAGTCGTGTTCGTCGAATTTGGCAACGTCGCGCGGATGTATTATTCGGGTCCCCCTTTATTTTTACTCCTACCTTGCGGGCTCCTGAGACATTTTGACTGATGCAAGTTTAAACTGCGCCCCGTGTTTCCGTCTTCATTATCGCCCTTGTAACTTTTATTGAAATAAGTTCGGGGTCTCCACTCCTCCGTTTTGTGCTTCTTACTCTACTTTAAAGTCTCTTTACTTCTCCGTGAATCCGCCGCATTCAAGTCTATTCCAGCATTCTTTATATTTCCTATGCTCCANCGGCGTTGTCAAGTCGCTAGAATATATACGTATATATCGGATAAATTTGGCAACAGATACATTGCGGTGTTGCCAAGTCTTTCGGATAAATAATTATTTATTTATTTGCACAATCTGACAACAGCTGGTGCAAGACATACATATCTCATCTACTGATTTTTATGGAAAATAGGTATGTTAGTGTCGAATACGTGTCATATCGGAGAACCGTTATTCTTTGAGGTGATTTGATGGAGGCCATATTTTGTGTCAGAACGACATGCGCGATATATCGCACCGATTGGTTCCATTTTTTCAGCTACTCATTTTTCTCGAAGTTTGAGATCGCAATTGTGTTGTCAGGAGACTGAAGAATTCACGTACCAATATTTTTACAAACAAATTTTACAAAAAACATTCAAGTGCAGATTCGATTTCAGTATCGAATGCTATATTTTTCCTCTAAGAAAACCACGCCTTTATTACGTTGAATTTGTTTGTCAAAATTGCATGGTAAGTGAATTTTTTAGTATCCTGACAACAGAATTGCGATCTCAAAATTCGAGAAAAATGACGAGTGGCTGAAAAAATGGATCCAATCAATGCGATAAATCGCAAGTCGCTGGGACACAAAATACCTCTAGTGTTCATCGAATTACCCTAACATATGTTTCAGCAATTTGAATTTTCAACTGAAAGAGAGGATTATAAAATCATTTTTTAAAATCTTGAAAAATTAGTTCGGAATTTGCAAAAAAAGCTCTGAAATTATTTACCAGAGATCTCCATTTAATCCACAGTTATTTGCGCGGTCCCCTTTATTCAATTTGTACCCTTTTTTTAGTTATTCTTTGTGATTCTGAAACTTTTCAAACCAATCAAACGATGACAACAAACATTAATCACCAGAATAAAAAAATCGTTTCTTAGTTAGCCTGCACTGGAAAAAAAAACACATTGGATGTAGAGTCCAGACTATTAAAAACATTGACAAGAAAAAGGACTCTTGATTCAATCAGATTTAAGCTTAAATCAAAAGGAAATCCGCTCAAATTAAGGAGCTTGGTTCTTGATTTAAGCTTAAATCTGATTGAATCAAGAGTTTTTGATCATTTGATCATTTTTTCTTGTCGATGTTTTTAAGAGTTTGGACTCTAGATCCAATGTGTTTTTCTTCCAGTGTGAGAGAATTTCCCTATGAAGGCGCTTGAAATGTACCTAGATTCAGGAATATCCTTTCTCTCCTGTTGAACTATCTCATAACCAATAGTCTGGATTCAGAAGCATCTCCCAATTCCGCAATCCTCGTAAGATACTACCTACGAAAAATCATCTTCCATCAATTCTAGAAGACCCTGAAAGCATGACAGCGTTGTATCTTTGTACGATTTTAATGAAGCGCGTCGTTGCTTCATTCTCAGAATAGACAACGTCGAATTAAAATAAGCATTTTATTTGTGTTTTGGCTCGTTAGAAAGAAAGTTAGAGCGATGATCAGATACTGAATCTCTATAAATAGACATTTTGTCTTGTGTAAACTTGGGTTTTCCTTTTCTTCCCGACAGCTAGTTTGAACCGATCATCAAGTTTATGGTTACTTTTGATTACTTTGAGGTCATTCGTTCTTCGTCCAAAAGAACCCCGGGTAGAATTTTTCGACGAAAAAATTTAGATATTTTGAAATAAAGTTGCGATTTTGTTACGATTTTTTTGCGATCAGATCGCCAAGATCATCAACATCTGAGCAATTATCCTCAATCTTGTCTGAATATTATCTCTGTAAAATCAAAACTTTCTCTACATTTGTCATGATTTTTTGTCCAATATACTGATATCGTCGTTAGTGCAATTTCATTGCAAAATGCGATGAAATTTCAATTTATTTCAATTTTTTGTCCGATAATATTATACAATAAATCTACATCGATTAAATGGCGATATACATTCTTCGGTCAAATCGCAACTTATCGCGGTCACTGCTACTGGGGACTTGGTTGATCGACAAAAATTTTTGGTTAAAGCGATCGAAGCCGTGAGTTACTTTAAGACATCTTGGGATGAAGAAAATGCTCCGCTAAACTAATGTCGACGGTGAAAGTCGGCAATCACATAACTCGTTTGCGGTGTCTGAAAATCTCCGCCTCTATGTCATTTTTTTAAAGGAGAACAAATTGATATTATTTCTTGAATTTTTTGCAGAATTTTCTTCGCATTGAGAAGAAAAATCATGACAATTTTAAAGAATTGCCGTTGAGTAGTTTTCCATTTAAAAAATAAAGTATGATAGGAAGTCTGCGACGTCGCAAACCGAGTTATGTGATTGCCGACTTTCACCGTCGATGTACTCTTTTTTTCCTCGATGTCACTCAGAGGCTTTGCCACCTAACTTCACTCCTCGATTTTTAACAGTGCACAACCCAAAAAACAATAACCAATAATAACCCTACGTCTAGGTGACTTTGAGTTCCACTTCCCATAAAACACAACATTTCTTTTACTTTTTCTTACCGTGCACTCATGAAAAAGGATCTTTTTTTTTTAAAAAAAAAAAAAAAAAAATATGCAATGGCCTCATTTCAGCCTTGAACACGCACATCTGACCTAAGTTCCATTTCGCTCTACTAAATCCACTAATGCAATCCAAAAGTTGCTACCTCTGCGTTGGCGTGTCATTAGAAAGCAAGCCAGTTATGCGTATAAAGCGCAGTTCATCAATTGTCATCTCCGAGAGGCAGCGGGTCTGTGGAATGTGAAATGTTCCGATTTTCTTGGGGGCAAAGTCGAGGGCGAGTGGCATCTCAAGGAGCAAAATTAAGAGTCAGCTGTCGGACATCCCCGAGTGCGAACCTCTTTCTCCGCAAGGGATGGTGTCAGTGTCGGTGGCTTCAACCTGGCAGAGACGACATGGCCTCGAAGGGACAGGGACACGTGGTAAAGGTGAGGCGACTTCCGACCTCGAATACTACCCCGCTAAGGAAGAACGCCGTATGAACCTTTAGAGGGTGCCAAATTTCCTTTGACAAAGTATGTATTTTCAGCGAAACCTTTGAATATTTTCTTTCGAAATTTTTAGAGAATTTTATTCACGATCAGATCTACATTAACTGTTAATTTCAGGCGAAAATATTCATAATTCTCCTCAAAAATAAACGTTTTACAGGAGGTAGCTTGGCAACTCTCGTATGTTCAAACGACGTTTGTCCGTAGAACGGCAGAATATCCCGGAATATGTTGGGTATGTCGCACAATTAACGCGTGGCGCGCCCTCGCTCTCGGTGTGTAATTAGTGACAACAGGGGTCACGAATGTAAGATAAATGAAGAATCCCTGATTGCGCCCTCGAGGTATTTTTCTCCGCGGAGAGGATCAGGCGTTCGAGGGCCTAAGAATAGAAGTCATCGTTAATTTGGTGATACCTTCAGCAAACGCTTCTTTGAAATATGTATATTAACTCGGAATATCTGTGTAAAAATAAACAGCTCAAGTAATTTATTTGGTCAGGAATTTGAATTCGTCAAAATAATTTTAGGCAAAAGTATTATTTTTTTAATATCTACCAAATTTTTCTTATCGCCCATACTCTATGGGTGAATTTCCCCAAAGTTTCCCCCAAATAGTCGAAATTTTTATGTCGAACTCGGACTCAAAATCAAAGCTGGGTCACTCATGGAATATATGAACAACAAAAGGGCATTATACACCGATAGCCCGTTGGTGAAGAACACACATTTTTATTCACTCTCAGCAGTGCATAACTAACGTTTGAGGACCACCCGTTGCAAATTTTTCTTATAGCCCACCCTATAGATGAAAGTTTCCCAAATAGTCGAAATTTTTATATCGAACTCAAAATCAAAATCAAAGTTCGCTGGATCATTCACTTAATAGACAAGAAAAAGGGGCAATATACACCGATGAACCGTTGGTGTATAGAACACCAATTTTTATTTATTCTCAGTGCATCACTAACGTAAGGATCACCCATTGCAAATTTTTCTTGTCACCCCCCTTATGGACGAATTTCCCCAAAGTTTCCCCAGGGAATCGAAATTTTTAAGTCGGTCTTTGAAGATAAACAGTCAGTCAGCTGCAATATCAAAACACTCAGCTTATTTTCTTATTCTACGATACCTAATCAGGAGAGTAACGCGTAAAGCTTAACGCCTCAAGCGCGCGACGGAGAATTGGACCGCGAAGCAGTCAAGGGGCGTAGCCCAATAGTTTCCTCATCAAGTGTAACTTCTACTTCGATAATTACGATCAAAACTATGCACCGAATTATCAGACCGAAAGTTAAACCGAATCAGTCAACATTTTTCCCGATCTGCGTTACCCGCGCTTTACTTAAAGGCGCGTTAATAGGCTGGCATAGCGTCTCGCTGAAGTCCATTGGAAGCTGCGACTAGATTAATGAAGGCAAATTGTTAAAGTCAAGTGCGCTATCAACCGAAAACGAAGTGCATTTTTCGGCCGGTTAATAATAGTAACTGCACTGCAGTAGTGAATCCGGACTTGAAATTAACATTTTATTGAACTGGGTGGGTACGGTTGAGTTTTGAACTTCAATTTAGCACTCTAATCGCAGTTTTCTGCACCCTCATGGCCAATTTAGACGTCATTCAAGCGGGGTGTAAACTTGAAATTGCGCTTTGTCATTTGACCGCAGCGTGAAGCTTGTTAGTTGCACCTTTCCTCTCCGAGAACACGGATTTCAGTAATGACTCCTCGCTCCATTTTGGCAACTTTACGAGTATATTCTTTCATCACCCTACATCGATAAAAATTGGGTGAGAAATTGCTACTATAGTGGTCAGCATTATGCTAAATGAAGAGTTATTTACAACTGATTCGTTTGGAATGCTATTACGACCGTGCACCTTTAAGATCAATATGTTGTTAACTTGTTAACCGAATAAGCGCACATGATTTTGATCACAATTATAAAAAAAAAAAAAAAAAAAAAAAAAAAAAAAAAAAAAAAAAAAAAAAATTGATGAAAAGTAGGATTTTTTGAAGGGGAACAGGAAGAGTATAATACCTTCAAAAGGAATATAGAGAAAACATAAAAGCCGTACGAACCTGTAACTGGAAGCAATACTAATTCTCCTTTTTCCTGGGGGGTCAAATCCATTTTTTGAGTAACATTTACGATTTATTTCATAAATCTCCAAGCACAAATCTGGAACATAAAACGTGAACATGGTGTTTGAAACTTTTGGCGGGACAAAATTAAAAGAAAAACATGTTATTACATATTTATTACTAAACATTATTATAGAGTGTTTAATAACAAAATTATTTTTGGTTTTTATGATGTCCTTGGCGTACCGATGAAGTTAATAAGTTAAGAAGTTAGGAAGTGAGTTAATGATAATAATTGGTCAAGTTCGCAATCATGTTCCCCCTGTCGAGATTTCGAGACAAACAGCTGCAGTATTTTATGCATGGCATTGGCGTACATCACGTCTTAGGCGCATTTTCAGTGTGTTTCCCATTCTTTGCTCTATTTACTTCTAACGCTTCCGTGACAAAAGTTAGAATTCCATGTAAGAATGGCGTGTAGCGCTGAGCAGAACCCTGTGCCTCAATTTTCATGGATTTTTCTACGGAAAATATCTAAAAAAAACTTCCAAAATTTTTGAAATTGTTAATTGACCCCGGGTTTTAGCCCCTTCATCTCCTCCCGTAACGAATCGTAACGCGCAGCGACGGTGAAACTACCAAACCACGTATCTCGGTTTGCGACGTCGCAGACTTCCTGTCATACTTTATTTTTTAAATGAAAAACTACTTAACGTCCAATCTTGAAAATTTCTGTGATTTTTCCTCTTCGTGCGGAGAAAATTCTGTGAAAATTTCAAGGAATGATATTGATTTGGTCTACTTCAAAAAAATAAAATGCGAGCGTAGATTTTTAAACACCGCAAACGAGATACGTGGTTTGGTAGTTTCACCGTCGATAGTCAGATTCCACGAAGTGCCTTCGTAATACTTGTGTAAAAGCTGCCCCCGGAAAAAATAAAAAAATAATAATTATTGGTCTGAATGGCAACATAGGACGAATTTTAAAGAGGTCTTTAAAATCGAAACGTTCACAAAACGTCAAAGCAGGAACACACCCAGCCCAATTCGTTTAGCATGTCGTATAAATTTGTAATTGATACCTAGACTTTACGGCTAAGAACTTAGATCTGTATTTAAAACTGTCACATCGAAGAATAATGAAAACAACGGTTCGTAAAAATTTTATGCCGCTCAAAATAAAGAACGAGTGGTCACGCTCGAGTAGAAGTCAAAGCATCAGTCGTAAAAGTAATGAAATTAAAATTGTGAGGGAACCATCAAGTGCCTCGTCTCAAACGGAGAGACAATAAAGACCCACTTGTAAGTGGTTGAGGCGAGGTTATTCGGTCGTTCAGGCCCTGGGGATCAGACTCCAGATGTTTCAAGGCAGTATCAGAGTGAGTCCCTCATTCCGCGTCTTGTTCTACCAAAATCAAACATAACCACCTGATTGTGGGATTCGAGTCATTCAGTGTCTGATTAAAAATGATTCTCAGCAGGATCACTCGGAAGTATACTTTACAATAACTTTGACAAGTTCGCCTTCAAACATTTGATATATAGGCAATACAAGCGTCTTAGTAAAAATTGTCAATTTTGTAGTAAATTTGAGGTAAATAAATCGTCGCTTGGCTGACATAAGGACGTAACTACACATTGAGATGAGCCCGGAAAAACATTGAGATGAGCCCGGAAAAACATTGAGTTGTATGAAGGGCAGGGTTCATTTCAGAGTGGAGTTGTGCTCCAATGTCAGGTAGGCAACGAAAATACTACTGCCGGCCACCATATAAACGAACTCGCTTTATTCCGAATATTCATCTCTTGATCGTTTTTACCCAAAATTAGAATAACGTTCGACATCAAAATAAATGATTATCAAATAAAGATCACATTTTCCTAAAGTCCACGGGAAAAAAAGGTTACGGGTTATCCCCTGAAATTGGATGAGTACTACACAAATTTGTTGGATGATATGGACATTTCCAATTAATTGTGGTACTTAGTAGCGCAACTCAAGTTGAGATAATACCGCAGCATTTGGGTCAGTAAACAACTAATTAATTGGGATATTCAACCCCGCAATTAATTGAAAATGTCCATCACATCCATCAACCCCGTGCTCTTTTTTCCAATAGTGTCGTGATCGTTTTCCATAAAATTTTCATCGACTTTCTATCCTCGCATACAGTGCGTGACTTTTGCCGTTTCCCCACATCGCAAGATGGGAGCTGAAATGAAGTCATTCATTCTGGAGTGTTGACGCCCGATTTTTTTTCAGTCATGTTCCCACGCAATTCGGATTTCAGCGTGTTATCAGAGGTCCTATTAGGAGTCTCCCGCCCCCATAATCGCCGAATTTTTTTCCCAAAAAGAGCACTGAAAAAAAAAACCTGGACCGTGGAAGGAAGCCGTACTTACGGGCTATACAGACATACCGTCCGCGTTCCGGGCTCAGAGGCCGAATGTTCCGGGCCTAGCATCGAGAGCAATTAAAGTTACGGCTCCAGCACCCGTAACCTTCGGCGTCTGAGCCCGGAACGGACAATATGTCAATATAGCCCGTAACATATTTCTAGTGAGTCTATCTTTCTACGATTTTGGAATATTTAAAACACTAGGGGGAAAAAAACACATTGGATCTAGAGTCCGGACTCTTGAAAACATTGACAAGAAAAAATACCCTTGATTCAAGCAGATTTAAGCTTAAATCAAAAGGAATCCGCTCAAATGAAGAGGCATGGTTCTTGATTTAAGCCTAAATCTGATTGAATCAAGAGTATTTTTTCTTGTCGATGTTTTTAAAAGTCTGGACTCTAGATCCGATGTGTTTTTTTTTCCAGTGAATCTTGGGATTTCCCTACCCCTTAAAAAATGTTTGAGGTTATACCCCCTTTTCGGGCACCCGACATGGGTGCCAAGCCTTTGGCTGAGGACCATGTGCTCCTATTTTCCTGATCGGAAACGGGAAGCTCCGGTCCCGGTCTCCGGCTCAGGAGTTTATGATTATATAAAACACATGCGATTCTTTTGAGTTGAGCCGCAACCACCTAATTATAGCAGCTCCTCCTGCAGAGGGAAAGACCTGGAGAAATTGTCTCCGTTAGATAAATGTCTGTCGTCAAATTAGTCTTCCTCGAGTCCAGCGCGCCGCTGCGGAGATTTATAACGCTCCTGCACTGGAATCCCCTCAAAGAGCCGTTTTTGTGAACATTAACTTTTTAATCAAACACTTTATCCATATTCTCGCCCGTTCCAGGCGCCCTCTCTTATTCTGTTCTCTTCATTAGTGCATGCAGTGTCGCCAATACTGCCGTTCTAAGGAAAAACACCGTATGAGCCCTCAGACGTTGCCATATTTCTTGCAATGAAAAAAATTACTTTTAATCAAATACACTTTACCCAAATTCTCGCCCGTTCCAGGCGCCCTCTCTTATTCTGTTCTCTTCATTAGTGCATGAAGTGTCGCCAATACTGTCGTTCTAAGGAAAAACACCGTATGAGCCCTCAGACGTTGCCATATTTTTTGCAATAAAAAAAATTACTTCTTAATTAAACACTTCACCCATATTCTCACCCGTTCCAGGCGCCCTCTCTTATCCTGTTCTCTTCATTAGTGCATGCAGTGTCGCCAATACTGCAGTCCTAAGGAAAAACACCGTATGAGCCTTCAGACGTTGCCATATTTCGTGCAATAAAAAACCGAATTTACTGGGAAAATTTTGCATTGTTTTCTTCAAATTTGTTCGATAATTTTTTTCGCAATTTTGTCTAAAATATCTGAAAATGTCGGAGAAATACATGAATTACGTTTCTCAAGAAACATGTCCTAGTTGGGGAAACTTGGCAACTCGTGGATATTCGCTGGGCGTTTTTCCTTAACTCGTCAGAATAATTGTATTAATAACATTACTGTTGACCCACTATCTCTTTACTGTAGCGTATATAGCGTATGACACGTCCCGACTTCGTGGTATACTCTGACGCGTCAAGGCAGCACATACTGTATTGGCCCTCGGACGGAGGAGGGGGGATGGGGGAGGGGGAGTTCCAGACCTTCTCCCCGGAAATGGAGAATAATAAGCGTGTAAGATACCGGGGGAAATGTATCAAATCCGCACCTCTGAAAAAAACATTATTTTAAAAAGTTAAGAGTCATGTCTCGCCTTTCATTGAAAATTGTACATGGATTTTAATTGCTCATTGATTTTAATAGATATTGTTGGTTGAGTAGGTAATCTTACTTCAATTTCAGTTGAGAGGCAGGGGTTCTGTAGGGTCCACGTGGGCTGTACTCCAATGCCATTACACAGTGAACCATCGTTTTTACCTCTGTATGTAGAGTTTTATGGCGAATCTAAGCGCATTCCGAGAGGGAATTTCTATCCTTAATTTGAAATTAAAATCCTAACTAATTTAACATTTAGATTTGGACCGCGTTCGGCATAAAGGAACCAAGCTACATCAGTTATTGCCAAATTTAACGGAGCAACTTAATTTTTTACAAGAGAACACTGGAAAAAAAACACATTGGATCTAGAGTCCAGACTCTTAAAAACATGGACAAGATAAAATACTCTTGATTCAATCGGATTTTTGCTTACATCAAGAACCAAGCTTCTTAATTTGAGCGGATTTCCTTTCGATTTAAGCAAAAATCTGATTGAATCAGGAGTATTTTTTCTTGTCAATGTTTTCAAGAATCTGGACTCTAGATCCAATGTGTTTTTTTTTTTTTCCAGTGAACGTTTGTGCGGATTTTTTTGATAATTTCAAGGAATTTACTTCGTACTTAGCAGAAAATTCACTGAAATTTGCACAAAAATCCGCACAACCGTTGCCATGTAAAAAATTAAATTCGACAATAGCTGATGTGGCTTGGCTCCTTTCATGCTTAACGCGGTCCATTGAAATTAAACCTCCGAAACCTCCAAAGCCCACACTGAAAAAAATTATCGGTGTTTTTACCTACGTCCGTTGGTACCTCACACTGAAAAAAATTATCGGTGTTTTTACCTACGTCCGTTGGTACCTTTACCATCTCATTTTTTTTACCAATTATTGGTAATTTTAACAAGACAGACTGGTGAGCTTACCTAAAAACCGGTATTTTAACTGTTTTTTTCAGGTAAGAATACCACTTTTATTGGTAATCAATTCCCGGTAACTTTGCCATTTTATCTCGGTAATTCTACCACAGTCGATAAAAAAATATTGGCGTTTTTACCAAGACCCAGTAAAATTACCAATGCCATAAATGGTAATTTTACCAAAAAAACTGGGATCAAATTGAACCCTGATTTCTTGGTAATTTTACCCTTTTCTTAGTAAATACACCGAGACTTTTTTTCAGTGCAATCGTGGATTTAATTGAAAGATAAAATTCGCAAGTTGACAGCGTCGGAACTCGCCACTGTTTTAATAAGCACTCCTCCTAGTTCTAACTAATTTGCTCTCTGATTAGAGCTTGGGCTTCTTGCAGCCTCTCACTCGCCGCTTATCGTCTCATAAATCTCCCGCGAGCAAATTTCAGCCCGGAGGGTGTAACTCGGAACGGCGGTAAATTGGCGCCCGAGCTGCGAAAATTAAATTTTTGCCGTCACTAAACAGGATATACTCCCCTCATTTTCTTCTTTTCGCCAAACGCGTCGTCAAACGGATTTTTCCAGCGCAACTTGAAGTACTTCGTCACTTCGGAATTCCTAATGGAAGGTAGAGGTTTGGTTTTGGCTTGTATATACGCAGCTACACGCTGTACAGAACAAGCGACATGGTGTAACGTTAATTAACAGCATTTGTTTGTTGCTGCGACGATAAATAAACAACGATCATATGGATATAGTTCAAGAAATGTCTTCTGATGTGAAAATTTTCAAAAATTTGCGTACCCTAGTTCGCGTCACTTTAATTGGATACATACATTGACAATACAACAATACGGCACGTTGTTGGTCTTTATTGATGAAGAAAAAGGGAGCGCCAGACAGTGGATCGGGTCAATGCGAGAGGTCGGACAAAATTTGGAAACTTTAATCGCTTATAACTCCGTTAATACAAAACTTTGATGTTCTAAAAGTAGTTCCATCGGTTTTCTCGTGGAATTTTTTTAAAGAGCCACCCCTCAAAATTTAAAATGTGACGAGATGAACATCAAAATTTGCAGTATTAGTCGAAAATTTCATGTCCGATGCACAAATTTTACAGATAGTTGAATTTTCTCTGGTGAAGCTAGATTTTAAGGGAACATTCCAATTTTTCCGAGAGAAACCAAACCGATCTAGAATAACGGAGCACATTTTCGGAATCAGCGCTTAAAAATCTATCCAGAATCAGTTATCAAATTTTTGGCAGATCCCAAAATGACTTTAATTTCCTCCGTAATGGAAACAATTTTACAGAAAATTGAATTATCTCTGGAAGCGCTCGATTGGAAGGGAAAAGTCCGATTTCTCCGGAGGAAACCGGACTGCTTTAGTGTAACCGAGAGCATTTTCCGAAGTAACGCTGAAAAAATTTACCCAGAATTAGTTACCAAATTTTGGGCAGATCTAACAAAACAAACACAAAAATTGCTTGACCACCGTCATATTCTCCCGGTTTACCTATAAACTTAAGCCATCGAAACACGATTCTATGACTCTACGAGTAGAACAACTGGACGTATTTCTATCAAACGGACCTAAGCGCCATAGGGTGAGGAAGGTAGAGGGGGGCTTGGATTGGCGGCGAAATCGGGCGTCCGGCTTATTCCGTCCTATACTCGCAATGCTTTTCCATGGCGCTTGGGTCCGTTTGACAGAACGCGCTATCCGGGATTCTAAATTCCTCAAAAGGATCTCAAATTGGCGCTTATAGTTCCGTTTGATAGAAATACGTCCAACTGACCCATCTTATTTTTTGAGCGGGCGGCAACACAGAGGGGTAATCGGATTCCAGATGAAACAAAGGACGGCTGCTACCGGTTGGTGCGGGGCCGGGGTTGGGAGCGGCACCGATTGTTTGCTAGTCGCAGCCGCGACGTAATGCAGGTCACAAACCACTCGAAGCGAAGGGGCAGCGCAGCGCCGCCGTCCCAGCCCGCGCTGCGCTGGCTGGCGCATCCAGCTAAACGCGCTAAGTAGCTGCGTCTGCGTTTCCTAGCAAACACTCTTCAAAGAGAAAACAAAGGAGACGAGCAAACGGAGGCTACTGGAGCGCAGTGCACAGGTAAAGCCTCGTTTACCGCCACGCTAAGGAAGAACGCCGTATGAACATCCTCATGTTGCCAAAATTCCACCTATGAGACATTGATTTTTTAGGCAATTTATGAATATTTTTCCTTGAGATTTTTAGGGCGTGTAGATGAAATTGCAAATTGAATTCTCTGAAAAATTGAGAGCAAAATCTTCTCAAGTTTCCTTGAAAATTCGTATTTTATCAGACGAAATTTGGCAATGACTGAGGTCTCATACGGCGTTTTTTCTCAACACGGCAGTTTAAATACTAACGCGCCCCGCCACCGCCACCGCGTCGCAGCGAGAACGTGCCATTGGACGTGCAAAGATTACAGAGCGGCATTGCTCTGGCTACCCGATTCGGGTGTCCGGTTACGCCTGGTTAATCATGACGTTTTAATATTGGACTCATTCATGCCAAAAGGACCTATGTGAGCGTTCATTAACGAGACGTAACGCATTTTTCGGCATTTGTGACTCCCCCCCCCCCCTATCGCCTTTGTTACGCTTGGTAACGCATCACCGGATCCCCTAAATGATACTCTAATATACGTAACGCAATGGACTCCAACATCCCATAAGGCCCAATAAATTGTGGGAAACTGTTGAATATATATAACTCGTATATTAGCAACTTGCGCTATATGCAAAGAAAGTTACAACTTATTTCAATTTTATTGCAATAAATTCCAGTGTCAGGTGTCCCTTCAATCAGTAGATATGCAACACACACACAACACTTTGACGTAATAGTATTAATTTTAGCATGCAATTGCAATTTATTGCAAGTGCGATCTGAGCACGAGTTGGTTTTTAAATTAAACAATTATTGGAGGATATATGACAAAATGACCTAATCTAATAAAATTCGAGTATTTAAATAGGAAATGCCGCCCGATTACTTTACATATGGATACATTTTCTTACTTTTAAACCTACTTTTTTACAATTTCCTCTTTTTTTTAAAAAAAATTTAAAAAAAATAATGCGGACTCAGCTCATTAAGCACTCTTAGATGACACAATAAAATATTTTAATGAAAATTATCCATTTGATCTAATGAAGAGTTCTACACGACCTACGACCAGGGGGCTGATTATTGAAATTAATAGACAAATCGATAGGCGAAGAGTCAGGCAAATGGAAAATGGAAATGGATTTAGAGGGTAAGTAATAGACTGACTAACGGCAATTCACGATTCATAGCACTTCCTGACGCTCTACGACTCCTGATCGCCATTTCCCCTTTTCGAACCAGAACCTTTTAGGAATCGAGCACATTGACGTTTCTGTTTCGATCTCATCTCTCCACACAATAATAAATTGAGCACCCTCTGTGCCGTCTCCCGGGGAACCCAATCCAGAATCTTCTTGCTTTGTCGCCTTTCGCTATATTATGTCTATCAATTCAAAAACCAGCCCGGTGAATAAGTTGTAACCTCAGCTGATGACGAGTGTCGGTCGCCGGTAATGTAATCTTTGGAGCGGTTTCGGGAGAGCAAACAGGAGGCTAATGTGAAGTCGAGGGCCCGGGCGACGGAGACAAGCGTTCGACAAACAGAAGACCGGAGGCGCTCTCCAGTCATCGCTCCATTTGTAGTCCTTTAAATGACAAACATACCCCACCCCCTCCCGACCCTCAGTCTCGTCCGACGCAAACATACAAATGATCGTCAACCTATATGCTCCTATGCACCGATGCCTTTGCTCAAAACACACCTTCGTCTTCGTATATCACCATTGCGGCGCGACGCGACGTTTCAGAATTTCCTCTCGTCAGAGCCTAGAGAGATGAGTACTTAAAAAACGAAAAAACGCTACGGGACTTGCTATCAGCGGACTGATTATTGAAATTGATAGACAAAGCATGTAGACAAAGAAGACAAGGAGGAAATGGAGCGATTCAATGGGAAGGAGCGGTTGGTTGTAATGGACAAAGGAAAGCAGTAGACTGTCTATAACGAAAACCCACAAGGGAGTAAGGGACTCTAAAGTTAGTTCATCATTTTCCCCCTGAGCAGAGCCGGTTTTAGGCAAGTGCATTAAGTGCACCTTCACTGAGCGGCAAATTTTAGAAGGCGGC
>NW_017566817.1:2044713-2157525 GCF_001854935.1 Bemisia tabaci | reverse complement strand
AGCGCTAACAATTGTCCGCACTTGGCGCAAAAAACCTAAATTAGGCTCTACCCCTAGGTCCAAAAACCGCACTCGTTTCAATTTGTATGATCGAATTATACTCCCTGCTTCGTCTCCTTTCGTTGTCTTTCACTCTGTCTATCAATTTCAATAATCAGCCCGCAGCTAGGGCCGGATTTAAAAGGGGTCCAACGGGTTATGGTCTTTGGTATCAAATTATGGAAGCAAAACGGCAGATTTCAAAAGTTTTTTTTTTTTTTCTTTTTTTTTTTTCTAAGTCTTTCTCGGGGTGACGAAACAGCTGATCATCGCTGGTCGGCAAAAGAATTTCGTTCAATTTTGAAAAAAGTGCAGGGCTTGAGGGGAAAGTGAGCGCGACTCGCGGAAAAATTACTTTCGATAAGCCGCAGAATACCCCGATAAAAATGTTACAACTTTATAAGCAAGTTAATGGTAGTACGATAGTAAGTTTCCCTCGTCCAGAAGCCGTGCATCGTATGGGTATCACCTAGCGAGCATTGCTCCATGTTTCCTCACAATGAGGCCATAAAACTGACGCCTCCGAGAGGTATTTGTGGCAATTCGTCGTCCAGCTGACAAAAGGGCGTAACTACACATTGAGATGAGCCCGGAAAAGCATTGAATTGTATGGACGACTGGGCTCATTGCAGGGTGTAGATACGCCTTTATGTCAGGAGGGCGACGAATTATTGCACAGCAGAATAATCAAATCCCCTTCCGCGTGCACCAATCTTTTTACACCGACATGATAAGGGGCTTTCATGAGTCTGAGCGGAGAAATTGAACCACTAGCGGATACAGCAAATTGGCAACATTGTCTTTCCTCCATTTAAGCCTATGGAAATGTATCGATTCTCGGAAGGACCAGGTGCTCCGACAATCGATTAATTAGCATATGTTTAAATGGAGGAAATTCGGTGTTGCCGAATTACTGGATTCGCCTGACTCTCCGGCCGTTCTCAGCCGTTCGCCATCACCGCTCTACACACGATCCTATGTTTATGCCCTGCTCTGCTGTCGTATCAAGAGGAACTGCGGTATGAACTTTGAAATGTTGCAAAAAATTGTTCAATAAAATATTTATTTTCGACGAAAGTTATGCAATTTATGCATATTATACCTCGACACTTTAAGATAGGTATACTCCAGATTAAATTGCTGATAAAATTCTCCCAAAAATGGAACGAAAAGTATTCATAAGTTTCCTACAAAAATACGTATCTTATCAGAGAAGATTTGGCAACGTCCAAAGGTTTATACGGCGTTTTTACTCGGCACGGAATTCTGCCTTTAAGTTCACAGTGCTTTTGCAGGAATTTTAGGTGGTTTTTATGACTGATACTATAGCTGAACGACACGGAGAATGTTGTGACGCGTTTCCTATTCCTGTACCGATTTAAACTTTCAGCTGTTTGAAACTATGGTCACTAAAAATATGATAAATATTTGGGATTTGCAGGCATTTAAGATTTATGAATAGGGTTGCCCGCGAATGTAATGTGAACCCGAGCCCCTGGGGCGGTCTTTCAGCTGAAAAAATGGGAGTCCAATGGGTCTCGGAAAATGTCCAAAATTGAAGGTACCAGAGATGAAATTTTGAGCTCACTCAATGTAAATTTCAAGGGACCTGTCGAAAATGACTAAAAAGAATTAATAAGAGAGGAAATGGGGTAATGGGTCCTTGCGACTGCGAGGCCCCCAAACTTGAATCAAACGCATAAAGTGTGCTCCGAGACGGATTAATAAATATTTATCCGGTCCCTCAAAAATTTAGGAGCCAGTTCAACCATGGTCACGGTGAGCATACAAGTATTCAGTGTCCATGAAGTTGGATCAAATCCACGCTAACTTTTTCAAAATCTATTTACTTATTTACTCTACTTTTTTTGAAGTAAGTAAATAGATAAATCAAAAATGAAATATATAAAATCGTAAATGTATGATTGTCCAAACTTTTTGTGTATAATTTTCAAAACTTTGACGAAAGTGGCATTATCATAAAATCGAGATTATATTAGGCAAAATTGGTGCACTTTGAAAAATTTAAATTTTTGAAAAAAACAACAACAAAATATCTCATCGGACGTCAAAATTTTAAGCGCCAGCGGGAAGCTATTTTTTTATTATTTATTTTTGATCAAATGAAAATGAATATCGACTGAGTCACCGTAAAACTGAAGTTGACGACTTTCTACTATACTTTTCACCAGAACTGAATATTTTAAATGAACAAAGTTTCGGATTAGGTATACAAATATATGTTTTTGAATGCAACGAATCAACCATGAATTAACAACCGAGAACCGAGTCAAATACGTTATGTTATTTGTGATTGATGAAATTCAAAGGAAATTCACAGTTCATAATTTTGGTAATAGTTTATCATGCAAGAATGACGGGCAGCTCCATGCACAGGGCGTTTAATAATTCATCCGAGAGGTAAAACAATTCAAAATAGAAATTAAATAGAACGTTAAAAAAAAATTCAAAAAAACTCTGAACATGTAAAGTAATTAGTCCGATCTTACTTTGGCATCAGTTTGATACTTTTGCGAAGAAAAATGTTAAAATTGAAATTCAAAGTTGAAAATATGCTTGAAAAATAAATATTTTTGAAAAACAAATATTTATATAAAATGTATCCATTTTTCTTTCTTTTTTGAATGTGTTGCGACACTCTTAATTATAAACTCAAAGCTTTAATTATAAATTAACTTTAATTATAAATAAATAAAAATTCCTCAAAAAAATCCCGCACAAAGAAGCAATTGAGTAATAATCATCAATTAACCGAATTTGCACGCACAGCATGTTCGTATACACCACACATCAATGACATTGCATTATTTGCATAGCTGCATTATTTTGTCATTAGCTGTCAAACTATTGCACTTTGATTATGATGCCTCAAACTCTCTTCTCGGGTTTCAAGTTTACGGAACTAGCAAAGTCTACGGTTCACAATTCAAGGTGGAAAAGAATATCATGACTTCTAGAAAAGAAAGAATCGAAATCCAGGAAAACCATGAAGAGCAAATCTAATTTTTAATAATTTTGTGAATCGTTGAAAGGAAGCACTGGGTAAATTCCTGGAACACATATATTGGGATTCGCGGGTTAGGGATCGCACTCAACATCAAAGAGACCTAAACTTTTTCGGGTAGGTACTAAGGCGTTACATACCTAGAAATTATTAGATCGTGAATAAGTGAAAAAATTTAAAAAAAGAAGAAGAAAAAAGAGATAATAGTCGTTGAACCGACACCTCGGACTAAAATGTGCGCACGTGCTGTTTTGGGTTCATTGAAATTGATATGCAAGTAGGTATCGCACATGTTTTAAGCATTCAATTAAATATGAATGGAGAGATTTGAGTAAATGTTACGTACTTAGATACATTTTCAATGGATGCACGATAAAAGTTTTGATCATTTAAACCACGAAAAACTGCGAGTGCGCGTGAAAAACGATTGCCACTGTTCTCAGGAACCCTCTTCTTTTCCTAATCCGCCCCATACTGTTCAGATTTGTTCCACCGCCTCATAATGCAGAAAAGTCTCATGACAACTGACAACATCTATCCGTCACGATGGGTTCAAGAGTAGTCGTTTCCTGAGCGGCCAAGGACCTTTATCAAAATATTGCAACTGACGAACAGAGAGATATTTCACCAAAGGGATAAAAGGGAAAATATAAAATAGAATAAAAATAAAAAGACATTTTTGATCATTAAATCACGGAAAAAGATTTTTGCGAAAAACAATGATAGCACTGCACTCGCGAACCCTTTTCTCTCCTAATCGGCCTCATTTGGTTCAATTTTGAATATCGTTCCGCACCCCCTCGGAGCGGAAAATGTCACATTGTCACATGCATGCATGACAGCATCCAGTCACAATAGGTTTGAAAGTATGTCGTTTCCTGGGCACTCAAATACTTGTATCAAAATGGTGCGACTGACGAACAGAGGGGTAAGATATCACTTTTACGCCAAAAAGGGAAAAGAAAAAAATTAATAAATAGAAAGTTTTGATCATTTAATCACGGAAAACTGCGAGTAGGTATGTATGCGTGAATAACGATGGTATCACTTTACTCATGAACCCTTTTTTCTCCTAGTCCGCCCCATTTAGCTCAATTTTGAATAATTTTTCGCACCCCTCCATGCGAAAAATGTCACCATGACAGCAACCAATGACAATTGGTTCAAAAGCATGTCGTTTCCTGAGCACTCAAATGCCTACACCAAAACGATGCGACTGACGAACAGAGGGGTAAGATGTCACTTTCACGCAAAAACGAAAGAGAAAACAGATTGGAAGGACACCCCCCAAGAAGGAGGAAACGATAAGACGTGCATGCGGAGGAGATAACACAAACATCGACCACCAACTAATGGGTTTAATTGAGTGGAAAGCATTGAAAGTCTGGGCGGTGTCTGGGGTCGAAAGCTCGTTTGAACTTGATTTGGCAAAGTTGTACAAGCCTCAAAAGGCGCTGCGAGCTCGAGCTGACACTGGTCGCGCGCTGCAAACGAGGCGTCAGCTCCGTCGCCCGAGCGTGTAACCGGCGGCGCGGCGTGTAATTCGCTAATTGATCGAATCGGGAGCGGAAGAAGGGATTAAGCAATTAAAATGATCGACTTACGAACGGCAGGAGCAGCGAGGCTCGTCCAAGAGAGCGGGAGAGAGAGAGAGAAAATCCGAATAATCGGCCGATCACTGGGTGGGAGAGAGAGGGGAGATCACTACTGAGGACGCGAGCGGCGGCGCTTGGCCGGAACCGTATGATGCGAGGCGAAGCGGGAAGGAATGCCGCTCGGACCGGCAAATACCGTGCGGGAATAATTCGGGGCCCTTGTCAACGGCTCCCGGTGACGGCTTCACGGTTGGCGCTTCGCGTTGGCAGCGAGTGGAACTAACCGGGGTCGGCGGGACCGGGCCCGGGGTCGAGCCAACCGCGCGGGAGGCTCCGCCCCCCGCGGCTCCAACATGGCGCGCGCGGACCAATCCCGGGCCGCGCCCGCCGGCGCCGTCGCCCCGCCTCCCGCGCTCCGATGTCGACCGCGGGTTCGAGACCGGGCCTCCTCCATCGCTGATTTGACCCCGGCTACGGTGTCGTATCCTTTGGTGGCAGGAGATAGGGAGGGTATGGGTAGATTTTCCGAATTCCCGATACGTAAATACGTAACGTACAGGACTGAATTAGCGACCCCTAGCTGACACCCCTGCTCACCTGATTTTTTTTTTTAAATAAAAAATTACATGCTGTAGAGGTCCTATACTGCCGTGCTAAGGAAGAACGCCGTATGAACATTCGAGAGTTGCCAAATTTCCTTCGATAAAACATGTATTTTTGACGAAATTTATGCACATTTTTCTCAGATATTTTAGAGTAATTTGCGTACAAAATTGTCTGGAAATGTTAGAAAAAAATATTCAAAATTTTCTCAGTAAATTCGGTTTTTTTCGAATAAAACTAGGCAACTTCTGAAGGCTCATATGGCGTTCTTCCTTAGCACTTAGCACGGCAGTATAGGAGTCTAAAAAACAGATTTAGGGAGGCCCTTATATTTTAGGACTTGGAGCCCCTCATAATCAGCACCGCGGACCCCTGAGCGCTAATCCAGCCCTGAACGCGGAACCGGTTCACAGAATACGTGACGCTGAATTTTGGATATTTTGACCCTCTCCTCATATAGTTAGTTACACTTTTTTGACGTAGAACTCTATCCTTCGATGCGTGTAAAAAAAAATGTCGTCATCGCCGCCAAAAACGATACCCCTGCTGGATCCGCCTACTGGCAGCGCCCGTAGAGTCGGTAGGATGCGAAAAAAGTATTTATACCATTTTAAAGGGGGAACGCGAAATATGATTCGAAATTTGAGGCGTCTTTACGAATAACTTGTTATTTTTTATACACCGCATGAAAGTAGGAGTTTCGAGAAAGAAGAAAAAGGAAAGCTGGCGCGGCGTCGGCAATTGTGAGAAATTGCATTCATCTCTAGTCTAGTCGATGTATGCTTTACTTTGATCAGAAATTGGCCATTTTTGCAGAGATATGAGTTTATACTGTTATAAGTGTTGCTTTTCTGCTGTGATAATCACATCATAAATTTGCAGGCCCTCGTTGACAGGTGCGTTGGAAGACAATCAATTTTATGACTCGTGACCAATCACTTTTGTGGGATTGCGAATACCTGCTAGTCGTCATCGATGTTGGTATACCTTACATGTATCCATAACAGGATGCGAAAGCAACCTATCTCGGCTTTCATACAACAATCACAAAGAGACCGTTTAATGAATACATATTTGGTTATAAAATGGTATATAAGTAATTTGTTTCGGGCCGAAATATCAGTACTCCAGGAAAAAACCAAGAAACATACGCAATCTTTAGTTTTAACCTATTTGTACATCGATCTTTTAGAGTCACATATGTCAAATTTTGAGCGTTTGGTTGCGCGTACACCTCGCTGCAGCACAATAAAAGCACAAAATGTAAAAGAAAAAATTAAAGTGCTTTGGAAATCATTAAATTTGACACGGAACCACCAACATTTAAAAAACACCCATTATATTATTATTCTCCTTTGATAAATTGATACATATTTTTTCCCATATTTGACACGGAACCACCAACATTTAAAAAACACCCATTATATTATTATTCTCCTTTGATAAATTGATACATATTTTTTCCCATCAATTTAAATGAGAATAATCAATGCAGAGTGTGCAAACATTTCAAAATCCTGAATTAAAAAACGCTGACTATGCGAGTATAAATATTAGAGTATAAATATTGAGAGCGGAGCGGCGTGCTGCCAGCGCGAGAGGCTCACTGGCGCCTACAGACTTAGGTGGATATATACTTCACGCATTGCACAACCGGAGGGGGGGGTGCATGAGATGCGTTTAATCGTGTTGGGCACATTTTGTGCGAAAGCCCTGTCAACACTACCAGCAAAAGTTCACGAAACTTTGCGCGAAAGTTAAGTTCCGTAAACCTACCTCTGTGTACAAGGCCTTCCATTTATAAGAAATGAACGAAACAATTATGAAAGAAAAAACATGAATGTGGTTTAATACTTTTAACTTCCGCCGCTGCACCGTGCTGACCGCACTGTGTTTTACGCAATGCATGAAGTATTCACGCAGTCTTGTAGGCGCTATGCGCTTCATGCCGACCGCTGCTGACTGCACTGTGTTTAACGCAATGCGTGAAGTATTCATGCAGTCTTGTAGGCGCTAATATGTGTTACATGCAAATTACCGACCGTCGCGCCGAGGGCTTCTCCTTTTCATCTCAAGTCCTCGTGCATCATTGTTCTTTGCGCCGCACCATTCCAGGCCAAATTGCGTGTTTAGTTTCTCTCTTAACTCGACTAATTAAAGGTACTGTCTCTTGTAGCACCGAAAGACGGCAAAATTAGAAATTACTATACTCCCAGGAAATGAGAGGTTTTGTTGCCTTTTATCGTTTGCAATTTTTTTCCTGAATCCGATTTTTTTTTTTATACTTAAATCTAAAAAAATTGCAAAATTTGCCGCCCCCTTTTGCAGCCATTGGCCGCGGCCCATATGGTCACCCCCTAAGTCCGGTGGAATAAAATTGTCTGAAAAATCGGCGGCAAAATGTTCATAGGTTTCCCGGGAGTTTCTTATTTTATTGAAGGAAATTTGGCAACGTCTGAAGGCTAATACGGCATCCTTCTTTAGCACGGCAGTACATCTAAAGTTTCTTTTCCCTGTCCCGATCACCATACATGATTGATATTGAGAAGAGGAAGGGGAAAAAATGAGTAATCATAAAATTTGCGCAGAACAGGATGATAGAGGGTAAGAGACGTACGAATGGACGGCAGACGCAAAATTTTCGTCTCCATTACGAAAAAGCGAAATCAAAATCAATGTTGCCAAATTTACCTTTGCAAATTTCATTTTTATCAGAAGAATCTTGGGCATTTCTCACGGATAATTTCACTGATTTTTCCTCTGATTCCATATAAAAATCAGAACAATTTTGGACAAAAATTGCACAGCTAATTCTTTTAAAAAATTGAATTGTTTGAGTGAATTTTGCAACCATGGAATGGAGTTATACGTTCCTTCGTCCGAGAAACGACGAAGGAAATTCGCCTCTGAGAAATATCTATTCGTCGCCCCCCGGACGAGGAAACCTAACTCTATTCCACGGTTGCCAAATTAACTCTAACAATTAATTTATTTTACCAAAGTATACCAGTTCAATTTTTATCAAAAACTTTTCTAATTTTTTGCATGAAATTTAAAGAAAAATCAGTGAAATTTCCAATTCGAATTGCCCAAGATTCTCCCGGTTAATATGCGATTTGCGAGGGGAAATTTGGCAGCAATAAAATAAAGTTACGTTCTTTCGAGAGTGAAACGATGTATTAAGGATGGAAAAGGGTCTGAGCACGGGTATATAAAAGAAAAAAGGAAGAGGGGAAGGGACGTAGAGAGGAAGAAAGGAAGAGCGGAAGAGAGAAAGAAAGAGGAGGGGGAGGGAGGGAGGTAGAGAGGAGGAGGACGCAGAGACGATGGAGTTTGAGGAGGAAGAGAGAGAGAGGAAACAAATAGTAGAGGGAGAAGTTCTGGACTGAGCAAGCGTTTTTTGCACGCTCAGTTAACTTCGGCACTAATAAACAAGTTACAGCTAAAAACAAACGCAACAAAGCAGAGCGGCGGCAAAGCACACTGGAGCGATGGCGGCGCGGGCCGCGGGCCCGGGCAAACAGCCGCTCAAAATTGAAATCAAGACGCGAAGCAGACCGTGAAATCAACTTATCACCTTGCCGAGAAAAAAAGGAAGAAGTAAAATAAGATCGACTGCGACTCCGGCTTCTTGGATTGCTTGGGCAGAGCCTGTGTAATTGGGCGCACGCTGCACCAAGGCATAGTGCAGTCCGGGCTAGAATGTTGCCAACCCAATTTCCACCTCGGAAATTGGGTCCGGATACATTTATTTCGTTCTTTATCAAACGCGTGCCTCGCTGGCAGTGGCGTGGCGTGCTATGCGGTATATAGATTGATCTGCCATTTAAACCTATGGAAAAGGATCGATAAATAGGGTGTTCGCAACGAACGCCTTAGTGATCGATTATTTTCCTAAGCTTCGAATAGGGGAATATCGATAATCGATCCTTCACGAATCACGCCTCGCCATTGGCATGCTGACCGCACCTGCACTGGAAAAAAACACATTGGATCTAGAGCTCAGACTCTTGAAAACATTGACAAGAAAAAATACTCTTGATTCAATCAGATTTAAGCTTAAATCAAGAACCAAGCCTCTTAATTTGAGCGGATTTCCTTTTGATTCAAGCTTAAATCTGATTGAATCAAGAGTCCTTTTTCTTGTCGATGTTTTCAAGAGTCTGGACTCTAGATCCAATATGTTTTTTTCCAGTGTGTGATTAATTTATAACCTCCGAGAGAAATTGCTTTACACTCAAATCGTCGTTTTCCTCATGAGAGGCCGTAACTACATTTGAGGGGCTTGGGGGATAAGGCGCGTAAGTGCAGTTTTTGAAAAATTAAGATATTAATGATTTCAAGTATAACTTGTCTGCACTGAGAAAAAACTATGGCTTATAAACCTATTAGAGGTAAATATGGAACACCACTAATAGTAGTACCTCTACATATAATAATAGCTCATATACCTTAGTTATGGTCTCTGTACCTTAATTAGGTACAGAGACCTTAGTATGGTTCACAGACCGAGAATCATTAGTTTATTTACGACTATTATAGGTGTTCCATATTTACCACTAATAGGTTTATAAACCATAGCTTTTTCTCAGTGTGAATGTATGCATATTCTGAGAAAAATTCGCTCCCGAATTCCAATTTTTAAGCATCAAAAAGTCAGTTTGAACTTTCTTTCCACCTTCCACCATAAGGATCCATGTATAATTTTGAAACTTCAAACACGTATTTCTTGAAATAGCGAAAACTGCACTTAAGCGCCTTGTCCTCCAAGCCCCTCAATTCATGTTGCCAAAATTTTCACTTGCGAGTTGCATTTTTATTGAGAGAATCTTGGGCATTTTCAACTGAAAATTTCACTGATTTTTCTTGTGGTCTCATGCTAAGATCAAAAAAATTTTGAGCAAAAATTACACAGGTATACTTTCTTGAAAACATTGGATTGTTTGAGTAAATTTTGCAACCTTGGAATGGAGTCACATTCCTTCGTCCGGGAAACAACGAAATGTGGCCAGAACGTTAAAAATCTCTCGACAGTTAATTTTTCTGGTGTGAAATTGTGAGCGGAAATGATGGAAAATTACCCCAGATACTGGCGGAAAAAGGAAACGCTCTTAGTAGTCGTAAACAGAAAAACTAGAGTAGGTATCTATTTAGAGTGTACGGAAACTGATGAAACTTTATCTGATAGGCTCAACCATCTTACGCTCCATGGAGCTCTTAGGATTAAAATAATGGTGGACGTTGGATACATAATATGATTGAAAATGATAGAACCTGAGGGGTTGTATACTTCTATTATCGTGGGCTCTACTTTAATATCTAAAAATAAGCGATATTATGCAAAAACTAAGTGAAATACGCGCGGTCGTGGTGCACGAAGGATGGGTCGCAACAATCTTAATAATAAATCATTCTGAATATTTTGAGTTCATAGGTTGGCCTTACAAGCTTCATGGCCCAACCTCCAAAATTACCGACCTGTCCGCCCTCTCCCCATTTTTACATAGCGTCACACTTCTCTAACGTAAGGGCGTTTCTCGATTTCCAAGTGAGCCCTGGCGTCCATGCTACTCCATGTTCTCCCGGGCTCATGTGGAAAGATGAGATACGCCCTTACGTCAGAGGATCGACGATAGGTACTCCTCTACACCAGTCTGTTATGAAAGATTATTGAGTGTACAAGGAGGTCCGCCCCCTGGGCCCTGGCCGCTGCGCGGCCCAACCCCCGCACAGGGGATCGAGTCAATGGAAAAGATCGGACAAAATTTGGAAACTTTCAACGCTTATAACTCCGTTTTTACAAAATTTTGAGGTCTTAGAAGTGGTTTTATTGGTTTCCTCGTAATCTTTTCTTCCAAAAATACCCCTCAAATCTCAAAATGTGACGGAATAAACATAAAAATTAGCAGTTTTAGTCAAAAATTTCATGACCGACCTCTCTGATTGACTCGATCCACTGTGCCCCGGGACGCTGCGCGCTCCCAAGAAATCTCAGACGAAAAAAACCACAATGTTATTCAGAATTTAAGGGGGAAAAAAAGAAACCCCAATCAATCCACTTATGAAAATTTCCCACTTATGGACGTTGCAAATCCCCCTCTCACTCCAGCCCATCGACCGTCTCACCCCCCTTCCTCACCCCGTCCATCGAGCGTCTTAAAAATGATTTTATTAGAACAGAGAGGATTTGTTTTATTGAACGAGAATCAGCGTAGCAACGTTGGAGTGCCTTTGCATGGAAATTAGTTTCATCGATGGAAGGATTGGAGGAACGGGCGAAGGGAGGAAGAGAGAGAGGCGGAGGCAGAAGGAGGAACGGCCAGAGAAATGAAAGAGGAGGGCGGCAAATGCAGCAAACGAGAGAGCAAGCGCGCTGCTCGTTAGGAGCGGAGCAACGGAGTCATTACTCAAGTGCGCAGAGCCATTAAAACCAGTGGCGTAGCGTGCTTTGCGATATATCGATCGATCTGTCATTTAAACCTATGGAAAAGGATCGATTAACAGGGTGCTCGCAGCGAACACCTGAATAATCGATTCTTTACCATAGTTTTAAATGGCGTAACAATCG
Source organism: Bemisia tabaci (assembly GCF_001854935.1). Taxonomy (NCBI): domain Eukaryota; kingdom Metazoa; phylum Arthropoda; class Insecta; order Hemiptera; family Aleyrodidae; genus Bemisia; species Bemisia tabaci. The sequence continues at coordinate 2,145,695 of NW_017566817.1, read as the reverse complement.
ATACATCGCAATTCACGCCACGCTACTGATTAAAACCCATAGATTCTGGCCTCCCTTTTGGCCTGCTCCTGTTCGACAAGCGAGGACCGACGACCGACAAGCGACGAGTGACGGGGCGATGGTCATAATCGGAAGCCATAAAATTTATGGGCGTGCTGCTCAGACTCCGAGTGCTCCGGGCTCGACCCTAATTACTTAATCTCTGCTCTCATGTCACATGCAAATAATTTCAGTCATGCGTGCCCACGCCTTCGTTGTTTCGTCTGTGCAGACCCCGCGCCGCGCAATCTGCGTTGCGGCGCAAAAATAAAAATAGACGGCACGGCACTGCGCAGCCCGAGCACAAAAAATTCCTGTCCCCGCCGCAACACGCTCGAGTTTTCGCGGGTGACTGGGGAGTTGGGGGTGAGTCTGGGTCAGCGAGAGGCAGGGTTGCACCGTTGCACGGGTGAAATGAAAAATAAGAAATATGGGGCCGAAATTACGTAACGCTCGGGGGGGGGGGGTCGAGGAGAGCGTTACGCCATTTTGTTTTTACACGTTAAAGGATAGGGACCTGCGTTACAAAAGCGGTACGAGAGGGAGGGGGGTCATTAATGCAGAAAAAGTGCTTTACGTAACTTATGGACAGCTCATATTGAAAATTTCCGTGAAATATTTCATAAATTTCGCAGAGTTGTGAAAAATATATTCTCAGGGGCTGGGTATGCAACACGCACTTAGGAACACCAAAAAGCAAAAACCTGCAGACGCCTCTCATTTAATTTTGCATTTAATTTCGAAAAATATTTTCCAACATTATTTGTCAAATTTTTCTGAAATTTCATGAAATATTTAATATGAAATTTCAAGATTTCATTTTTCTCATTAAAAGTTACGACTCTAACAAGAGGTGAGGATAGGTATAGCAAACAAGTTCCAATGCACTCGTGCTCAGTAGGTAAAGCCTGCGTACCTCACAATGATTATTTTTATTGGATATTTGCAGTTTAGACGAAAAGTAATGTGCAAAAATCGAGTTTTCATGTTAAAGAGGAAGGGTGCTGGGTGAAAGTACCTAACATATATTATATATGTTTCATTGACCGCAAATGTCGCAAATGTTATGTCTCATTTTACCTCTCAAAATATAGATGGATCCAGAAGAGGGGGAGGGTCATAGCGGGGCGTAAGCATTCCCTGTTCGCCCGGAAAAAAGAGGGGAGAAACGGAGAAGAAAAAAGAAGGAAGGAACGGAGGAAAGAAGAAGGAATGCCGCTTTATATTTGGTAATTATCCATGATTAAATTGACTCAAACTGCATTTTGATTGGTTGGTGGTTGCATTTAAAATTTCAAAAATGTTTGATGGGAGCTCCCCGGTCTCCCCTCCACCCCCAACCTCCTCGTTGGATCCGCCTAAAAAGTAGTCCTGGTCATTGCTATTGGCACCAAATTTCGTTTGCTTTTGCTTCGTCATGTCGCCAATATTCTCTGAAAATGTTGCGCAGAGAAGCAAAGCAGTGTTCCTTCAAGGAAATAAAATATGATCAAACATTCCAAGAGCAATTGAACCATATTTGTGGGCGTTGGCTGGAGGGGCAGGGGCAAGCCCCCCTCCCCCCCTTTCAGCGTTTTGGACCGTCTATTCGGACTGTTGACTCAATTAGTAGCATAAAGCTTTTTTGCTTCATTTTAGTCGACTTCGACTTTCAATTTTGACCCGAAAGTTTTAGTTCATGTAAATCCTGTCGATTTTTCTCGATTTTGGGCGGGAAAAAATTTCGAGGTAACCAACCTATTCCTACGCAAAAAAGAGAATAGAATCGATTACTCATTCCCGAGGCTCGGGGAAGCTCGCCGAGTCGAGAAAGGCTTTTGACTGCATTGAGCATGGTGATTTTGATTTTTCCCCTTTTTTCCCCTTTCTTTTTAAACCATAAGTTGCAAATAGCCTATTGGCTAATCCCACGCTTATTACCCCAGCCCCAGGGAACTAACCGCGCATGAGCTGATCGTGAGAATGAAAATCATGAAGCGATTTGAATCAAAATTTGAACTCCTCAACTCGTTCTACGGGAGACTTGCTTCATTTCAGCCGAATCGGAGAACTGACCCCAAAATTTTACTCCGAAGAACTTTAATTCCTCCTCTACTTGCTCTTGTTTTTTCCCGCTTACCTACTCTTTCCTGTTTATACTTCGTCCTTCCTCCCTGTTCGCCTTTCTCTCTGCATCATTGTCCAGTGCTGTCTACGGTGATTCCGCCGACTAAAACCGCTTTACCGTACTAGGGAGGATGATACCACTATTCGACCACGAGGGAGCTCGGGTTGCCTACACAAAAAATTGAAGGAAAACTGACGGACTGAGGCTTCCTGCATCCTGAGTCAAGGAACTTTTTTTTTTTTTTTTTTTTTTTTTTTTTTTTTTTTTGCAGCAGAAACTGCGATTATGCTTATTGCGAGTACAGGTCGATTCGTTGTGCATTTTGGACTGGAAACTCAAACTCCTCAACTTGTTACACGGGGGAATAGCTACTAAGAATTCAGGGTCAAAATCGAGAGTTCTCCGATCGGGCCGAAACCAATTTAGTCCCCTCAAGTTACCACAGGAGCTCCATTTTCTGGTCTAAAATGCTCCATGAGTTCACTATAGTTCACAACTATGGAATACGGGCGTGGTTCCTCAGAGACGGTTAAAACAGTCAACAACGGTAAAAAAAAAAAACACGTTTGTTCGGCTCAGAAAGTTTCGCCAAGCCTCAGGACCGTGCGCGATCGATTTTAAAAAAATTTCCCACTCAAGATCCAGACAAATCGACAGAGGTTAGGTACATGGACTGAAGTTTTAGGGTCAAAATCGAAAGTTTTCCGATAGGGCTGAAACTAAGAGAGGAAAATGGCCCACTGTGTCCGATTCTTTGGTCTAAAAAGTCCGATGGTTTTCGAAAATCGCGCATTTGGTGAACTTTTAAAAACACTCTTTTTGACTGTTTTTCGGCTGAAAATTCGGGGTCAAATTCGAAAGTTCTCCGATCGGACTGAAACCAAGCTAGTCCCCTCGCTCGGAAATGAGCCGCTGAGTCAGATTTTTTGGTCTAAAATACTGCACGAGTTCTTTGAAGCTCATAACTGGCAAGTAAGGGTTTGAATCCTCGAACACGGTCAAAACAGGAAAAAATGGTCAAAACCACTCGTTACTCGGTTCAGAAAGTTTCGCAGCTTTTTTGTACTATATAGGCGCAATCGATTCAACACGTCAAATAACCAGGCTGAGCCCATTGTTTCGAAACGTTTTTTACCCGTCTGAAATCGAGAAAAACCGATGAGCTTTACTTGGAGTAAATTTCAGCTGTCTCAGAGAACTTTCAGTTTTGACCCTAAAATTTGGGTCCACGTAATTTTACTTTTCCTTTATCTTCCTCTTTCTGCCCTCCCTACTCTACTTTCTTTTTCTGTCGATGTCTCATGTTGTTAAGAACGATCTCGCCGACAAAGAACGCCTGGTATACGGAGGATGATACAACTATTCGACCACGAGGGAGCTGGGGTTGCCTACACAAAAAAGTTGAAGGCAAACCGACATGCCGTTAAATTGGACTCTTCCCGTATGGTAAAATGCCATATCACTGAAGTTTTCTGGGTAAGGCAGCGAATTTTCGATGATACCATTACTACATATTTTTCTCTCTTCTTCTCCCTCATACGCAAATCTTAATCTCCTTTCTCATTTCTTCTTTGATTTTCTCCCCCATCTTTCTGTTTCCTTCATCGTCCTCCATTGCACTCTCTCCTTTTATTCTCTATTTTTTCTCTCTCTGTTGTCTTCATGTTCCCTCATCATCCTCCTGCATTTCGTTCTTTCTTCTTATTCTTCTCTTCATCGACCTCTTCCTCTCTCCTTTCTGCTGCGTCCTTCTCCTTCTACTGACATCTTGTTCTAACCTTCATCCTTCCCTTTTCTAAACCTTCCTCCACCTATCCTCTTTTCTGTGAACTCCTTCCTCCTTCCCCTCTCTACTGCACTTCTTCTTCCTCGCTATTCTTTCCCTGCATCTTCTTTATCTTTTCTTTTACTTCTTTTCCTTTTTTTTTCTTCGTCTTATGGTATCGTGCTGCTACTGATTTCGCCTACGGGGACCGTGTGACTAATAAATGGTGGATGATATGATACCAATATACGACCATGTGGGATTGTGGGGGTCTGTGTTGCCTGAAAACTAACAGGACGTTGATTTAACCACTACTCAGGGCTGGATTAAGGGGGTGGCCACACGGGCCGCGGCTCATGGCGGCAAATCTAGGGGGCGGCACATTTTTTTAAATGTAGGTATAAAAAAATTTGGATTTAGGAAAAAAAATTACAAACGAGAAAAGGCGACAAAATCTCTTATTTCCTAAGAATGAAGTAATTTCTAATTCTGTCCTTTTTCAGTGATACAAGAGACAGCACCTTTAATTAGTCGAGTTAAGAAGAGAGAGACCAAACGCGCAATTTGGTTTGGAACGGCGCGACTGAGAGAGAAATGATGACGAGGACTTGAGGTGAAAAGGAGAAGCCCTCGGCTTGGCGGTCGGTATGTAACACATATTAGCGCCTACAAGACTGCACGAATACTTCACGCATTGCATCAAACATAGTGCGGTCAGCGTGAAACGCATAACGCCTACAAGACTGCGTGAATACTTCAGGCATTGCGTCAAACACAGTGCGTTCAGCAGCGGTCGGCGTGAAACTCAGAGCGCCTACAAAACTGTCGGAATACTTCACGCATTGCGACACGGTGCAGTCTGCGCGGCGCCGCCGCGTCGACACATCAGAGAATAAAGAATTGAACGATTTAGGTATAAGCTTGTAAATTCCAACTTCAGACGACCGAAGTCCACTAAATGAACCAATTTGGCCACTAAATTAATTTAAAAAAGGATAGAAGTTTGGGTGTTCAATTCTTGTTGGAAAACTTAAAAGAGCTTGCACTAGAATATTTGAACAGAGTTTATCAGAAAGGAACCAAACTACATTTTCGAAAAAATTGAGTTACGAATGGTTACGAGTTCTATTAGCCGTATATTTTCTCCTGCCAAAAACTGGAAGTCGAAAAACAGAGATTAGGTAGTTCTGTAAAATGAGGGGTATGAGTTTACTTCCTACATTGAACTTTCTGCAGAAATAACACTTCAAACCCTTTTTTCTCGGTTTGAACTTAATGTGGGTTGGTTCTTTTCTGATGAACTGGGTCCATTTCTCTGAAAAACCTCTGTCCTGTTGCTGAACAATTGATTAGCTTTCATTGACCAATAACAAGTTCATTGATGGACTAATTTAAAAGTCAAAAATGAAGGGTTATCTCCTCTCATTTGTGAGATGATTCAGGAAGTTTTCTGTTTGTTTAGCATTTTTAATTGGTAATTTTAATGAGAGAGCACAATGATGGCTAAAGTGCAAAGCCACGAATCTCCATTGCGTGATTCAAAATGTTCAATCCCGCATTTTATTTTTTTGAGGAGAAAAAAAGACAACTGTGTATCTTGAAATTTTTACCGAATATTCTACTAACGGAGAGAAAAAATCTGAGGTTTTCTAGAAATCGTGTTAACTAATTTACCAAGGAATCAATGAAGTATGACAGGAAGTCTGCAACGTTGGCAACTGAGATAAGCTTCCGCATTTTGGCTATCGTTACCTCATGATACTTGAATTCGAATATCATTATCTCTCAAGTTTCGTTTCACTCGAGGTTTTGCTGGCATGGCCGATACTTGGTTAAGAAGGATTAAGTTAGTTTGAAATTAAATTTAAATATGGCTTAATAAAAAGGTATTAACATATTAGAAAATAAAAAAATCAACACGGGTTAGTTTGAAGGGTTTGATAATTTAATTAACAACAAAAATTACGGTAGATTTTTCAATACATTTTAATTATTTTTCGCACTTATTATTTTTTCCTTTACTTGAATTCATAATACTGCAAATACGATCAATCAGAAATGCACTTATTAACTTCAAAGAAACTAAAGAAACAAAACCAAAAATTTAGAGATGTGCAGTTAGATCTTTTTGATTAGATAAATTACACAATGATACAGAAAGCATCAGGCAAAATAAAATTAAAGAGTCAGGATAGAAGTACAAGTATTGAGGATTAAGAAGTACTGATTGCTCTTCAAAAGTGAGTTGCAGATCCTGTTAGGAGAGGATTAGAAAAATATGTACGACTGATGATGAAAGGTCAATTGCTATCTTAATCATTTTAACACTGTTCTGCTCTTAGGCTTTCAATGGAATAAAAACTCCTAAACCGGTATTCAATATTACTTGAAGTTTAATTCTTGGAGGCAATGCTTCGAGACAAAACCCCAAAAAATACTTATGTAATGTTCACATAGAAACGTAAAAATAAAATATGCAAATTTACTTCTCAAAAAAAAAAAAAAAAAAGGAAAGAAAAAAGAAAAAAGAAGAGATAATTATGGGAAAAAAGTGAAAAAAACTAGCATTGCATGTAAGTTGCTAGATAGACTGGTGGAAAAATAGTCTTTGCGCTAATGAAAAAGACAGTTTCTTAAAATAATTGATTTTGAACAGCTAACATGAACTCTCCTTAATTCTTGCAAATCAGTAGAAGTTTTAGTTAAGCTTATGTATAAGAAGACTAGATTATTGCACATCTCTAAAAAGAAGAAAAACAATCGAAAAAAAACTACTGAGAAATTTTTTTTTAAAAGGCAAAGATTACATCAATACATCCAACACTGAATACAAGGGTCGCTATACATTGACATTGTCATGGGCATGAGAAACAACGCTAAGGTTTGTTTACATTTGGCGAAGAACTATAAATTTGGAAATGCAATTCAACCATGACAAAGAAAGTGGAGGGGGAACAGCCCTCCACAAAATACACGTTCGTCAGCCAGAGGAGGGGTTTCCAATAATTGAAAAAGAGATGAAGGCCAAGGTCAAACGGGATGCTACTCAGCTTCAACACCAGATTCTACTATAGTCCTCATTCTTTCACAGGGTTGATTTTCGAAAAATTTTACGATGAACGGATCAAAACAATACATAATTCGAAAGCAATCCGTAGACAGAAAAATGACCAAGAAAACCTACAAAATTCTGCTTAGTAGATAATGGTATCCCCACCAACAGGAAAGGCGAGGATGGATTTTGCTGTTACTGTTAACAACTGAACTGAAGGAAATTATTTCCGCTATTAAATTTATTGATACAGCTAAGGTACATGAAGTAACTATTGATTTGAACAAATACCTCAAAATCTGAGTACATTAATACGTATTACCATACATTAAACTTTCATCTTCCAAGAGGAAAGGTGGATATAATATATCAATTCAAAACAGATGTTCCACAAAACCAATGCAAAACATATCCTATGATCACCAGACTAAAGAAAAACTATCCTGGCGAATTAAGACAATTCTTTTAACTTCTGACAAATATTTAGTAAAATTAGAATAATTAACAGGACGTTGAAGACACTTTTATTCCTGCTGTTTAATATCACTATTCTTCTGCAATTTTTTTTGTACATGTATCCTATTTCGTAAAAAATTGAAAAACGATGAAAAAGTTTTTTTCCTTTTTCTTTTGGAACGATAAAGAAAATTATCTCTCGTTAAACATACTTTCAGCTTCTGAATTGGGTTCAAGATTAGAAAAAAGATGGGTTATCCATGAAATAGGTTTGAAATCAACATATAAATTAAACCACCATTTGACCCAATGCAGTGAAACAATAGGTATTCCTGTGCCAAAATGAGAGGCCAAGTTTAGAGTTTAGATACCCACGACTCGATGGTCGGAAAATAAATATTTGGATGAAAACTTATTGGGTATCATTAATTATTAGAAGCTTAAGACACAAAATAATAGTTGAGGATGTTTGTTTCAAGTAAATAAGGAATATTAAAATTAATCAGTCTTTGAAAAGAATGGAAAGGGGATTTAAACTGAAAGGGCAAAATGCTGTTCATACATACGAGAGAAAAACTGATCGTGTGTAGTCATCGTTCTTGGTTCGTTTGTAACAGCTCCCATTAAAATCAGATATTTAGTTGCGGAAGATAATTTCCTACATCTTGTCTAAACTCATCAAGTTTTGTCTCTAGCTAAAAATTGCTTAAAAATAGTGATACATAAAAAATGAAGTCAGAGCTACAAAATTCTAGTTCTGCAAAATGCACACTCGCGTTAAGATGGAGACAGCAAACGCGAATCGCTTTAGAGATACTACAACCTTTCTCTTGGACTGTACGAGTAGAAAGATGAAAAAAAATCCTATTTGAATTTAAAGTTTAACGTTTAACATTAGTCAATACATATAATATCACAGTTTCTAAGTGTAGAACAATAACAAGCATAATAGAAATTAATTTGCGATTTCCACAATTTAAATTCACAGCCAGACATGATATAAAATTAACGTACATATTGGTATGTAAATAGAAACATTTCTATACCAATATATTATCATCTCGCTCGTACAAAACGTTTGAACAAAAATAAATTGATAATTACATTTTATATACATGAGAAATATAATTATTTAAATAATTGACAACAACAACAATAATAAAAATAGTTGAGTTTATGTTCCAGAGAAAATAAAATGAAAAGAACAAAATGCAGACAAAGAAATACTGCTTCTGTTCAGAGAAAAGAAAAAAAAAGAAACTAACAAAAGAAATCAAGTTGAAACTCGAGGGCGGATGAAAAAAGGAAAAAAAAAAATATTTACGTTGTCAATTAGTCAAGGAACAAAAAATGAAGAAATAAAAAAAGAGGAAAACTCAACATTTAGTTGATTTGCACGAATAGAATTTCCTTCTCTTTCAAGTGATGTTTGCTTTTTCATGTCATAGAAACTAAGTTCGAAAAAACTTTTAAGATTTAACTGTGAAAACACTAACATCAACGGCTATAAAAAACAGTGGAAATCACAAACAGTAAACAGTACAATTGAAATAGAAGACAAAAAATATTTCAGAGAATCAGTTGTCTCATACATGAGCACAGGGCTGCCTTATAAGTTTCATTACAAGTCAAGAAATGTCAAACTGAGATGGAAAATGGAGTAGAAAGATATCAACTCGTACGACCAAGGACCACAGATGGAGTCAGGATGTAAAGAGGTAATAGACGGATTAAATGAACGGTAGCTTGAAGGTCGACCTATGTACAATATTCAATGAACACGTTTCCGGTATTTATAATGTAACAATCAGAAACAAGTCTTTGGCTTTATAACTATCAAAATTGGCCAAAAACTGGCTGTACACATGACTCAAGCAGACACTAGAACAAGAGCTCCACATTTAGTCAATTTTCATTTAATTAATATGATAGAGAGTTCCTTGAGCAAGGTTTGCAAGAAATACTTTTTACTTACATATTAACGCATGGAACTTTTTACAAAACCAACCCTGTACTTCGACATTTGTTTTTAAAAATACTTGAATTGCAAACACCTTTGAAACAATTTTAAAAAAATAAAATCAGTATCTTAATGGATCTCAAACAATATTTCTTGAGAGTAAAGAAAAGAACTTTTTTCCATTTACGAAAAACACCAGATGAAGAAACTGCAAAATTCTCTGCCGAATATAAAAGACATTAAAAACTTCCGACTTGGTTACGTCAGCTAAGTACAAACAAATTTTGATTCATACAAAAATAAACTGAGAAGAAAAGTAACAAAGACCTTCAAAGATGCAATTATGATCTCAATGCTAAAAATAATGTTGAAAGAGAAAAGAAAAAGTACTGTTGAAGAGATTTAGATAATGACCGTTTCAAGACTAAAATAATCATAAAACTGATAATATTTCAAGACTCAAAAGGGGTATAAATCACCGATGTGAAAAAAAAAACCTTACGAGTCTCTATTTTCAATTTAGACTACTTCCAAGCTCAAAATGGAGAGTATGAGATAATTCGAAAAAGAAATGCATTTACAAATCACACTAGTCAAGTTACAAAGAGAGTAAAATCGAACTGACTTTCACAAAAATAAGAAAAAAGGCCTCAACGTTTTAGCTTGAGGATGAAGAACTTGATATGTCAAACATAAAAATCTAAGACTAATGTGGAAAATAAATGAGCTTTGCATTAGTTGATTAAATTCGTAGAACTTTCATGTACGAACCTGTATGATCTCCAAAAAAATGTTTGCACGAGAGTAACCACTAGATTATCAGTCAGAGAGTCAAAGACAAAAAGGAAAAAAATAAAAGTAAATGAATGATCGACAGAGAATTCGTATACCTTTCCTTCTTCTTGGTAACAAAAGTTATACCTACGAGCAAAAGAAATGAGGGCTACCCACATGAAAAAGTTGTTTGAAAAATTAACGCTAATTTCCTTCATTTGAGGGGGGGAAAAAGCACGACCCTTGAACGGTGGATTTATTAACTAAGAGATATTTAACCATAGCGACAAAAATATTACATACAAGACATTACGATATTTGGTACTGGTTTAAAACCAAGAGGAACATCAAAAATGTTTCAACAAAATAAATTTCATTTTTATAAATAATCTTTCTTTTTGTTAAATACATTTCGTTCATTCTAATGACCAGAGAAACCGTTTTCAACCTTTTTCCATTACCGGAACATTTTGAAAATACCAACTAGTTAGATCTTTCTTTTCATAAATCTATGAAAAGTTCATTTAACGTATCACAGACCTTACAATAAGAACCTTCTTCCAACGCAGAAAATGGTTGCAAATCGCATACAACGGTTTCAACAGATATCATGAGACTAGGCATTAAAATAATATGTGAAGAATTTTTCTCTTCTGAAGTACATGACAAGAAAAGAAAAAATATTGAGAAACAATGAACGATGAAGTTGGCTCTACAGAAAACGGAATATCGACTACTTGGAAGTTCCTCTTAACAGCACCAAAGGGAAAAAAAATTAAAAATTTAGGGGGCAAGGGAAATGAAACTGTGTGATTTCTGGCTTTTAAAATTTAAAAATTGATCAATTTTATGTGCATTTCTAACCAACATGATGGAGTTGAAATTATCGACTTTTCATCCTACATTAAAGACTGAGGAGTAAAATAGGACTTAGACAAGACACAAATCTGGAATGTTAAAAAAGTCGAAAAAGAAAGGGAGAGCTTAGTTATTCAAGTTTATCTGAACTTAGAAAGAGGGGGGAAGGCGATAAATAAAAGAAGCGTTAATGGAGTAAACTAATACACAATTACTACATGTAATGACATAAATCCCACACCTAGATTTGAAAAAAAATAAAAAATAAAAAAATAAATAATGAATGAATGAATAAAGTGCACACATTAAATAATAGCCATAGAAAGAATAGTAATTAGGAGAAAATAAAATACAGACGTGAGTTCTTAATGAAATAGGTTATACTTCAAAAATATCAAGGACAGTTCCTTCACTGCTGAACTGCTTGCGGTTGGCTGAAGGTATACTGAGGGTACGACATGGGCGCAGCGAACTGTGGGTGGTTGTAGCTACTTTGGAATCCACATGCATTCATTGGGGGTGGACGGTTGGGTTGGAAAAATTTGTGGTTCACCAGGGAATTGACTGAGTCATCGTTGGATTGCACCGAGTAAGATGATGCAGATGGAGGGGGCAACGAGTACATGTCACCACCATTTCCGTAGTTCGAGTTGTTTTTGCGATTGTATGACTGCCTAGGTTGGTAGTTTCCATTTGCATATCCTTGAGAGCTGTTTCTCTGGTAGCCGTTGGAGTTGTATCCACCACCAAAACCGCCCTAGAACAGAAGGACCAAATCAGAGTCATAAATGCTACAATGTTGAGTGGTTTTCCAAATTATTCAACAATGAAGAATACCTTGGTGGCGCTCGAAGCGACTCTAGGATATTTGACAATTGATCCTCATAAAACAAGTACCAGTAAGAGCTGAGGGGGTAGAGACAGCTGAAAATCAAAATTTTTCACCGCCATTGAGTCCTTACAAGAGACGTTAGTTAGAAGTATACGAAAACCCAGTGCCTGTAGTTTTCTGTAAAAATAGGGTTTGCTCCATTGGTTCATGATGTCAAAATAGTTGGCATTGACATTTCGAGTTATGGAAATTTAATTTTTGTCAAGAAGTTAGCAGTTGTCTCAATATTTGCCTTTGAAAATTAACTTCAAATTGGTTGAGGAGAAACACATAGGGAGGGATGAGGAGACCGGGTTGTTCAATTATTAGTTGTGACATCATGAGCAATTCTTTAAAACAAAATTAGTCTTCTCTGTGAAAATTCTCAAGCATATTTGAAAGTATTAAGAGCTTATTTTCAGGATTCCAAAGTTGGCAAGTGACAAAAAATTGTTAAAAATTAAGTCAAGAATATTCAAGTGTTTTCAAATAGTAGCCCAAACCATAATTACTTACTTCACACTATTGAAATTGTATTAATAGAATCAAAACTCAGAATGATAGGACAAAAAAATTAAGAAAATTACATACTACTGGACATTGCTTTTGTTTTTTATCAGGTTAACTAGTGACAGTCATAATTTGAAATAAAATGAAAGATAAGACATTACTCCGAAGAAACGGGGAGCCATGCTTCAGTTCTTCAAATAAATAAAAACTTGGTCACTGGCAAACCGACACATGATGGATAGATCATCCTACAGAATTATATTTTTGTAGGTACAGTTGAAATATCTCATTCTTTTCTTCTTAAACCTTTGGATAGGTACCGAATTTTAAGATCTTGCTTACCTGATAACCAGGTTGATTGCCAGAATTCTGATATGAATTGTTGTATCCGTTGCCGTTTTGGTACGTCTTCGGGTACATCTGATTTGGAGTCCTTTGATTTTGGTTGTAGCGCTGTGGGACTTGTTGACCGTTGTTGTACCTTGGGTTTTGGTATTGGGGTCCATTACTCCAGTTATTTCCTTGGCCGTTGAATTTGTTGAAAGGACCTCCTGGTCCGTTTTGCATCTTGTTCATCCAGGGTTTGTAGTTGTTTTCGCCGTTCATTTCAGGTCGGTTGCGGTTGTTCCATCTGTTGCGGCCTGCAACAACAAGAAAAAAATTAATTCGTGAATTCTACAGAGAAAAAGACTCAGTAAAAATATGGGAAAATAAATTTAGTTTTGTGAATCATACATTCCGATGCCATAAAAGCAAAAATTAATTTTAATATGATAAAATGCGAGGAAAAAAACTAAGTTTGACAAGGTACAAGGGAAATTAGAATAAAAACCTGGTCATATGAGTACAAGTCTGCTATTGCTAAACGATGCTCAATAATTGAGGATTCATGTAAAAAACATTTCTCTAAGACCAGGAACACTCAGACATGCTATTAATTAATGATTGATTAAATTCAGGGTTGCCACAGAATTTAGAGAATGAAATTTCTTGATTTCCTTGATGCATTTTGGTAAAGTTCTTTGACAATCGAAGATGCACTAGATGGTTGAAAAGACATAATTTGAAATAGTTTCCAGGCAAAATTTGTTGTTCAAAACATCAAACCTATTCTAGAAAGCAAATAAAGATGACTGGGCAATATCTCCCTGACACTTTAGTCATTTTCCTTAACATTTTGAGGTTTTCTTCGATTTTCTAAAATACCCTAACTAGCAATCCTGATAAATGCTTTGTATTGGGACTCTTTGCAGGTATCTACAGCTCACCTGTCAAAAAAATTGCAACAAAAAACAATTTACTTCATCATTATTGTATCACATAGATTGAGGCAAGCTGGAATGAACAGAATAAGTAGGAGGTAAAAATTTCCATGATATTTTACACCTTATAAAATTGCTGAAATTAAAAAATTACATCATTATGAAGTAAGGAAGAAAACGTTCACATACCGGAAAGGTTGCCCCGCGAGTTACTGGCCAGTTCCATTAATTTTGGGTCTATTTGTTGATTGGCTTCTTGGAGCACAGCGATGAGCTCTTTAGCCTGGCGTTGGTTATCAGGAGTGAAGAAAGTGTATGCTGTTCCACTCTGCTCACAGCGCCCGGTTCTGCCAATCCTATGAATGTAGTCTTCTGACGAGTTAGGGTAGTCGAAGTTGATGACATACTTGACATCTTCAACATCTGCAATACAAAAAGCTTAAGTTAGTAAGAGAAAGATCTTACAGAGGATAAAGAGGTATATTACTTGAGTCCAGCAAAGTAGTTAAAAGAAAGGAATCTCTTTCCAATAGATGATATACAACAATTAATGTAAAATTTATAAAAAAAATTAGCAGTGGCTGAAACTTTTCATGAGCTTATTTATGGAGGATTATGAATTTATAGGGAGGTTTAAAGGATTTCAGATTGATACAATGTTACACTCTACTCTAGGGATATCAGCCCACAGAATCATGACAAATTTATTTAATGGCTCAATGAATAAGCTTCATTGCTCATGCCATGAAAATTCAACAAAATTTTATATTGAAGAATGAATTGAGGAATTTCGATTTAATAAGCTCAACTTTACTGTTTAGAATGTATACTTGTGATATGAATGATTAATTCTTACCAAGACCTCTGGCTGCGACATCAGTAGCAACCAGTACGGCTGCTTTCCCACTTCGGAATTCATTCAAGACGAAGTCACGTTCTTGCTGGGATTTATCACCGTGAATACCAATAGCAACAATTCCGTCACGCTTGATGACCTTCACGATATCATCGACTTTCTTCTTTGTCTCCACAAAAACGATTGCTTTGTAGGGGCCATTCTTGCCGATTTCTTTCAGAAGACTGATAAGTCTTTCTTCCTTTTCATAATCTTGGATTACTTCGACAACTTGCTTGATGTTGTGGTTAGCAGATAATTCTAAGGACCCAATGTTGATTTGGATGTAGTCGTCCAGGTATTCTTCAGCCAACTGACGGACTTCTTTTGGCCAAGTTGCTGACCACATCAGAACTTGACGGTCAGGCTGCAATAAAAAACAAGTAACTTATTAGATCCAATACATCACTTCATAATTTGCTCACCCAATAATGTGTGAAAAATTGACACTGATAAAGGTTTACGCTGTTATATTGCAGATGTCACTAAAAAAAAATAGTCAAAAGGAGAGAAATTACTGCAGCATCCGTTAAAAACAAGCCTATTTAAATACAGGAAGACCTGTTCTTGGGAAGATATGTGAGAAATTAAACAAAATAGTAATTTTCAAAAAGGCTTTTAACAATCAAGAGATGAATTCTGTTAAAAAAACATTTTTGAGCTCTATAAAATAAAAAGTCTTCATGTTGATATGTTTTTTTCAGAGGCTATCACAAGAGGGTGACATTTTTTTTTTTTTTTTTTTTTTTTTTTTTTTTGGAGTCAATGAATTTTTTCTCCCCACTTACATGTTTCAGTAATTTACATCTGTTGGATATGTTTCGGGTAACATACATAAAATTATGATCATAAATGACAGGCACAATGCAATAAGCCTGGCAGATTCAAGTTGACAGTTAAGTAAAGTGATTCACCATGACTTCAAAGCACAGAAATATTGCACTTCTAATTGAAGAGTCCAAGAAAGAAGAAGTGTGGAGGTAAAGCAATTATATACTTTCTTCAAAAAATACATCAAAAATTTTGACTAGAAAGTGTGCTCACCCTTATTTGTTCAATGATCTTGCGAATCTGGGGCTCAAAACCCATATCAAGCATTCTGTCAGCTTCATCAAGGACCAAGTAGGTGCACCTGCTGAGGTTGAATGTACCGTGCTCCAAGAAGTCCAATAATCTTCCTGGTGTAGCGATAACAATCTCAACACCTCTCTCTAAATCCTTTGCCTGAAAGAGAATCAAAAACAAATACCGGTAAGAAAACAATGAACTTGCCAAAAAGATGGTTAGTAGGCTGCTAAAATTCAGTAGATTCTGCTGGTATTAGTGTATTTCATGGAGAGGGGGAGGGAAGGAGGGGCAGGGTCTTGAAAAGAAATTGAATTTTGCAAATCGGTGCTCCCCAGACTGAAATTTATTCTCAGGTATGTTAAAGAACTCAAAACAAAATTTCAACCTAAAAATCGAATTTTTAAGGGTCCTCCATCAACCCTATACATTAATGCTAAGAACCCCATAATTATTCACTACAAACAATTCAATAGTGCTTTGTTCTCTGGGAAAGACTTGAAAATCATGTTGAGATTGTAAAGAATATTCATTTTCAGAAATTATTTTTCTTTCATTCTTTTGAACCGACAGGTATCACACTGAACAAACAAGAGATATTATGATGTCAATAGTCTTTCTTACGTTTTCTACTCACTTTGAATAGATCCCTTGAAGACGTTCTGTGATTTAAATTTTCTAAAAAGTGGATTAAATCTAAAGGCAGTAAATAAATATCGCTGTCCCTGAGAACTCAAAAAAGAAAAGAGTAAATTACCTGCGGCCCTTTGGGGGTTCCACCAAACAAGCAAGTGTGCCGGAGGTTTCCGAACTCTCTGGCCACAGACTGAATTTGCTGAGCTAATTCTCTTGTTGGTGCCAAGATAAGTGCTATGGGTCCATCCCCACGAGAAATCTTAGGTTGATGGCTGATGTGAACAGCAGCAGGCAACATGTACTGTAAAAAAAAAATATATGAAAATTAAAAATAGGGAAACTTAACAGTGGAACTATCATAGCTAGGGCTTCTGGCATACCAATGCCTCCTAGGGAAACTTGCTTGGTTTTGTAGGACAAATGCATCTTCAAATAAAATACTTTACTGGAGGCTCTAACGGCTGTTAATAATAGTGACACCGATAGATCTGGGGAAATAAGAGATTGGACACTAAGTAAGTACAAGTACTTTTAAAACAGATCAGATAGAAATTAGATTTTGAATTATGACCACTCACCCATTGTTGATTGTTAACTTTCAAGTATTAGGAGTTTATTGTCAGACTCCCTGTAGTTTTTCTCTCAAAACTGTTTGGGGAAAACAACGCTGTGTAGTGTTTAAATTACCTTGCTGTAAGGCCTATTGAAGTTAATTACAGAGTTCCTCGCCCCTGTTACTAAACAGGTATTACATGCTATCCTGATCATTATTTCCAGAATTTTTTCGCCAAAAATAATTGTTAGATCTGATAAGTAGAGGGTTAACTTACCGCCAAAGTCTTGCCAGAACCTGTCTGAGCAATTCCAACAAGATTCCTTCCGCTGAGCGCAATGGGCCAACCTTGTGCTTGAATAGCTGTTGGCTCAGCAAAACCCTGCTTCATGATTTCTCGCATGACAGATTCAGGGAAACTTTGTTCCGAGAAAAACTGACTCGGCTTGGGAATGTTGTTACCTTTAACAGTGATTTCTTTGCACTGCCTGTAACTTTCTACTTCTTGATCAGATCTGTGGACAGAAATCAATAGAGGTTAGAGAGCATTGACTAGTCTCTAGCTTTGATGATTATTTCATTTTTTCTATTTAAAGTTATACTTTTCATGTAAACTAACTTGTAACCCAAGGTGTACATTTTAATAAATTAATTGAGCGGTCCATTCAGTGTACTTTTTCAGCATGGTGGTGGTGACCAGGTGCTTTCCTTTGAACTTCATCAATTAAGTACTCCTCAATCCCCCCCCCCCCCCAAAAAAGTAAAAAGAGACTCCCTTGAGCAGTTACGAGTGTCAACCATGATTGAATCACTTAAGATCAAGTATTGTAAATTCAAGAGCTTTATCGAATTCTTTGAGAGAACACTTTGGACGAAGACGGGTGCATTGATTTCCAATGGAAAATGAACTGAAAGTTAGTGACAAATGTGTTTTCCAGTTATGAGATCCCCGGAATACATTTTGACTGAGAGACTGCAAAACTTCTTGTTGTAACTAGTTATCTAATGGCGAAAATACTACGTCATTTTATTAAAATTTCCTCGATTTCTCTGCTTAGATAGCGTGAGGAATATTCCTTGAGAATTTCAAATGATGATGTTGAATTGTTCTATTTTTATTAAATTAGATGAGGTTGGAAATTTTGAAAAACCTTAATTAGAAACACATTTTTCCTATTAAACCTTTCATTTACGACCATTGGTCTTACACGCAGCACAGTTTCTACAGTTCTAGAATGAGGTGTACCTGTTGGCAACAGTCAATGCTGGTTGATAGAAGTTCTTAGGAAAGGGGGGAAGGGCAGATAAATCCCAGATCGGTTTTTTCAATGTCTGTCCTGGAAATGAGCCCTTCATCATGGGTCCTTTGTTGTTGAAATTTTTCTTGAAAGTTGGTCCGCCAAATTCTACTCCATTAAAGCCATTCTGGTTGATCCATGTTCTTTTAGGGTATTGTTGTTGGTCATTTGGTCCGCGATACCTGAAACAGAGATGGACAATCTGAGTGACGGAAGCAGCTACATTAACTGCTTTGGAGATTGCCAATCTCAACATTGGCTCTGTGACTTATGACTTCAAGCTTGGTGCTAGATCCCAACTTTTACACAGCCACTAACTTCACAATTGCTTATTTTGAGTGAGCCTTGACTTTGGATATGTTTCGTAGAAACTATCGAATACCTAACATTTCATTCCTTATAGTGTTGGCTTTAAAGATTAAATTTACTTTGATATTGCAAATTTTGATCTCTGAGGAATGGTGTCAGGTGACACAATGATCAGAAGATCTTAGGTACTACGGATTCATCATTTCTAACATTCAGATAAAGTTGAGCAATAAGAGAGCAGGGCGATGAGGAAAAATGGATTTGCAAGCTCTCTGATGGCATAATTAGGAACAATCGATTTCAACAACAGATCCTGACTCATTCTTGAACTTTCCACTTAATTCCGGCGAGGATCATAAAAACAGGTGGGATGGAACCAGCTTGTAAGTATGACCTATTTTGTGAACTCAGTTTCAAACATGTTCCATCAGAGGTAAGTATAAGTTGAATTTAATTTAAAAATCAAACTGAAACCATTGGGAGCTTAAGATATGAGGATAATAGCGATCACTTGTTTCTTAAAAATACCTTATTAGTTACTCTTGAACAGCCTTTCTCTCTACTGCACTTTAAGACTTACTGCAGGCAGTAAGAAAATGCATGGTCTAGTTTCAGAAGTATCTCCCCTCTGAAATTCACTGAATAAATTGACAGAAATTCCACTAGGTGAATTCAAAATTTTCACAATATTTGACCGAACAAGATTGTTTACTCATTGCATCAGTTATTCCAAGAGTTTTTGTGCAGTCTGAGTTTAAATTTATCCCTTCTGGTTTATTTTCTGATTCTCCTTGAATTTAATATGTTTGGTACACAGTTTGAGAAACTTGAATTTTAAATTCATTATTTTTTTCCCCATTTCTCTATCTCTCTTTCTCTCTTCAAAGCTCATACCTCCGAAACAATTGGACATATTTATGCTATGAGGAACTATGTGCATAGGAATAGCGACTAACACTGTTCCTTTGGGCATAAATACGTCCTATGTGTCTAATCTTGCTCAAATTTTGCAGAGAAATCAGGGTTATAAAATACTTAAGCCCTACATACTTCCAATTCTTACTGATCATATTGCGAGGGAGCTGTAGACCTCTCACATTGCTAGTGGCTGTAGTAAGAGTGAGGGAAGGGGGGGGGGCATATTTTCTATATTATTTCTTCTACATGCTGAACTAAAACTGCTGAACCATTGAAATTTTGCAAAAATACTTCCCTAAGAAAGCAAATGAATCCTAATTTTAACCAATCTCAAGCTCCACTATGTGACTTGGAATGAAAAAGTCATTATTTTCCTGGAAGAACCCTATGATACAACTTTACGAGTATTTCTGACTAACTTCTTGTCTGGGGGGACAAAATTTTTATTGATTAGGCTACCATTAATCAATAAAGCCATCTGGATGTATGCAGAGTAATACAAGATCACGCACCACCCCGAAGGATCCTTGTTCTTTTTTAGAGTGATCCCCGAGTCATTCCATGCTAAATCAAACCAAAATTTGACCCAACCTCTTCAAAATTTGATGAAATTTGTACACTCACTCTACTCATTGACCTGATTCCAAAACTTTGATTTTTTAATGTTTTCGCCCATTAGTTGAACTTTAATTAATTAAAGTTCAAGTAAAATAACAGAGGTTATCCCCTTCATTTGCCTATATTTTTAGAGCCGTTCATTCGATCTGAATTGTTCTGGTGCAGTTTAAAAGCTCTTGAAACAGTCTTTCCACGTACATAAATCAAATATAAGTTCAACTTTGATACATAGTAAGACCGTTTCAAGAGCTTTTAATCAGCACCAGAACGGTACAGATCAAATTAATGGCTCCGAAAATACACCCAATTGAAGGGGATAACCTCTGTTATTTTACTCAAACTTTAAAGCTCAAAGAAAGTTCAACTAATAAACAAAAACATTTAAAACTCGAAGTTTTGGAATCAGGCCAATGAGTAGAGTGAGTGTACCAAATTTTATCAAATTCTAAGAGGTCAGGTCAAATTTTGGTTTGATTTGGCATGGAATGAACCCCTTAAAATTTAAGGAGGGGGGGGGAGGGTCCCAATAGTCGTTTCCATTGACCTAGGTGCAATCACTAAATTTCAAGTTTCTATCTCAGTTTGCTCAGAAGTTACAGGATTGATAGGTGGTGTAGGAATTGAGGATTACTCTTGGCACTCAGCTGCCGCATGGTAATAACTCGGAGCAAATCAGTCAGTCAGACTGATTTTTGTCTCGACGAGAGAGCTTGATGGTGTATCGCTTAAAAATATTAGACTACCTAGAGCAGAGTCATCATATGTTGAGATCAAAGTTAAGTATTGTTTATATCACCTCTCATCAGTGCCATCTAATTGCATGAATTGACCTGTTGAGTGGTGCTGATTTAGAGCTGATCAGAAATTGACATTTGTCTCAACATAAATTGACTCTGCCCTGTCTTGGATGGGTTGGCCTCTCACGGCAAAGGCAATTCGAACGGGGGAAAAAAAGAATGGACAAATGTCACATCAGAAAATAGCACTGTTCAACAGAAATTTATATGCTAGCCAATGGCCCGACTGATAATTGATGCATTCAGGTTGATGTGACTCTTGTCGAAGCTTTCTTCTCCCCACTTTTGGCTTGTTTGTTAAGGCAAGGCAGAGAAAAAACTGTTGAAGGATCCATTAAATGAATGCTGAGACAACTCTCCTTGCTTGTGGTTTGTACAAAAATCAAATTGATAAAGGGACTGTACTGATACAAATAGACCAAAGAATGAAATCAAAAGTTTTGGCTACACATTGTTATCAGAAATAATGTTTGCTTCAATAGAGAACAGTATGACTTAGAAAATTGATCATTCTGTCAAGCAAGAAGCACTACCATACACACAGGTTCTACTATCGTCATTCTTTCTAGTGATATCATAGAGGAGTTTAAAAAATACGAGACGATTCAGGTGATGCCTGTAAATTCAGAGAGTCATGTAGACTATAACTTTGTGAAAGTTATCTCGTCTATCTGTTAGGGTAGGTTTCATGTGCTTGCAAACCACTTATCAGGATTAGAAAAGTCAACTTGCAGAACTCTAAGGGGTCTACTAGGATATCGTTTGTTTAAAAAATATGCAAGGATTGGTTAAGAGGGGAAAGCCACGGTTCATTTGGATACTTACTGGTTCCAGCATTGGACAAAGCCTAAGGAAGGGAAACATGGGAATCACCCTGCAAGGAGTAATGACCTAATTAAGAGGGAAGAGGTGTTGAGGGAGGCTTTCCTAAAAAACTACAGTATAAGTTCTCGGAACTGACTTAGAAAGAGGACTAGAACTTCAGATAAGTGTTAGAAAGAGTTCAGGATTCAGAATATTGCATAACAATACAAAAGGTCATCGGCCGTGCCCTCGGTACCAATGAAGCCAGATTACCTTAGGCTCCAGCAACTGAAGAGTGAAAGAGGAAAGATCTGGACAAAATACGCAAGTAACTGAGAAAATGAAGATTGCAGTGTCAATGAGAACACTTACATGGCTCCGTTTCGGTTGGGGTTTTCGTAGTTGTTCCTATATTTCATCATTTTGATACTTCCACGTAAGCTGATACTTCAGGCAAAAAGAGATGTTCCAGTGTCCGACCACACTATCTGAAATTCAGACGAGAGCAGATGAAACACAGTTTTTCAGACTAAAAATCACTACGGAAGGGTTAAATGAGAGAAAGAGGCATTCGAGGGTCAAAACTTTAATCGAAATATTTAGTAAAAACTTAAAAAAGTGATCGGTCGCTTTACCTTGTTCTAGAATCCTTGGTAGAAAATGGCGGACTGCCTGAAAATGTAATGGCGAAATTACGGGAATAAAATGCCCAAACGGGTTTCCAGTTGAGAAGGGCGCTGGGCTGCTTGCCAAGTCGCATACAACACTACAGCCAATCAAAAGCGGGGATTAGCAGTTTCACGAAAAATGCTATAGAGAGCGCTAGAACTCACCCACGCCACATTCAAATTTTTGGCGCGCTGAAGCGAGACCCGAGGTGAGCATTGACATCTGATAATCATACAAAATTCCCATTCAGACCCTGCTGAAATAATTTGAGTGACAAAAATGAAAAAGTAAATTGCTCAGCGTTACTTTCACTAGGAAATTATTCTAGATATGTGAAACCTTAAATGCAGCAAAATTGAGGGGCTTGAAGGACAAGACGCGAAGTGCAGTTTTTGAAAAAATTGAAATTGAAAAGTTTAAGTACGCATTTCTACACTGCGACAGAAGATCGTCTGACGTCACTTTTATTTGGTGTGGACTGGTGGTTCCAACTACATAGAACTACAGTCAAGATAAATATTTTACGGAAAACTCACCAGTAAAATTCAATTTTCACGCATCAAAATATTTTGATGTTTGATGAGGAAAGTAAGTTTAAACTCACATGTATGAGTTTAAACTTAGGTACTTTCCTCCTCAAGGCCTCAAGTAATTTTAAGACATAAGACATACATCTCTTGAAATAGCAAAAATTGCACTTAAGCTCCTTGCCCTAATAGTCCCTCAATTTAATAAACCATTAAAAACTTGATAAAAGCTACTGTGTGAGAATCTACGAACTTTTTCATGGACTATGCCTCCTGAAATAATTATAAACGTTATTTCTGGGGTCTAATTACTTATATTCTCGTTTATACTGCGGTTGCTGATGAGAGCACCTATGACTTGCAGAAAAAAATTAATGATATGCAATATCTGAATACCAAATTAGAATCAAAATGAGTAATTGCTGATTTCTTCAATATATTAATTTAGATGAGTGGCAATAGAAAGACGGTACTCTTTATTAGAAAATGTCTAATAATTGAGGCCAAAAATTTGACATTTTTTTACATTTCACAGCCTCTGAGATAACTGAGAGGGCCTAAATAAAGTTCTTAGAACCTCCACTCGGTTCTATATCAGAAGTACGACTGCAAAAATGCGTAACTCGGTTGCAATGTTTTAAAATCTCCACTCCTATTTTACTCTTTAAAGAAGATCAAATAAACATCATGTCTGAAAATTTTTATAGAAGATTCATCACTAAGAGAGGGGAAAAAAATCAGAGAGCTTTAAAAGAAATGATGTTTAAGTACATAACAGTTTTCCATGTTTTTTTTTATAAACAAGCCAAAATATCAATGGGAAATTTTCTGTGAATCTTTCATACCTACAGGAAAGTTAAAGAAATCTGTAGGTTAGTTGTCTTTTTATAGAATTAAAACTCATTATGGGAGATTAGCAATATTGCAAAAATGTCTTGCTCGAATCAAGGACTTAAAGAACTCATTAAGTACATCCTACGCTTCAGAAATATCTTCCCATTTTAAAATTGGACATTTAATGTAAAAATTACAAAGGTGTGAGCGAGCAAAGAATTAATTACTGAAGTATTCCTTAGTTTTTAATTTCATCAGTTTCATAGGGAACAATTACAGGAGATAAGTAATTGAGCTAAAACTGAAAAACCTGTGACCTTCCTTTCTTTTCACCTCTTTTTTGTAACTTCGACTTCTGGCTATTTTTATCCTCTAGTTTCTAAAAAAACTTAGAGCTATAATCCCCCAGAATCTCATGAACAGGTTGCGTGGGAATATTGGAAGGAAGGAAAGGGAAAAAAACTTTTCAATAATTAAAACTATTTATTGGGTACTACCAATAACTTTCTTACAAATATACAGACGAAACAAATGGTGACGTAAATGTTATTCTTTCAGTTCAGAGACGATGATGATCGAGATATGCTGCACATATAAAGACAGTAGACATATGCGCGGGTGAGAATTTTAGTTAAAAGCGTTTTCTGAGGTATTGGCTTCCATTGTTAGAAATTATACCTCTGCTGACGGAATTGGAATTCAAATTGTGAGATCATAAGCACTTTGAAAAGATAGCTTTATCTGGGCTTTCCTGTTTTCTCATCAAACTTAAACTAATAATTGGACTGCATTTTGCAATTTGGAACTATAAATTCTGGTTCTTCTGGAAAAATGCGTATGTGCATAGGGAAACTAATGGCACATACGTTGTTTTTAAACCGGGCCGAAATTAATAGTTCCAAATTGCAGAATGCAGTCCAATTACAATTCATTCAAGTGCAACTTTGATTAAAACTTCAAAAAAAAAAAATAAAAAAGAGGACAGATTCTCATACTACCTACACACATCGGATAGCAATACAGTTTCTTACCACTCTTGAATGATTGTAACAGTTATATGAAAGACTGATATAGAGTTATTCATAGAATTTTAATAGGTTAATTCTTATTTACAACTCTGATGAATATATTCATGAACTTAATTCAAATCAAAGGCTTTGATGGATGACCAGCTGTTCACACATCATAATTTTTCAGGCTTTCAAGTTTTTATAACAAGAAAATTGATGAAAAATACCCGATGTTACAGTTGACACAATCAAATTACAGAAGGAGAAATACACGAATAAGGCCTTTAAGAGCACCATTAAAACCTAGGAATACATATCTGAGTTTAAGTTTCGATTCCAAATTTTAAATTTTTTTGGACTTTGTTTTAGGCACTTATTTTTTTATTTCACTGAATACGATTATTTTCCTTCCTTATTTATCGATTTTGAGAAGATACAACTGGTCAGAAAATTCTGACGTTTCTCTTCAAATTAAGAGTATTTCCTGTTCTGGCCATCCTACAAGCCTGACATTCAACATACAGTGAAGAGGTGAGAGAAAAACATGCTTCAACTTTTAAGTTTTGGCTTGGTGAGGTAACATTTCTCAATTTTTTTATGTTGTAATATACCTTCCTTCTTTTAATTTAATTGTATGGGTAGCAAGCAAGGACAGAGGTACGAATGTTGATAGCAATAGAGAACAAGAAAAAGTGATTTTAAAAATTTCTTAGTTAATAATCTTATAAACCAAACTTAAAACTAGCTTTTGACGTATGAATTAGAAACCTCATTAGAAGTAATGAAATGAAAATTAAAAAATTTAAAGCACTCCATTTAATGGTGAAAAATATTGAATTATGTTTACAAAAGAAAAACGGCAAATAAAATTAATCTATATATCCTTGGGAAAACTTAATTTAAGACAGATAAAGTAATTGTGCTACAACTCTGAGTCCGTGGAACCTTGTTCCATTTGGGCACATTCGATGGATTCAGACTTAAAATGAGATGAGGCCTGCATGATGACTAAAACATAAATATGTAGTTCAAAGGATGATGCTAATATAACTGTCTGAACTTCTGAGCTACATTTATACAGAAAAATTGGGAAACTCAAAATAAAAAGGAATGTGATATTAAATCAATATAGAAAGAAACCTTAGAATTTTAAGTAAAAGTGGAGGAGAATCTGATATCAAATCCTCAAAACAAACCTACTGAAAAACTGTCATATGTTTAATAATAATGTGGAAAAGAGACTTTCCCAAAAAACAGATAAATAATTGACAAAATCAAGAACCATGTTGACCTCCATACTGAATAAAATGGAGCATGATCTGAGTTGTATGTACATATACGTTTTAAGAGAAAAGATACTGAAAATAAATAACAATTGATAAGAAAGTCTGAGAGACAACAAGAAGAAAAAAGGTATAATGAAGCAGCAGGATTTCAAGCTGATAAGTTTGTCGTTTTTCACTCAATGGTTTCTGTTTTCGTCAGATACTACTAGGTGTAGTTGTGTCTGTGAACAGAAAAAAGGGAAAAGTAAGATAAATTATATGGAGACTGAAGAGAGAAAATGTTCCCAATAGATCAATGGCATAACGTTTCTGCAGAGTGTTTGACAAATATTCTGACAATAAAATTTCATGGCAAATCATAAAGTTCATTAAAAAGTTGAAAAAGGCACTTCTAAAGAAAAAAAACCTGATTAAAATCTAACCAAACGGAGGCCAATAGTCGTGATGATGTGACTAGGCTATGACTTTGGCTGGGCTTAGGCGGATTATCAATTTGCGCGATTCCAAGTTATTCGGGTTGTTTTGGCATTGTGGTATATGAGCAATAAACGGGACCGGCCGATTGTGCCGGCTTATGCGGGTTTCCGGCTTATATGAGTACCAACTCAGTAAGGTTTCACTGTAAAATGCAATTGAAGCAAATGAGATAATTGATAGGATAATCTTGTTATATAACTTTCAATTTTAGCCAAAATTTCTCCACCTCTACCTCTGGAGACCTGCATATCATTAAGTCATGAGTCATGATGACAAAATAGCATTAATTTGTGGGTTTTTCTGGTTCACCCATTAAAAAATGATTCGAGGAACTGAAGGTGTACCATCTATCTACTTCTGATTCAGACTGAAGAAAAAACACACTTTCTTACATGCCTCCATGAAATCTTCTGAACTAAGCTGAAAAACAAGACTGTTTCTTGAGCAGTGATAAAATGATTGAAACAATTTATACCTTGTCTACTGATGCATCATCATCATGTAGCCGTTAGCTAGATGAGGCGGAGGAACTGGTCCATAATAGTGATTTCCGTTCATGGCTTTCATCTGCCCAGATGCATCGGGGGGCGGCGGAGGGGGTTGCTGGAAAAACATGACTGGATGGACAGGCATTGGTGGAGGGGGAATGATCATCGCTTCAGGGGGAGGAGGAGGCGGTCCGGCTGGAGGTGGACCAGGGGGAGGGGCAGGTACTGCAGGGGGCGGTGCTGGCGGAGGGGCAACAAAATTATTCGTTGGCACAGGAGGCGGGATTGAAGTATCAGATTTTATTACTGGTTTGGTCATGGGTGGGTTGCTGACGGGCTTGTTTCTGAAAAATGCAAAATGAGGATGAGAATTAGCCTTGATAATATTGCTTAGAGAAATTGGAAGGATCAATTTTAATTTGAAGCTAGTAGAATTCAGTAAAATTTTACAGAAATCTTCCAAATATACCTTCAGACAAAAATTATTAGGATTGATTTTCTTCCCCCCGCTGAACTACTTTTACTAGATGTCTATCATCTAGAATCTTGTACGTATTAACTTTCAATGCTAGACTGAGGACGATGCTGCCATGCAACGCAAAAATGCTGTAAACGCCTTTTTTATATTTTGGGAAGAAAGGTATCATAGCGGAAAAACTTGTGTACCTTGGGACAATGTCTATACAGAATTCTTTTGCAAATATCATCAAGAACTTAACCTGAAAATTCTAGGTGCATGGGTAAAACGGTTTTTATTTTATAAAAAGTTAAGTTCCAAAAAACGAGAGAAAATCTTGATTGATTTACAGCGTTCTTGCTTAGCACGGCAGAATGATCTTCTGTTGCACTCTAAGTGCGTTGACTAATTTGGCATGGGCTCCATTCTTGGAACATTGCTTCATTGACTCGAGGAATGAAAATTCCCACCGAGCAAAATGGTTTGTGTGCTGGCAATAACACATATTTATTGAATATTTCATAAGTCTTTAACTGAAGCTGTTGGTCCCTGATTTTTAGCTTTCTTTAATGACACTCACAGCAAATTCTTGGTGACAAATATTTTAGCCGTCAAGATATTTTATTTTTAGAATATTCACCTGGGGGGCGTCGGGCTCCTGCTGCGGCTGGATTTGGATCTTGATCTGGAGTCCCGCGATCTGGATCGTGAGTAGGAGCGACTAGAGTTTGAGGATCGTGAGTAGCTCCTGGAGCGACGTCTCCTCCTGCGGTCCCACGAGCGACTTCGAGATTGGCTCCTGCGGTTTCCTTTCCCACGATCTCTATCTCTGTCTCGGTCTCTACCTCGATCCCTATCACGGTCTCTACCTCTGTCTCTTCCCCTGTCACGATCTCTATCTCTGTCCCTATCCCTATCTCTATCTCCATCTCGCTCTCTACCTCGCCACTTGCCTCGACCTGGAAGAAAAATAGAATATAAGTATTATCTTTCATAATCTAGAGGGAAAAAAACTGCAAAAACGAGTGAGTTCATTATTCAGTGAATAGTGCTCCTGAAATGAGAGTGCTGGGATACATAATGATGCAATATACAAAAATATGATAGGGTCAATGTAATGATGACACTGTCATGCGTGTCTCAATTTTTTTATACGTATATATGTTTTCTCTTTTAGAGTAAAAAATCGACTTTATTTTACTGATTCTCATAAGAATCAAATACATTACTTGGTTTAAATTGCACCTTCAAGGTTGCAAGTCACCTAGAAAACCTGATAAGTAGAGGTGTACGGTAATTTTGTCGCTATTTTAAGAGTTCCAGGGAATTGTGGGAATTTCTCAATAAACCGTAAAAATGAGAGAATCTTGGATTGTAATACACAGGTATAGAAAAATTTAGAGTAAAACTTTTGAAAACGTTCTACTATTGACAGAATTTTTTTAACTGGTTCTCAGAGAGGTTTTGTGAGTATGCTGAGAATACAGAGAAGAACTCAACATTGATTCCCAGTGTTTTTGACTGAGCTGGCTTCCAATCAGAAAACAGCAGAAAATTAAGGTCTGGACAGTAAGTATTTATCATGCTTCTGTTGTTACAGAATTTTGTTGAAGTTAAAACTTTGAACAGCTCGGTCAGCGGGTTAGATTTTGTGGGATGGAATAGGTAATCGCGGAAAGAAGTAGGTAAAGAAAAGCAACAAAAAATGGTTAATTGGTGGTAAATAAACCGAGGGAGGAATTGCAAAACATATCAGAGAAAACTGCACAACTCAAGAGAGATAGAACAGAAAGATTATCGGAAAAAATTAAAAACAACTTGACACCGCTTACGAAAGTTATCAGTAAGAATCCTTTTTTGTTTTTATCACTAACAAGCTCACAATGTAGTAAGTTAAAAGGCAGTGAAGAGATACCACGAGGTCACAGCTGCATATTTAGGGGTCATGACCACTGACCTAGCTTGTTGAGGTCAAACGATTACAAAAGAAAAAAGAAAAAAAGAAAAAGAAAGAAAGGCGGGAAAAACGTGTTGGCGGAATTCTTGGAGTTTCCATGGAAGATGAGAAGGGGGGGGGGGCACAATTTTGACTCAATGGCATTTAAAAGATCAAACGAAAAGCAATTGACCTTTAATCCCTCATGACCTCTTTTCAGTTGGGCCAAAGTTGCCAACTTTAAATTTATTAGGGGTAATTATCATTTTTGACATGATGTACAATCAATTAGAACATAATTTAGGAACATTATTACTTTCCTAGTTGGAAAAGTTGCACAATTTGTGACTGTCTTCTGCAGAATAGAATTTTATTGGCTTTGGACTACAAGGAGTAAACCTTCCACCCAAGCATGAGTGCAATTTTGCATCCAAAATAGGATGTTAACTAGTGTATCATGTAAGAATGAGTTATTATCCATCACAAGTTTTAATATGTGTAACAGTTCTTCCAATCATACTTTTCTATTATTTTTATTTTGGTGAACCTGAAGTTCAAAAACTAGATCAGGATTTTTGACTTATTCAATGTCAAAGGAAAGACAGAAAAAGAGAAAAGTCAATTAAACTTTAAACTCACCTCCTCTGCCAAAGCCGCTAGGGCCATTATTTTTCCAGTTTTCAGCCACCTCCAACAGTTTGGGATTAATTCTTTGCTTTGCCTCTTTTAATACGTTGATCAAATCAGCTGCCTGTTTACCATTACTTTGAGTGAAAAAGGTGTAAGCAGTGCCTGTATTTTTCGATCGCCCCGTGCGCCCAATTCGATGAACATAATCCTCCGAATTATTAGGATAGTCAAAATTAATGACAAATTTAACATCTTCCACATCTGAAAAATATAATTTCACATAAGATGGTTGCTTAAAATTAGGTTTCTAAGACTTAGAACAGAAATTTTGCTTTTTTTGTCTACTAGAAAAACTCTTGTCCATAAATTAAACTGGAAGTCTACAATCCTTAAAAGGATTTTGAAAGTTGATTAAGGGACGGTAAAAAATAAGGGGGACCACCAGCGCACCCGGATGGTAAGTCTCAATTCCCAAATGTAAAGCAAAATTACGGTTACTGAAAACTATGTCTCTTGGGAAAAAATCTTAGCCACTTGATAAAGTCAAATAAAATTTATTGGTGGGAAAGGGGAGGGGGGAGGCATACTAAAGGACAAGAAAATAAATGAGAACAAAAGACCTATTGAACTTATAAAGATACATGCATTAAAATACTTAAAAGTAATTCAATACTTTGATCTTCAGAGTTAAATCATTTCAATTGATCATAATACATTAAATTTGATTTCTCTCCTGTCTTTCTGTTGCACTTTTAAGTGCAGCATGGAGATAAATGCTTAGGAGAAATGATACTAAGATAATGAGCGTTTGTGACTTGAAAACACTGAAGAAATTTTTTTTTCATCAAAATAATTTCAAAATATCTGAAGGAAGAGCATGTGCACAACTTAAAAACAAGAAATTTAGTTAGAGCAATGCGGACTCACAACTAACAACACGTAAACTCTTTTGAGCCTGGTAAACTATCTTTAACTGGACAGGAAACGCTCAGGTAAATTATACATCCTTTCAACACAAAGCAGGCAAAACCAGTTGATATAAATTTCTGAACTTTAGATGAAGCTTTACTTAGAGCACGTTTCTTTGACTTCGTTTTTCTGATAATACTAAAAATGGGACTGGGAAAGGTTTTGAATTGATAAAAAGTGGATGACTCATTGGGGTTGACGGTTGAATTTTGAGTGTAAAATAGCTATTGGACAATAAGTATCAAATACTTAGTGGGATTCAATGGCTGAAATCACATCTTTCATTTTAAATATTTGGAAAAAGAGGGAGAGTGAAAGATGATGAGGAAGTCAAATCAAAAGTAAATCACGAATGAATTTAAACAAAAAATCAAATACAGGATGATAAATTCATGATCCTCATACAGCATGTTCAGGAAGTGCAAAATTTTAATTCTCCACAAATTTGAGCAAGATAATAACACTGCCTATGAAGCAAAAGCAATTGGGAACATTCAGAAGGCCTCACTTCTTGGCAGTCACATATGTAGAACTTCACTCATGTATAAATAATTTCAGTTTCTCAATGTAATCCACATAATCCATCTACATGATAAAATCGTAAAAAGTTAGACAGCTATATTGTTTTAAGAACCACAAAAAGTAGTTACTCTGGCTCAATGTAGTACATATATCGTAAAATTCATTTTTTGATTAATTAATGGAAGCTTTAAATATTCTTTATTGTGGACGTATTCATGAACACCACAAAATTTCGTTACACCTTGGATGTGTGATTTATTTTCATGAAACTTGGTTGGAGAAGAAAAATTCTGCACTCCAACAAAATGAGAGAAAAGAAATCAAAAAAGGAAAAGTGATAAAAAAAAATAAGGTAAAAGTTTCCAAGTAGTTTTCTCCAGGCAAATTATTTGACTACTAATTGACACTTAGAAAATCTGACTGTGTGATGTCAAGTTGTGATGCATAATGGTAAAAAAAATTTCATTTTAGAGTGATGCCTATAAATTTGGCCAATTTTTTCTATTTAGGGTATGGATGAAATTCAGATGAGCCAAAGATGATGACTGAAAGTACTGCGCTAGTGAAAGATAAAATTTTCTTTTAAATCTAGAGATGTTAATTCATTCATTTCTTTTTAGCACACTTAGGACAGACCGTTCAAGATTTGTTTTATATTCTTTACTGGTTTACAACTTCATGAGACGAAACGAAAGGAACAATTGGGTAAGCTTGAATTGTTGAATTCTACTGTATAGTTCAAATCACGAAAGAATGAGGGAAGTTTTGACCTGTTCCTGTGATCATAACTTTTCGACATAGAAGTGGTTTTTTTTTTTTTGGTAGAAGTGATAAATCAGCACACATGTATTTCTCTATATTATTTTGACCCTGTCTCTATGATTGAACTCTCAGTGAATTGGCTAACAAACTTCAAGCTACCTTGAGTCCAGCCAAAAGTTGACCACACTTTAGGCTTCGATGATTTTGTCTTATCTGAACTGAGACTAGTTAGTCAACCTGATAGAACACGATTAGTTGACTGTGTCCGGCCATGAACATCTTCAAGACCTGTTATAAAACTTATTATGTACTTTCCATAAAGGAAAAAACTCTTTGTACAATTTCTTGGTCTATTCTGGAATTAATAAATGCTTTGACATAATTGAGTCTTTGGGTTATGTAATCAGCTGCTGTGTGGTAAGATGGCAGAAATGAAAGAAATATTATGATAAAAAGGCAGAGAAGGATAAATGAATTAAGAAAATATAGAATGAGCATTGCTGAGAGGATATGAGATGATAAACTTAATAAATAAATAATATAAGGCACCCTTGTAATATAAAATACATACAGAATGATGTAAGAAACAACAGGTATCAGTCGACACCATTGTACACCATTGTCGAGGGTCGTAAAGAGACAACCCCTCAACAGACGTGGAATAATGCAACAACGAACAGGTGAAAGTTAGCCGGTGGGCGGGCAAGCATGGACGGCAGCGCCTTTGCCGTAGCTATGCTGCAAACTACCCAACCGACCGCGGCGAAAGAGGCACACTCAGAGCGACAATGCACGCCAGCACACTCTGGTGGCATTATCACCTAACTATATGTGCCTCTGCAAGCAACAAAAAATCTGTTTCAGCCTGTTGGCAATTTTTCAACAAAATAATGTTGCATTTGAAAACGAAGAAAGACAACCTACAAGAATTGCGTGTTTACTTGACCCAACTGGGATTAATCCATTCTATAGTACTTTGAAGGAGAAGGATGCAGGCAAGTATCACTTAGTTGCATTTCAACTGGTTAATGTAGGATCAATTAACTTGAAAAAAGCATTCAGTCTAGGACAAAGGAAGGAGATGCAACTCAAACTGAAGTGTTGGTGACACATGTTAATGGAGCCACTTAAATGATGCGAGAGCTTTACAAAATATACATGCACTACTGGTTTGTGTTCACTGTCTTTTTAATACATTTTGATTTATTTGGGGTATACCATAAATTGAAAAATCTCTTTCAAAGAAAATTAGAATTTAAACAATGTTGTTTTGTTCACTGAAGTTGAACTGAAGGAGCTGTATTTGAAATGCAGATTTCATTCAAGTTGACGAACTTGCCAAATATATTTAGCTGACCTTGCTGCATTCAACTTCCACTTTTTGGGTACTTCGGATGGAGGTTTGAGGACGAATCGAAGTTAGGTCATGTAAGAGACGCTCAAATTAGACATATTAAATAAGACTAGAATGCGCAAAATAGCTGTTTTTAAAATAAAAATTATGCATTTAAAAATTATTTACGGAGCAAAGTTTCTTCACTTTGCGAGACTTAAAAACGTCCATTTTATAATACTTCATTTTGAAATAGAGGCGTGGACGAAAAAACATTGGGAACTATGCTATTACTGGTATTCAGACAGCTATTTGCATAAAATTAATTTTTAGATCAACTTTTGAAGAAATGATGAATCTAACTGATTCATATCTACGCTTTTTGGAAATTTCTATGGCAGTTTCAGGTTAGGTTGTAATGTTAATATGAATTTGCAAACATTTAACATTAACAGCGCTAGCTGGATTGTGGTGATATAACAGAGATGGCTCCTCGATTATTGATGAGTCATGCAAAGGAAACTGCAAAATATTTCTCTTGGAAGTTTTTCTCTTTCGTAACACTTGGAGCTGATACCATCTTTATGAGATGAAAAAATATTCATAATTATTGATATTAGTGATGAAAATAAAAAAAATTTTTTTTAGTAAGATGATAAAACCGAATCAACTCAAACATCTCAATCATCAATATTGGTTAGATTGAATGATATATTTTCATGAACTCGGTCCTTATTGTGATTTGAAAATTACTCCTCAAATGAGCCTCTTCCCACAAGGCAGAGAGAGCTTTCCCAAAAAATTGAGAGTAAAGTAACGAAATATATTATATATATTAACTGAAACTCACCGAGACCACGGGCGGCAACATCAGTTGCTACCAAAATTGGAGACTTCCCATTACGAAAATCTGTAATAGATTAAACAAAATGACTCAATTAAACTGACCTGCAAATTATTTCACAAACATTACACAATCACAAAAAGAGGGAACTTTTGTTCGATTGTTGTTTTTATTTTTTAAATGATAGATGTTGGGTCATTCTTTATTTTGTTGATTTACTCGAAATCAATAGTGATTCTTTGAAATGCAAACATAGTCTTTTGATGACTTT
The DNA here is from genome assembly GCF_001854935.1 of Bemisia tabaci. Taxonomy (NCBI): domain Eukaryota; kingdom Metazoa; phylum Arthropoda; class Insecta; order Hemiptera; family Aleyrodidae; genus Bemisia; species Bemisia tabaci. The sequence continues at coordinate 2,111,133 of NW_017566817.1, read as the reverse complement.
AACTCATGTCTTTAAATTAAAATAAACAACCCCCCCCCCCCCCNNNNCCCCAAGGGAACGTTGAGTTAGGAAAAGGTAAAACCTTTATCTTCCAATTTTCAACATCCAATTGTCACTTACTTATAAAAGTTGGTAAAGTCTATGTAAAATAAGTTTAGCACTTTCAGACTTCGACAGAAGATTGTCAGACCTTATTTTTTCATGGAAAGTAAATGCAAAAATCAAGATGGTGGATCTTCCATTGAGGTCTAAAAGTGCTTGAACCTAGTTGGCGAGGACTCTAAATGGGGAAAAAACCCTGATCAGTACAAAATTTACATTTATGGTATAGTATTTGTTGGTACCTGATAGAATTTGTCTTGGTTGTTGTAATTTTGATATTCTACATAATCTTAGCTTATGTTTCTCATGTACGTGTAATGAATCAGTTCTGACTTTCATTATCTACAGTTTAATTTTCTCTTTGTCTACCGTTTGAAATTTTTGGTCTAGTTGAAAATTTTTCACTCTACGTCCACGAACTAAAATCTGCATTAGTTGAAATTCTGAGAAATCTTAATGTTGAAAATATATGTAAGTGAAAATATGTTTATTAGTAAAACTTGATACAGCACATACCTTGAAGAACATAGCCTCTTTCAACTTGATTTTTATCACCATGAATACAAGAGGCAGACCACCTAAAATAAGAGATAATATTCAGTCACAAATGATACAGAAATTTAGATCGGACAATCGTCTTTTCAGGGGTAAGAGAGCTTTTTTTATTTTTTTAGGATGTTCAGCCTGATTATCCCAGTAACTAAGTTACTCAGTAGGTCAAAGAGCTTTTAATGTTTTTTGAATGGTTAGTGATATTTTCAAGGTTTAATTTAGTTGCCAATCATTTTCCATACTCAGGATTGAGTAAAAAAAAAAAAAAATCATAATACTTAATTGAAGATTACAATAGAGTAAAACACTAAGTTTATTGAGTAAACGCGCCATAAAGTTTGAGACTCAAAAGTCCTGGGACAAGAATAGTTGTGCGGCTAATCAAAATATTTAAGAATCATTCAACCAAGACAGTCAGGGGGACGCATCACCATACAAAGGAAAAGTGCCATATGAACATTGAGAAGTTGCCAAATTTCTTCTGATAAATTGGAATTATTCTGAAAGGCTCATGTTTTTTTAAGAATTTTTCGGAGAATTTAACTCAGAAATTAATGAAGCGTTTCTGAAATTTTGGAGAAAAAACATCTATAACTTGTCCTGAAGATAAATATATCATAAGAACGAATCTGGTGATATTTGATTATTCATACAGCATTTTTCCTTGGCACAGGAATGCATTAGTGATGATCTTTAAATGCGTGCGGAATTGAAGTAATAGCTTTTAATATCTTGAGTGGTAGGAGTTCCACAAAACATCAGTAAGCTACTTGTTTTTAAGTGAAATAAGAGCTTCTAGGCTTAAGAGATCATTTTCAGATTCTAAAATTGATTACTTCCTACCTCCATTTCCCGACCAGTCTGACATCCAAAAAAATCCTATGGACTCCTTAAAACATCATGCAATCTTACTCAAACTTTGACTTCAACCTCAAACTACCCATCCCTTGAATTTACGTGGATGCAGTACAGAGAGTCTGATTACCCTCGATGAGCCGAAAAACTGACTGAAGTAACTAAAATCAATGGCAATTCCATGATATTCTGCAATGTTCTCTCTATAGGAGGAAAAGGATTGAAACTGCAAGCAGTACATTTTTAAAAATTAGATTAAAAGAAAGTTCGTACCCTTCTCTTTTAATTTTTTTTGTGACCTCATCTACTCTTCTTTTTGTTTCAATGAAAATAATTGTTTTGTTTTCTTCTTCAGCCATGATTTCCTTCAGAAGGGCACACAATCTAGAACAAAAAAGAGGATATAATCAGTGGGTGAATCCAAAACCAACATGATACTAAAATATGTATCCTTCTATCTTTTTTCAAAGTTACAAAGCAAGGTTAACAGAAATATCATTAATCATTAATCAATTAAAAAAAAGGTGCTACAGTAATTGGAGGTAAAACAGTCAAAACAGATTGTAGAACCTCTTTAACGTGTGGTATAAACCCATAAATGCAAAGATAAAAGGCTTCTGGATCAGTAAGAATATCACATTATTTTCTTGAAAATATTTCCAAGTATCAGTCATTGATTTTAATGTATTTTCTTGAAATTTATGATTAAAGAAAAAAAAAATTAAACATTAATGATTGAGTTTTCTTGGGGAGAGAGAAATTGCAACAATTTTGAACATTATTTCATGATTTTTTTAGGGAAAACACAAACTGAAAAGGCAAATACTCACTTTTCTTCTTTTTCATATTCTTGACATACGTCGACAATTTGCAGTATATTGTGATTAGCGGCTAGTTGTAGAGAACCAACATTAATTTGAATGTAATCCCTCAAAAATTCTTCAGCTAAAGCTTTTACTTCTTTGGGCCATGTTGCAGACCACATCAAAACTTGTCTATCAGGCTGAAATGGACAAAGTGAAAAAAAATTAAAATTGAAAGGGTGCTGACGATTCAGATTTTTGAGGACTTGTCCCAAATAAATAAAGAGAAATCAAACAAAGAGTTGGTGGGAAATTCTTAATTAAAGGGAAAAAAAAGTTTTGTGGGCAGTGTGGACAATATGCATGGTTATTATACAAATCTGACATTTTTGTTGGCATGGCACCTACAGACTTGTAGGGAAAAAATTTCTTAACTAAAGTGACAAATTCTGATATTTTTTTTTTTTTATCAACAATCTTGCAATGCCCATTGGTCCAGTTCTTTAAATTTAAGAGCTCTATAAAGGCGCTCTGGGACAAATACTAATATATCAGTAGACTCGTCAAGAGACTCGGCCCTAATATTTTTGTTACTTCAGTCATTTTTTGACAAAAGGTGGTACTCATCAACACATATATTAAACGCATTATGAACCCAACACATCTCTGTATGTAAGTTTTTCTCTCATACAATAATTTGGTTTCATCGTAAACCGATACTTCATCTAATTTTCTTAGTGATTTTGCTTTAATTTTGCTTATGCCAGACGTAAAAAAGCAAAATAAAGGATTTCTAAAGCTGTTCTTTATTGTTCTCTGACAAAAAAAATTTTGAGAGTTCAATGTCCGAGTTTCCAGCATCATTAGATGAGAATTACCACGATTCAGAGGTATCCGAAGTTACTGATTATAGCCCAATTAAATCAAAAGGCTAGATAATAAAGTGGTTTTGGTAGTGTGACAAGGGTAATCAATTTTTTTTTTAACACTTTTACTCACATACTGCATAAGAGGAGGTAGAACAAATAGTCATGCGAGCATCTTTTGATAGGTACTTACACGAATTTGTTCAAATATTTTCCGAATTTGGGGTTCAAAACCCATGTCCAACATTCTATCAGCTTCATCAAGAACTAAGTATGTACACCTTTTGAGGTTTACTCGACCAGATTTTAAGAAGTCCAATAATCTACCAGGAGTGGCTATGACAAGTTCAACACCGTGATCTAGTTCCCTTGCCTATGTTTGCGCACAAGAAAAAGAAAAGAAAAGTGTTAAATTCACAAAAGAAATGTGAAGATTTGGAGCATCTCATGCACTTCAAAGATATTTTTCAAGGCAATATTATATGTAAAATAATGTCCAATTTCTTTTTAAGATTGTTGAAAGTATTTTTTCTATATAAATATACATACTTTCATTGTCATGTGATTTTTGCTTGATCAGTCATACTTTACCCCTCTTCTGTAGAATTACATAAAATATTAAATGTAAAAAGGAGTGGCAATTTTGCATGAGTGAACCACATACTCATTCAAATTTCCTGAATTTCTGCATTAAAGTATATTTGGGACACAGGGATACCTCCTATCTTTCTTGTTTGTAAGACACATAGCTCTGAGGCTCTCTTTTCGGTAGAGCGTGATATGCTTTTTGACCAATTTTATAAAACTTTTATCAAGCAAGAAATGAAAAGTAAAATTACTGAAAATCCACACATAAAAATATCAGTAAGCCAAAAAAGGGTCAGTGGCTCTGAAAGATGCAGCAGGTGGAGTAGACTTCAAACAGGTAAAGTCTCGCACGTATTGCCGTTAGCAAATTAGAAAAATGTAAAATTGACGCTTTAAGGTGCAGTTTTAATTAGCCCTTGCCCCATATTTTCAAATGTCCTTCTTTAGTTGATTAATATAAGTTTTATCAATATAAGTCTGTAATATACTGCAAATTTTTATTTTGAATATCTGATTTTCAAGCTAGAATTTTTAATTAGATAATACCTGTTGGCTTTTGGGAGCACCACCATATACACAGCAATTGATGACATCAGCAGGTTCACCAAAATCAGTGGCGACTTGCTGTATCTGTTGAGCTAACTCTCTGGTTGGGGCCAAAATCAGTCCGATAGGTCCATCGCCTCGGTGAATTTTTGGTTGATTTTTGGCATGAATGATCGCAGGTAAAACATACTACAAAGAGAAGAAAAAACTCATGAGTCAGAATTAAATTTGTCACTTTAATAGACAATTGTTTGTTATTCTAGATACCACTGTTGAAACAAAATTCAGAAATGATTAGATACGGGATTTTGGAAGTTTTTAGCTATCACATTTATTGAATCAGCCTTAAAATTCCAGACCTTCTTGGTAAAATTAATTAAATAGGGTGCTAATCTACTTGAGAATGTTCAGTTGTTGATCTTTTTTTCTGTTAAAGATCTCAAAATTTATAAAGCTGTAACTCAGCAAATTTTTGATGAAATGACCTCAACAAGGTGGCAGTAAATAGCTGATGAAATGATCTTTTAGCTCGTACAACTTACACTTCTCTAGCAATATTTGCAAGCTTGCACATGCATCAGTGAAAATATTTTCAGTATACACAATGTACGATAAGTGTAATGCCGATACATACCGAGAAAGTTTTGCCAGATCCTGTTGACGCAATTCCAACCATATCTTGACCACTTAAAGCTATCGGCCAACCCTGAGCTTGAATAGCCGTGGGTTCTTTAAATCCAGCTCGCCTGAACAAACAAACGAAAAATTAGTAATTAATAAACCATCAATCAAAAATTAAACAGAGTACAAAAAAGGAATACTTCTAACTAACATAGCTAGGGTGCATTGTGAATCAGGGCCAACATTTCGTAGCTTAAAGTCAGTTGCAAGTTTGATTAATGTAAGCTGCATATATAATGCTTTTTTTAGTATTCCATCAATGTACCATCATGGTACGATTTCCCTCAATATTTTGTTTTTCAGGCTGATTAAAAGTAATAGTCTATCATTTATTTGTTGGTTAGCAAGAGGGAGAAGAAAAAAAAGAATTCTCTGATTAGATGGAAATTTGCAGGTAATTGCCTGCTACATTAGAAATGGGGGGAACTTTACATACATTTTTCTAGCGGTCGCTTTTCTCAGCAGTCACAACTTTCTTTCAGTCAAACTGAGCCTCAGGGTAATAATCAATATTCATGGTCATTCCTTAAATTTTGAGGTTTCCTCAACCGGTGCATTTCTTATGACTTAAGGAGACCTTAAGTCCTATGACAATGAATGACTATGAATATGACCCTACGTAAAGGTAAGGTAGACAAATATACGGCTCTGCGAATGATGCTTTCCATATTTCGATCTCAAAATGACTTGCATGATATTTTAAGCACAGTCAGGTATAGAAATATCATTGTAGGTATATCCTAAGAACAAACAGATGTCCTATCATGTTCGAATAGTAAGGACGGAAGAACAAAATGAGTTTGTTACTCCTTCAATTGAGAGCAATCAAAATGAATGAATGAAACTATTCAATTTAAAATGAATACTTACTCAATTTCTTTCATTATGTAGTCAGGGAAACCACCTTCTTCAAAAGTGAAAATAGGATTAGGAATATTTCTGCCTTTTAAAGTTATTTCCTTTTCTTCTCTCCATTTATCGATGACTTCTTTACTCCTGAAAAAAGGGGAAAAAAGAGGTCAATTTAGAATTCCAGACGTGATACAGAGTCATGCATGAGAGTATCTTTGTTGGCAAATTTAGAGAAGTTTCGTAACATTTGCCCAGGATCAAAAATTGACTTCTTGAAGTGACACAATTGTTTTCAAACTGTGTAACAAAATTTTCTTGAGCATCAATTACATTATCACAATTTATAATATTTTGAGAGATACTTAGAAAATTAACAAACTGAACTTACATAAACTTGAGATTTAGATGACAGTCGAACAGTTATATATAGTAATTGAAAGTTTTTGAATCTTATATTTCGGGTAATCTACAAACAGTTTGAAGTCCCAGGTCTAGCGCGTATTTCGGGTAATCATTGAAATAAAGCTGCATCAGCATAACAGGTAGCGCAATATCTGACCAAATAATAATAGCACTAAGAGTGCAAGAATTTTTCGCGACACTCATTTGGCACTTGCCCTCTTATGGTGGGATTTGAGAGGAAAAACCTCTTTCATTTCTGAACTCCATCAACATGATCAAAATTCATGCTTTCAGCTCTTGCATGGCAGTCAAAAGATTACAAAATGAATGGTAGTCTTGTAGAGCTACTATATTTTGGTGCAGCCTGACCACTCTTTGAAACTACCTAAAATGAGAACATTTTTTACTTTATTTTCAATGACGAAGGAATGCTACAATGAGTAACTACTAAGGATTTTAAGTAATGATGATTACATGCTAATATTAAATATCTGACTGCATGGCAGCCATAAAAGAGTTCAGCGCACTGTAAAACACTTCAAAGTTGATTTTCTCTGGATTTAAAAAGAGGGTACACAGAAGTAGATTGCACAATTATGTCCTGCAATGCATGAGCGGACGCATTGCAGTAATTTTTAGGTCACCACTCATCAGTAGTGCCATCTGACTGAATGTATTAACCTGCTGAGTGGTGCTGATTTGGAGGTAATCAGAAATTGACATTAGTCTCAACATACAATGCATCCACTTTACTTCGACAAATAGGGAAGTTAAGTAGGAACATTCACAATACCTTTCTGTAACAGAGGCTGATGGTATATAAAAATCTTTCTTCAATGGCTCCAGTCGAGTCAAATCCCAGCGAGGTTTGCGCAGTCCTGAGTCATTGAAGCCTCCTCCGCCACCTCGTCCACCTCTACCTCCTCTGCCACCACCAAAACCTCTGCCTCTGTCTCGATCTCTGCTTCGACTTCGGTCTCGCCTACTGTCACGGTCCCGTGATCGACTGAAAAAGAATCAAGGCTCCATGAGATAAGTGTGGTAATCATACTTTGCTACATTACAACAGCACAGTTGTGCTTTATCTCTAAAAGTTGTGAGCACAGTAACAATTCAGCGTACCATTTACGTGATTGATGAAGCAAGGATCTCACGTTGGGAAAAGATCCTATTTGATAGTGACAATGTTTTGAAAACATTTCAACCAAACTGCAGTTGGCCAGGGAAAGTTTATGGCAATGAATTACAGTGTGGGTGGCATACTTTCACCAAAATTAATACAGTTCAAATATGTAGATGCCTCATCAATAGGTTATGAAACCTTCCTTCAACTTCGGTACATTCCAGAGTTTCCTTGACAAGCAGCAAGGTAGATGAGTGTAAAGATAACTCCTTGGAAATTAAGGAAACAAGAGTGCTTCATTTGCCAAGTAAGTAAGTAATGGTTGAAATGTAGTGTCTGGAAAAGATAAAACTGAAACATACCTCCTCCTGTCGTACCTCCCCATCAGGAAGTAATGGGACTATTGACAATCACGACAAACTGACCACTTAGAGAGTGTTGCAATGATGGTAGAAGACTTATACTTCATTTAAAACAAACTTTATATGAAATAGAATACATTCACACGAATTAAATTACAAAGTTCAAGTAGATAGCGAGCCGAAAACAGGCAGAGGAGAAGCCATCAAAACACAAGGAACGAAGGAACGCTTGTGATAAGGAACCAAAGCGTTCTATTGGCTTTCATTCGATTCAATAACTCGTTCCACGTTTACAGGAGGATACATCAGAATGGTAGGAATAAATGGAATTTATCGAACCGGAAATGAAAGCGTAGCCGGAACCGGAAATTACCGGAAAGCTTCTGCCTGATAACGTGGGAATCTCAACATAATCGAGGACGTATCTATCGATGTACTCGCTGTTCTTTTTCGTCGCTAAATGTCATTCACGCAAATTAATTAACCCTGGCATTTCACTTGGTGAGCTCTTAGATGCTCAAGCTAGCCGGGTCAAGTTGATTCGAGGCTTGCTAAAACTACGTGCCCTGTGGGTTGTAAGGGGCTGGCGCCCACGAGTTTCACAAAAAGTACCAGACATCCAATTTAAAAAAAAGGAAAAAATCTAGTGTCAGAGAATTCTTTTGATAAATACCCCCATAAATCCCAAGCCGGGCCAAATTGGTTCATATACCTCTTGGGGGCCGGTAAATACGAGCCCCAACAAATACAACTTATAAAATAATCAGACATCGAATTAAAAAAATAAAGAAAAATCGAGTGTCAAGGTCAACAATAGCCGAAGATAATAAGAGTGACTCGATTAGGCCTCGTTTTTTTTGTAAAACTCTTCTCCCGAATCTGAGCGACAAGTCTTGGAGCGCGAGCGGAGCATTTCGAGTTCACGCCTTGCGCTAGGGCGCCTTCAATTTTTCAGACTCAACACGGACATCCATCAAGCATGAATAGTTGTATCTCTGCGCCGTCTGCAACATGCTGCCTTTCCCTCGCTATATTTCCATATTGTGTTGGTTTCGTTTGTCTTATTTGTTGTAGCGGTGCTTCGAGATCTACATGAGCAACACAGCTGAAGTTAGAAAAGACGTAGACGGTTTTACTTGTTAACTTCTCTCCCGAATCCAAGCGACACCTCACTAGCAACATAGAGCGGAACATCGCGAGTTCACGCCTTACGCCATCGCGCATTCAATTTTTCTTTGGGTATGTATGTAACATGGGCTCTAGGAATTTGATTTTAACTTTAAGGATGCAGTAGATGTGAGACACCCCCTCCCCCCTCCACTCTTCTTTATATTTTTCAAGTGTTTAAGTAAAACAATTTCTGAGGCGCCCTCCATTCTCCCTCCACCTAAGAATGACAACTACTGATCTGAGTGTTAATATCTATTGAGAAACACTGTCGGACGAGAAAATGCAATAAACTACAAAAACGTAAAAATCTGAGGGCCACGAATCGGCATACCTATCATCAAAAACTGCGTTAGCAAGCTCCATAAAATGTATGTATTTTTCACAGCCTTTCTACCCCTTTAAGAGGGAAAGAAGCAAAGTAAATAAAGGAAGTAAGTGACTAGTATAATTTCACGAGGGTTTTAATAGAGGTGACGAAGACTTTCAAGAACTAATTTTGTTTTACTGGGGATAAGGATAATTAGCTTTTTATCAATCAACTAATGATATTTTAGTAGGTAATGAAGGATGAAGTAGGTGCAATTGAATAGAGTAAGGGGAAAAAACTAATCACACGACATTATCAAATCTATAATCTAGTTCTAGATCGTTCGTTCGAACAATAAATGAGTATACCTACAAACTTATATTTTTACTGCAGTTTACACTTCCCCCACTTTGAGTTGATTCCGCGCTGATAGCCCATACAATGTCCGGCACCATTTCATTACAGTAACTCGTGTCATACAAAATTTAACGGTTTCATCTTTTTTTTTTTTTTTTACAGCTCATCACTTTGTGAAAGACCTTGAGTGCTAACAGTGTTTTTACATGAACAACTTCATCTGAATATAGAAAACTTACAGGTGCCAGGTATAGTCAAATTTGAACGGATATCCATGATGGATCCTCCGGGTAAGTGCTTGGGTCATTTCGCTCACTAAATGTTAACTTTTTTTTTCGATTGAATGCTAGCCAAAATCGACCGAGAATATAAAAATGGATGGCTCAAATATCAAAATCTTTGTGTTTATTTTTTTCAACCAGAAAAAAACTAAAATAGCTCCTTAAAATTTCTTGTGAGTGTAAGTAACTCAACGACTGAGATAAATTTAGGGGAAAGTTCAAGAGAAACTGTTAATTACATTTCTTATTAAAATTAAAAGTGAAACACGCGTGGAGATTAGTGACATCGCAATCGGAGATATACTCGCATTACGCACGCATGCCTCCTGCGTCCAGGAGGCACCCTATTGCGAAATCAACAAATTTTCGGCTTATCAAAGGGGGGGGGGGAGGAGGGCTAAGGGGATTGCTTTCCTTTTTAAAAGAGCATAAAAAATATTAAAAAAAGAAAACAAATTAACAAGGGGGATAGAGGCACTTTCAAAATAAAGGGGTGGCAAATTATGATTATTGCGTTTCACGTTGATCGCAGTGTCAGCCGGAGGCATAATTTAGTACCTATACAATAGTGTTTGGTTCTCCTTAAAAAATGTCTTCTGCAGTATTATAAATGGGATGAAGTAGTTTCATTCATGAACGGGAATGAGATGCAGCACAAGTCGGCACAAGTTCAAGCACAAGTTCCGTTTATACCTCGGCTATCGCTGGATACCCAATGATAACGCCTTGATACAACTATTCGTACTCAACGGCTGTTTGGGTTGCATATACATGACAATTAAGGCGGTCTGGTTTTTCATGTCCTCAGGGAGATGTGTGCAATGCCCGGGGTATTAAGTATCCGGCATGATTAAGCTGCAATGAGAAAGAAAACGCATAAAAAAGGGTCAGAGAAGACAACTGATCGTCTTCGGTATATTTATGAGAGTCTTTGCGAGGGAAAAATTACCTAATCCAATGGGCGCAAAAAAAAAACAAAAAAAAAAAAAAAAAAAAAAAATTCAATACTGAGGCAAAATCTGCAATTTTTTTTCCGTTCTTAAATATATGTAGGAACACTCATCATTAGAAAAACCCAACATTTATAACGAAAAAAACTGTATGAAGAATGATCATATTTATTTTAGAAATTCGCAAATTAGCCCCCTGGGTTCTAAATAATTGTCTAATTTTCATTCCAGACACAAGCTCTCTGTCTTGGTTGAGCGGCACAGCATTTTTTATATTAATTATGGCGACAATGGCAACGGTGCTCTCCTGGATTGGACGCACCAAGGAACAGCAGACAGTGAATCAATATTTATTTGGTGGGAAGAAGATGTCAACTTCACCTATTGCAGTTTCTTTCATCGCAAGGTTGGATCATTTCGAAAATAGTTCCTACCAAAATTAACTCGATTTACAACTAAGGAAAATACGCCAAAAAAATGTGGTTCGAGCTGTATGTAACAATGTGGTAAAATTGTGCTGCGTCCACTCGTTAGATCTCAAAAATTGTTGACTCTAATTGAAATTTCTGGCTTTGCTTTCCCTGCAAAAAAGTGTGGGCTCAGCACTACTTTAAAACTACTGATGAGGTCTAAATAGGCCTAAAATGTTATAAATCTCTCGGCGTGATTCCAGCTTAATATTCCAGTGCACCTAAGGCTAACTGCCTCAGGGCTAAACACATAACCCTCCCCCCCCCCAGTCTTGTGCTGATTCTCTTTAGAACTCAAAACCTTTTGACTCTATTTGAAAATTTTGAACTTTTTGGTCTTCCCTGCAAAATAATGTGGACCCAGTGCTATTTATCACCTTTACGATCAATAAGACCTCCAAGCAAAGGATGAAATTATTTTTATTAGATTTTGGTGCGGTAGGTGTGGACTGAAGTAGACAAAGCTATGGCCAGAGGCGATTTTGCAAGTTGGCATCACTGATTTTCCTCCATTTACATCCATCAAAAATATCGTTTTTAGGTGAGGCGAGCTCTGCCTCACGGCGAGGCCATCACCAAGGATCGACTGTATAACGCACATTTAAATAAAGGACAAATAGTAATGCCAACTTTTAAAATTGCCACTGGCTGTAGTAGTCCACACTAGTTACGCTACATCGACTTAAACGCTACCAATTATGAATTTGATTTTAGTAGTTACACGTCTTTTTGTAAAATTCAGAATTTAAGAAAAAAGGGACGAAGAAATAGGAGAGAAGCAGAATAGTAATATCATTGGGAAAATGCATATTCTTACGCAGAGAAAACACAAATAAGCGATTTTTAGTTTTTACCGAACAGGGAGAGGTCACTTTCACGCCATATCAGTTTGCCTTCAATTACGGTGTAAGCAACACGAGCTGCCGTGTAGTCAGAACGCATCCAAACAGAAGCTTTTAACAATTTTACCAAACTAGAAGAGGTTACTTTAACACCATGTTAGTTTGCCTCCAATTTTTAGTGTACGGTAAGGTAACACAAGCTCTCACGTATAGTCAAAGAGAGGTATGATACCTTCACAGTCCGTCTCACTTATATCCTATTTTTACTTTTTATTTTATTATTTATGGGGCAATAAAATAGCGAACGCCTTTTTTATTATTTACTACAAAGTATTCCTTCTTTTTAAAAATGGACAGCGCCGTTTCGAGTCTGCAAATATTGGAAATTCCGATGGAGGTATATCTCCATGGGACGACGCAACTGCTTGGTGCCTTGATCTCTCTATACATTGCAATAATCGTCGTCATTCGTTTCATCCTCCCGCAGATACACAATCAGCAATATAATTCATTATTTGAGGTAAAAGCGCACGTCCATTTTTAGTGTTTTTTTGTCCGTCTGTCCTAACATACACGAAGAAACGTAGACTTCATTACTTGAAAGTTTGAATTAATGAACGGAAAAACTGGGTCTTTTCGCTCAGCAAGATGGGGGAGATTTTTAAATGAGGACTAAAAATCCAGACGAAAAATTAATCTGAAATGCTGTCTTTACTCTAGTTGTCTAGGATCATTTAATTGATCAGTACTTAAACCTTAAGGGTTTAATTACTTTTCAAAAATAGAATGTCCTGTACTAATGAGGCGTGCTCAATCAGGAAGAGGGTTTCTAGGTGTCTGATTTATACTTGAAAAATAAGCGAATAGGGTAATTTTTACGGAGAGAAAAATCATTTCCTTTGCTCCATGACCACTAATATAGATTGAGGGTTGAAGCCGTTCATAAATCATGCCACAATCTAGAGGGGGAGGACAGATTTTGTGGTTTACATAACAACTGAAAATTACGAGATATTAGTTTCNGGGGGGGGGGGGGGGGGGATAGCAGTGCGTGACATCCCGCTTAATACAATTTTTTCCGTTTTTCGGCAGCTTTTCGATTCGTTTGCAGCGGGTTCATGCTGCAAGATTAAATTATGTCGTAGATTTCAATCAATGCATTTCATAATTTTCCACTGAAAAGTAATACATGTGCTCGTAGGATGCCCGAGGCACCACATTTGTAGATACTTTTTCTCTCGTTTGTTTTTTTTTTCTATCTCTCTGCTTGTTTTGCTGCTAAAGTCTTTGCGACAAATTGGTCCCATCCATATGGGTTTTTTTAAATACAACACTCAGTCTGGCTACACAAGAAAACTGCAGCGAGTAGTCGCATTTGGTATAGAGCGAGAGCTGCTCTTGAGAAGGAGTGCTTTTTCTACTTTTGAGGGAGGGGTTGTCGGGGACAACGCGGCATGAATTTTTGAGAGAGAAAGGAGCCTACCTAAAGTGCAGGTGTGTGAGGGGGGAGGTTCAAAAGCCTTATTTTTAGTTTGAAGTACAAATTGGACTCTTAAGTAAGCTGCCAATAACTATTTTTTCCTCTGTTTTTGTTTGTTTTTCCACTTCCAGTTTCTCCAAATTCGTTTCAGTAAAAATACCCGAGCTATCATCGCTGCTGCTTTTGTTTTAAAAACCGTAGGTACTAAATTGTTTTACGTTCAAGTTTTTAATTATTTTAAAATTTTTTCTTTGTGTCAAAAAATTAGTTTTGCTTGACGTGGCTTGGTACAGCAATAGCGTCCAACAGTAGGAAAACAGTGAACGCATAACAATTTCGAAGAGTTACAAAGTTATTGACAGAGCGACCCGAGCATAAACATTATTGAGAATAAGTTCAAGAAGATGGCAAACATAATTTTACCTCAGATTTTTCGAGGTTGAATAGTATTAAATAATTGCATGAAAATTATAAATATCGATTATGTATGAACCAATCGATAAACATTAAATATTTAAGTTTCCCTGGTAAAAATTGGCAATAGGAGCTACATTTCAAAATACCATAGGAGCTCTTATAGCCGACTGAAGAGGGCGATAGAAAATCATATAGCTGGCCGTAGAAAGTGGGAAAAATCATACGGCCGGGCTACGCGAAGCGATAAAAAATTATACAGCCGGGCTATAGTTCCTATCGCCGGGCTTTACACTTTATCGCCTGGCTGTTGCTTTTTCGCCATCGGCTATAAAAGGCTATAAGAAATTGTGTAGAAATTCTTGTGCTTTGTAAATCCTTAAATTTTTACGGGATCACCTTAATATTTACAAAACGCACATTATATTTTCCTTTACTACATATTTTTTTCATCAATTAAAATGAGAATAATCCATACAGAGGGTGCAAACATTTCAAAGTCATGAGTTGAAAAACGCTGACTCCGTGAGATTAAATATTAGAGCCTAACATAAAGCGGAGCGGCGGCGCATTGGCGCCTACAAACCTAACAGGGATACTTCACGCATTGCGCAATGCGTGAAGTATCCCTGTTAGGTTTGCAGGCGCCAATGCGCGTTCAGCGCTGGCTGCCCGCCCACCGCGGCGCTTGAAGCAACTATTTCACACCAGAGGTATTGCACAGTATCGTACGAAATTGAAGGCGCTCCAATATATTAGGAATGGCAGACATCCTTCAAAAGTACGGAGCTTTCCTCGCATATTAAATCAAGATACTGCGGCCCAAAAAGAGAGCGGTAGTCCAAAAACTCACTAAGTCCTAGCATCCGTAATTAGTAACGTTTAGCATACACTTTATCGCCAGGCTGTTGCTTAGTGGCCATTGGCTATAAAAGGCTATAAGAAATTTTGTTGCCGGCTATAAAAGCTATTGGAAATCTTACAGCCGGCTGTAGGTCTATGGTATTTTGGAACACAGATTCTACTGCCAATTTTTACCAGGGTTTTGAAGTATTCTCGTTGAAAGATGTTTTTAACTTGACCTGTTTTCATTTAATTTTCCAGGTACTTTACATTCCGTTTGTGATCGCCATTCCAGTGGCGAGGTTTAGCAGAAGTAAGCTCTTTTACATAATTTTTGTAATATTCGTACATTCATAAGAAATTAAAGTCAAAGTAGGTTATGCCGGAATTACACTGAATTTGGCAGCTGAATATGGAAGTCAACAGTCATCGCTCAACGGCTGACATTTCGCAAATTCGAATTATTTTCATCCAAATTTGTATGAAATCTATTCGAATAGTTCAGACCAATCTGACATCCATAGGCGGTTCTACGGGGTGCCAGTGGGTGCCGGGCACCCCCAAGCAAAAATTAAGTACGGTTATCGGAGCCGTGAAATTACTGCTTTTAAAGACTCTGTATTCGCTCACACTGAGTAAAAATCCCAGCAATCAATTGAAAATGTTTTAAACAGAATTAATATTGATAGCCGTGTTTTACAAAGATTCTCCTGTTTTTTTTTTTTATGGTAAGATTGTAGTTTTGATGGAAAGTTTTGCTAAAAATTTCCTACATTGAATTTATAAGTATTTAAGTAGAGAGGACGGAAAGAAAAAGAGAAAGCAGGGTAGGGAAGGGATAAAACTTGAGGGCCGAAACTTGGGCCTCCCCTGAGCAACCGTCCCCTTCGGAGCCGGTCTCCGAGGGGCACCTCTGGGCACCCCCAAGCATGAAGGTCTAGAGCCGCCTATGCCGACATCATCCGATGGTCGCTGAGCCTCGTTGCTGAATTTTGCGCGATACGCGCAAAATTCAGCATCGTATACGGCATTAGTAATCCTATGTAGATAAGTCAGATATAGAGTTCTTAACTACAAAATTAAGTCCAAATGACGAAAAGATAACAATACTCGGGTTTCAGCTTACAGCCGTGCCTATGAAATACACTGGGAAAAACCATATTGATTCAAACAATTCTCAGCTGGTTCAGGTATCAACTCAATGGATCACAGTTCAAAACAATTTAACACCGCTCAAATTAATTCGAATTTTTGGCACACGTCGAATTGCCCACTGAAAGGCGGCACGATTCAGCCCCATGGCAATAACTATAGGAGATCTTATACATACCACATTATGTGCACTTGTACAGTCCTCGTGTCTTTGACATTCATGTTTTTCGAAAAATGCAGTTCTTCCATTGCGATGTTACAAATGTCTGCCATTGTTTTGTTCTGTATTCGTTTTTAAGAAAACCAACCAATAGTTATCCTTGAAAACTTTGAATTTTCTTTGCTCATTCGAATAAATTTACAGAAAATTTGAAGGAGATATTTTGGAAGGTTTCCTTTTAAAAAAGTAAAACATAATCCGATATTTTGAAACGTTGCTATTATCCAGATACGCATTTTTCAACTTTAGCCATCTATATTGACGGTGTAAGTCGGCAATCACATAACTCGTTTGAAGCAGTGTCTGAAAATCTCCGCCTACCTATATGTTATTTTTTTTTTTAAATGAGAACAAATTGACATCATTCCTTGAAGTTTTTGCAGAATTTTCTTTGCACAGAGAAGAAAAATCACGACAGGTTTAAAGAATTGCCATTGAGTAGTTTTCCGTTTAAATAATAAAGTATGACAGGAAGTCTGGGACGTCGCAATTATGTGTTATGTGATTGCCGACTTACACCGTCGATATGCACTTTCACAATACATCTACGTCTTTTAAGTACATGACAAGCAGTAATCGCAATTTGCTATTATAAAAAGTTGCACCGACATAGTAAAGTTTCTCGGGTGGAGAACCTCTATAGCACGACGCACGACCTCGAGGCGCCTTCAAATTCCGGCGATACTTCCTGCTTTGCCAGGCGGGCGATTGTAATTTTGAATCCTGTTTCTTTTTGTACGCAAGTTGCAGCGGTATCGCCGAAACCGGTGCTGATTCTGCTAAATGGGCTGTGGACTTTTAATCTCGTACTTGTAAGTACCGTACTTTTTAGCCTACTTTTTCACGGGGTCTCCGAGGTGATTCCTAAAATCTAGATAAAAGCTACGTCAGCGGATTCAGCCACTTCGAACGGGTGGGGCGAAGATGGAGGTGGATCCAGGAGGGGTTCGGGGCTTCCCCTCGAAGATTTTCGAAATTGTAAAGCATCAACAATGCATTTGAGTCAATTTCGTCATAAATAAGTACCAAATATAAGCGTCATTCCTTCCTTCTTCTATACTTGCTTTTTCTTCCTCCATTTTTGAGACAAACGGGGGGGGGGAGGGGGTATGCCCCCAAGAAACTGGGCCTTTGCAGCCTCCGGAAGGAGGGACGGTTGAAGGATAGTTATGTAAAGTTTAGAACGTAATCGTCATTTTTCCACGCTTGCTCAAAAATGAACAGGGAAAATTGAAAATAACATTTTTAAAAAGGACAAGATAGAAGACATAAAAAGTAAAAGGTGTTTGAAATAAAATTTAATGCAAGAAAGGAGACATAATGAGAAAACAAGCGCTTGAATTAAAGGTATATTATTCATTTGAACGATCTTGCGATTGAAGCCACAAGAAAATAAACATTGTGAAGTGAGGATATTTACAATGAGTGACCACTGTAGATTTACAACGGACATTATGTATAAATTTCAAGCCAAAAAGTTGTCTAGTTCCTTTTCGAAAAAATAAAAATGAAGCGAAAGTTTTGAAACACCACAATGAAGGCACGTGGTTCTGCACTTTGGTCATCGTAATGATGAACCAGGCAATCAAGATTTTGACTGATTTAACTAGACAGTTCCTGCACAGTGTACACGCACAATGTGTGAAGAACTTCTTTTTTCTCTTTCCTCCTCGTTGAAATCACCAAACCCTAATCATGCAGATAAATTAAGGGGCTTGGAGGACAAGGCGCATAAGTGTAGTTTTTGCCATTCGAGAAATACGTGTTTGAGGCTTCGAAATTACATGGATCCTTATGGCGGAAAGAAAGTTCAAACTATCTTTACGATGCTTAAAAATTAGAATTTGGGAGCAAATTCTTCACAGAATATGCATTAAGACTAGTTTTAGGTACTTGAAATCATTAATATCTCAATTTTCACAAAAACTGCACTTACGCGCCCCGTCCTCCAAGCCTCTCAATTGTGATTCCAGAGCGGATTTCAGAGCATTGTTTGGTGCCAGTGCCTTAGCATGATGTCCATAGTGGTTGGCTTGGCATTCGCGATTTTCATCGGATGGCATAGCGTAGGCGGCTTCAATGAGGTGCTTGAGATTGCAAGTAGTGGTGGACGCCTGGAAATTTTCGAGTGATTTTTTCAATTTATATTTTTTAACGTAAAAAAAAACCCCAGTTCTCTCATTTAGTCTAACTTTTAACGGTTGTCTCATCCTTGCATTCAATGATAGAACTTGGAACTGCGCCAGCATGGAGAGTTTTGGAGCACAAAGCGCATAAGTGCAGTTTCTGCTATTTCAAGAAACACGTGTTTAAAGTTTCCAAATTACAAGTTGCCTAGTGACGGAAAGTTAAAACTCTTTTTCATGGTCAAAAATTGGATTTTGGAGGCGAATTTTTCATTGAACATATATTAAGACTAGTTTTACTTGAAATCTTTAATATTTTGATTCTTTCAGAAACTGCATTTATGTGCCTTGTTCTCCAAGCCCCTCAGTGGTAGTTAATTGAATAAAAGTATGTCTCGAACAGCCTTTTGAGCTCAGTTGATTTTTTTTCTTTTTTTTTTCAACGTATTATGGCAGTTGACAAGAGAGTTGAATTTCACCATTTAATATCTGTATTCTGCGGAAAACTGATTAATTAAATCTATGTACCTGATATTTTGTTTAGGTTTTCTAAGTTATTGTTACCATTTTACTCTATATCTTATAGTGTCCATAAAATGGCTTTAATTTACTACCCATATTTATTTTCTATGATTTTTCCCTACTTATCATTTGCATTTCATTCTTTTATTGATTTTTTGCTTACATTTTGTGAAGCATAAACCCAAGTTCCTTTGCGTGGAGTACTTTCTGGACAACAATCATTGGAATGAGCGCCAGTTGGTTGTATTACCTTGGCGCAAACCCGGGGTCATACCAAAAACTTATTTCTATACGGAAGGAAAAAAATGCTGCTGAGTAAGTTCCATTAAAATATTTTCTAATTTATTTATTCATTTCACGGGGTAAACGGCCGGTTATAATCACATCATCTTTTCCTCCTTACAAGTAATGTGGACACATGCAGCGAGACAGAAATATTTTTCATATCACATTTCTCCGAGCAAAAAATATTAAAATATTTTATTGAGCAATGACCTGATATTAGTGTCCGAGGACTTCGTCAAGAGATAAGCGAACCAGCAGGGGTTGGTTAGGTTTTACCAGCTGTGAGGCTTTATTAGAGAATGAACACTGACAATGAGTTAAATACTATTCATGCTTCACTTTTGCCTATCCGGCAATTTGAAGGAACTTTTTCTCATAAAATCAAATCTCGTTTTCGACAATGTCCATGCTGTGGTCAAGTTTGGCTCTTGGGTGGCAACCAATTCAATATGTATAAATTGGACTACATTTTGCAATTAGGAACTATAACTTCCGGCCCGGTTTAAAAACAGCATATGTGCCATTAGTTTCCCTATGCACATAAGTGTTTTTTCAGATGAGCCAGAATTTATAGCTCCAAATTGCAAAATGCAGTCCAATTGTATTATACTACCTTGCAATCCCGACGTTACGCCAGATGGATTGCATTTTGTAATTTGGAACCATAAATTCTGGCTCTTCTGGAAAACACTTATGTGCATAGGGAAACTAATGGCACATACGTTGTTTTTAAACCGCGCTAGAATTTATAGTTCTATATTGCAAAATGTAGTCCATATGATTCTGTCTAGTGTTTACTTGCTCCTCAAAGCTAGCCAATATCATGAACCAAGTCGTTGACACAGATAGGAAAATTTGTGGAAACGCCCTTTTTTGGAAGTAGCGAGTTTGGACTCCAATAGCAAATTTTTGAGTACCATAGAACTTAGTAAAGTGTAAATAAGGTAAATAAGGTAATAGAGGTAATAGAGGAGAGAGTGTTGATTTATTTAAATACCTTCTCAAAGATTCAATAAAAGTATTTAATGCTCGGTTATTTGCTGCATTTTTCCAGAGCTTTGGTGTGGTTTGGAGTCGGATTGACTTTCGTTAAACTCTTAATGGTGTTCCTAGGGCTCACATTATATGCTGAGTTTAGCGGCTGTGATCCTCTTTCGAATAAGGTAACTTAATCGAATAGCCGCCGGCATTAGTTCATTTTTGCGATGGTCTAATTCACAGGGCCGGATTTAGGGGGTGGCCACATGGGCCGCAGCCCATGGCGGCAAATTTAGGGGAACGACAAATTTTGCAATTTCTTTAAATGCAGACATAACAAAAATCGGATTCAAAGAAAAAATTACAAACGAGAAAAGGCGACAATATCTTTAATATTCTGATAGTATTGTAATTTCTAACTTTGTCGTCTTTCGATGATACAGGAGACAGCACCTTTAATTATTCAAGTTAAAAGAGAAACCAAACACGCAATTTGGCCTGAAACGGCGCGGTGCAGAGAGCAATGATGATGAGGACTTGAGATGATAAAGAGAAGCCCTCGGTGCGGTGGTCGGCATGTAACACATATTAGCGCCTACAAGACTGCATGCATTCTTCACGCATTGCGTCAAACACTGTGCGTTCAGCAGCCGGTCGGCGCGGCGTGAAACACATAGCGCCTACAAGACTGCATGAATACTTCACGCATTGCGCCAAACACAGTACGGCCGGCGCGGCGCGGCGATGGAAGTTAAAATTATTTAACCATATTTATGTTTGCTCTTTCATAATTTTTACGTTTGTTACTTATGAATGGAAGGCCTTGTCCACACAGAGATAGGTTTACGGAACTCAAGGAGGGGGAGGGGGGGGGGCTTCGAGACCATGGAATTCGGATTTCTTGCAATTGATTTCTTCGCCATCCCTGCCGTCTTTGACTTCATCCGGCCAAATACGGCCTATGATACCCGATTAAAAAAGCCTGGTGCCGGTGGTCTGGGACATACTGTGTATGAGATGAATTTATTTTCGCAAAATATTCGAATTCATTGACCAGCATTGATTCCTTACGACTCAACTTCTGTTTCTGACTGCACTGAGTAAAACTTGCCAGTTGATTGATTATGCATTTTAATATACATAATATAACAGTTCAAGTCTATTGTTGCAGGAAGTCAGCAAAGCGTTCCTCGTACTTCACTATATCTGGAAAATATCAAATGAGCGTTACAATTATCTTGCGTTAATATTTATGATTGATAGTATGTGTGTCGCATACAGGTAAAACATTATACTTTAAGTTCACTAAAAATATCGACCTCATAATAAAACTTCTATAGTTAACCTACGGGAATTTAGCATATTTAATCATTTCTAACTATAAAAGTTGATTGGATCATGCTAAAATTGAGAATAAATAATAGATGTCTTTCTCCAAGGAGGTAAAAGCCTTAATGAGGCCTTTTATATGGTGGCAGTGAGGCTTTCCAATAATTGCACGGAGACAAATCTGTGCTGTTCTAGTCATACCTCCCATTCCGAATGAATTTGAAGAAACGACTCTATAGGAGTGGGAAGATAGTTTATAGCTTTGCGTGAAAAAAGATGAAAGACATTTTGAAAAAGATCGAGAAGCTGATCTAGTCATCCTGTGAAGAAAACTGACTGTCATTAAGTTTACGTTTGATTTTGTAATTTTTCTCGGCATAAAATTTATTTACTTGTTACTTTTCTCCCCTCCTACTCGAGCAAGATAAAAAAGGAAAATAAAAATTAATGATGCTGAAAATCCTGGAAGGGTAGATTGAACATACTGTTTTCAAAACTCCGCCAATCAGTCAATTTTTTACTTACCTACACAGCTCTACAACATCTTATTGTAAGGGTATCTGAGAGGACATTAAGAATATGCATAACTTGCATTTTAATAGCTACTTTAATTTTCTCAAAAAACGAAAAGGGATAGTACTCCTTTGATAGCTTTTGTATCTATCAAGTTTGTGCATAATGTTTGGAACGCCAAACTGTAGGAAAAAAAAAAAAAAAAAAAAAAAAAATTACAAGGAATTTTTATCGGTAAATTTCCTCGATAATTTTCCTCGGTAATTTTCCTCGATTTTCCTCGGTAAATTTCCTTCCTTTTCCTCGATCTAATTTTCATAATTTCATAATAATCATTGGATTCTCCTTATAACTAAGAGAGACGGTTGCAGTTTCTTAACATCTAACTCTGATGACGCTTACCAGGATTAGAAGTTCAATTCTTCACTTATTTATGCGTCCGGTTGCTTTGTTGTTGTAGGGGAGGAATGGTAGGATGTATTCACAAACCTCCTTTAAAATACAATATTTGTTCTAATTCAACAGTTTCATGTCATCAAACCTGAATACAGTGTCGGGCATCATATATGAGGACTTCGTTAAGAGGTCTTATCTTAAAGAACCTACGGAGCAGCAAGCTACCACATGCATCAGGAAAATCACATTTTTAGTGGGGGCGTTGGTGACATTGCTTTCTTTATTCTACAATGATCTGGATCCAGTTTTATCTCAGGTTTGAATGTGTTTGAATTGAATATGGGGGTTGACTTTTCAGTGTTTTTGGACCAAGTTCTTTGGTTCTTTGGAAGACTAACATTTTCAATATAAGAATCAAGAAGACTATTTTAGCCCAACAAAACTTTTTCATGGACATCGGTTTCTCTAAGTAAGAGTCTACACCTAAATTTTATGAAGATATGAACTTGCATTTCAGTTTTCGCGGCAAGAAGGGTTTGTCTCTATAACTTGACGTAGATTTAGGTATTGTTAAGGAGGAAATACAATTCTCTAAACAAAAATCGATGAAAAAGTAGAGTAAACATATTTTTTTTTCTTCCGGCGAGTCCATCATTTCCGGTTCATTTGCAACCTGATTCACACAGATTTTTCATTTTCCTTACTTTACGTGAAATAAACGCGTGAAGAAATTAGTAAATGCACATCGGGATCTTTGTAATGTAATGCTAAAAATTAATGTTGTACTTTCATTCTTTCAGCTCTTGCTGAGTGTTCTCAGATTCACTGATGGTGTAATAGTCGCAATATTTTTCATCGGATTTCTTCGGATTCGGATAATGAGATCAAAGGTGTGTAAGTCAACGTAAAATCATAGACCTAGTAATGGCTGCATTGAAACTGATGTGATTGAAAAATGAAAAAAGAGCGTCAGTTTTTGCACGGTTTATAAATTAATTTAGTACCTATACGAGACCATTCATGCTGCCTAGTTTTGCTCTGAATTGAGCTTATGCACTGAAAAAAAAGTATGGTAACATCTACTAGAAGCCTACTTGATTTTTTACACAGTGTTACCATTTAGTGAAAATAACCAGAATTATGGTAGTATTCACTAGAATTCTGTTGATACTTACCCTAGTATAGTAAATACTACCATACAGTCCAGTCTTTATTATCATACTGGTTTCACTGTGTCCAAGTTTGGTAAAGTCTACTATATTTTTTTTCAGTGTGGTACACAAAATTCTGATTTACTTATTTCACCTCACTTAACGCTCTGTTTAGAGTATTAATACATTTGTTCGAGAATGTCATCAAAATTTACAGGATTTTTAGGTTTCTTGAAACTGGAGGAAGCACCACAGGTTCCTGAGGGTAACAATGATTGTGCCCTCTCAACTATGAGGACAGACTTGAGATTGCGAAAAAATTATGAATCAATACCTTTGATAATAATCTTTGTCCTCAGGCGACTATTACAGGCTCCTGGCTCCTGGCAAGAGCATGTGCAACTGCTTTGATTGTTTACTGTGTCTTATGGTCTCTTGAATCTGGTGACATTCAATTCTCGACAAAACCTATGTCAACAGTGGGCTGTCCCGGGAACATACAGAAGAATCCACTCATGAAACAAGTAGTAGAGGGAGGTGCCAAGCCTCACTTGTAAGTTGAAAACTACTTCAAGTGTATGCATTTTTAAAGTTCTTGTTATTGTGATAGGCATAGTATATTACTCTATATAAAGCTCTATAAAGAGATTTTGAAAATTTCAAAATCCAAGATGGCGGCCGTGGCCTAAAATGCTATCTCGGCTCCTCTTCAATCGATTTTCATGAAACTTGGTATCAGGTGGTATTTTTCGACGGGAAACTCGAATTTTTGGTGAACTTTTCAAAATGCCACAATCCAAGATGGCGGATGTGGCGATTTCTTTTCGTTGACACTTATTTTGATTGATGTCCACTTTGCCTTCACCAGCCTCAGCGTTGATTCACACTAATTTTATGTTACTTGGTACTGCCTTTACACTAGTATTAAATTCTTTAGGAAGGAAATTTCAGGCGGAAACTTTTACTTTCGGGAACTTAACACTTCCTCATGGATAATAATAAGGGAGTAACAGTCATTATACCTACTTGGTGGATGACGAGCCTCGGGTAACGCACATATAATGAGCCAAATAAGCTTGCCAAGCTTCGGTATGTTTGCGAAACGAAATACCCAGCACGTTATTCAACATCCACCTCGTAGGTAGGTCAACAGTTGAATGTTGGAGTCCCGAAAGTAAAATCTTCCACTGCGGCCAAGACACCAAGGGTCTCTTGTCTCTGGTCCTTCTGCACAATTATACTAACCATATCTGTACATTGGCCAATCTTCTACGATGCAAATAACTTGAATTTTGCCCCATTTGTGCAAAAAAAACTACTTTTTTCATAATAGATAGCAATCCAGCTGCGCGACTCACGGGCACTCTAATCTGCAATGGACTTGTCAGCTATTTTTACCAAGGGTCTATTTTTTGTCAGAGTTCTCTTATTACTATATCGACGGTGAAACTACTAAACCACGTATCTTGGTTTGCGACGTCGCAGACTTCCTGTCATACTTTATTTTTTAAATGAAAAACTACTTAACGTCTAGTCTTGAAAATTTCTGTGATTTTTCCTCTTTGTGCGGAGAAAATTCTGTGAAAATTTCAAGGAATGATATTGATTTGGTCGACTTCAAAAAAATAAAATGCGAGCGTAGATGTTTAAACACCGCAAACGAGATACGTGGTTTGGTAGTTTCACCGTCGATATGTCATTCGATAATTCTAAGTGCTAAATTTTTATGCTGGAATTTTATTGCAGATTGCATGGAAGTAGCGAGGATATTCAGCCCACATCGCACGTTCCGCGACTTTCTCGGTGGTCACTCTCCCACTACACTGCCATTGGCGCCCTCGTTTCTCTCGTGGTAGCCACCCTTTACGGTGACGTCATCTACGCGGCTGGCCCAGAACAGGACACGGACAACATCGTCAAAGTCGTTGTACCAACCTCCCAGTTTAAACACAAAAATGCCGCCGGCACCACACATAGCATTGCCAGCAAACCGAATGCCCTTCTCGACAAAGAGATCGGAATGACCTCCATCAAGTGCGAACAACAGGTGCCTGAGGTTCATGAGCCAATGAAAGGCCGCCGTGGAGAATCGAAGAAAATGTGACTGGAAAAACTAATTTATCAACGTAACTTTTGGTTTTGATGCTCCGGCCGACGACGCGACGTTGCAACATCCGCTTTCAAGTTACAACTTGTATGATTAAAAAATAAATTGATTTTCATTGAAAAATTTGATATTATTAGACCTTATTTAAGCACTTTTGTGACCGGTAAATTATATGTTAGTGTATTGTACAGTTGAACAGAAATTCACGCAAAGTCGCAATTTGAAGCAAAATGTGTTGGGATTAGTTTATTTGAATTCAATTATAGTCGTTTTTATTTGCTCGCCAAAAATCCGAAGTCGAGAAGAAATATTTTGAACGTGAACGTGGTTTTCGAGCTTTGTTCTTAACATTGAGTCAACATAGAGTAACATGGAGTACTGCCTAAAGGTTCAGGCCCATTTTTCTCGGTCGAATTTCAATGCGACTTGTTGCGTTTCTATAAATCTCAGTTTCAGTGCATTTATGAACTACACTGCCGTGCTCAGGAAGAACGCCGTATGAACCTTCAAGAGTTGTCAACTTTCCTTCCATAAAATTTGTATTTTTGAGGAAAGTTATGAAAATTTTCCAGAGAAATTTTCAAGAACTTTAGATAAAATTGCAAGCAAAATTATCTGAAAAATTGGGAGAAAAATGTTTACAAATTTTCCTGAAAATTCGTGATTTACCAACGGATATTTAGCAACGCCTGAAGGTTCATACGGCGTTTTTACTTAGCACGGCCGTACAGCCGATCTGGTCATATCTACCCGGCGAGGTAGACGACCCGCAAAGCACGACAAAAATGTAAACGGACAAGGGGTATCTGTGCATCCGTGCGAGATATGATGTTCATCACGAAGTGCGCGATAAAATTGGTTATCTAACTAACATAGCTTCCCGCTGCTGCCAAGAGCTCAACTTAACAAGAATAAATATCCAACGCATATTTGCGTAGGGCATATACGAAGTTTCCTCCACGATTTGCCAGCTTTGAATTTACAATATAACAAGAATCAAGAAGTGGGAAGCCGGGTATCGATAATTGCCGTATGAGTAGGACTACGCAAGTGCCCTCCGGGGGAACAGTTTAGTCGTTCTGTTAAGTTTTAGACGTGTTGTTATTGTCGAGTGTCTTTAAGATTTAATTGAGAATGGCGCCAATAAGCGGTAAGTATTATTGAATTTTGATTTTTTAAAGATACCTATACGCGCTTTCTTTCCTTAAGATGAAACGGCGAGCAGTTTAAAACATTACGTCATGATAAGAATCATTGGTTTGCTTATTCTGCCTTTTGCGTCTTTTATTGTGTGAAAATAACCACAATTGACATCGGCGAGTTGTGATAATGCATTATTCGGCCTAAATTAGAAAAACTTCAGTGCCAGAATGAAAATTTAACGTTTATATACCGGGTCGAAAAGTTTAATTTTTGGAAAATTATTTATTTACAATTAGATATTTTGTATTCAATATTGCAGAAACTAATAAATTGCATAATGCATACGATACGATGTCAAGATAACAATCGATCGGGTGGGTACATGCGAGTGCGCTTGGAGAAAAATCAGATTCATCTCGACGAAAATAACTGGCTCCTGGGCTGTTTCTTGTTGCAGTAAAGAAAATAATTTTTACTTCAAGTAAAATTTTAGTTGCGACAACGGAACCATCAGTTTCCTTGGTTGTGGCAATCAGACAAATTTTATCACTACAAAGAAACTTCGGTCCTCACAACTAAAATTTTAGCCGGCGCTGTGAATTTCCCCCTTTACGCAACGAACGCTCTTAAAAAAGATGGCAAGGAAACACTTTTTTTCTTCAAGATGAGTCAAATTTTCCTCAAAGTTCACAAATAAACGCATACAGACTCTATGAAATTCATCTATGAAAAAAGTCTGTTATAAACATTGGACCAAATGAGGGAATGAACCTTCGAATTCAATATATTCATAATGGCTCATGAAAATTCGATCAGGTTGTTGTGCAAAGCCAAGTGGACCTGGGTACAAGACGCCGGCTGATGCCATGAAGGGTCCCAAAGAAAAAATCCTTTATGTTTCCTGCATCCAGCCCTACCCAGAGGAGAAGAAATCTCCCGATTACATAGCCACAGTTGATGTCGATCCTTCCAGTCCATCCTATATGCAGGTTAGTTTACTATACAGACCCTCCAACCCTCTGGCAAGAGAGACTCATTGTAAAAATTTCTGCGCAATAATCTTGGAATAAAGAAAAGTGAACCAAATCTTAAACAAACACTCTGACTTACAAGGTACGGAAATAGTACATACGTGGTAACCTCAGGCCATACATTGGGCTGAAACCGAGTTCATGCAACTATTCGAACTGAAGGGACGTCCGTGTTGCGTGCACACAAAATGAAGGCGCTTCACCGTTCTACTCTTACAGCTTTACACCTGGCTCTCAGTCAGCCTGGAGACGGGGCAGTGTCCCGATGGTGAGACCGAGATACCACGCATCTAGTTTAAAATGACGGTATTTTAGCTCTTATACTTTAATTATTTTCACAAAGAAGTGACAGATATATCTGTTGGGGATTTTTTAAACGGAACGATGAGTAATGACATTTGAGTATCTTTCCTTTTTTTCGTCATGTTTTAGACTATTTGGGAGTTTGGGCTCAAAAATATGAAGGTTCAAAAGTAATGGCTATAGTGATAGGTACTATAATGTTCTAGATTCAAGCCCCATGATGCGTGCTCTTCTGTTTTTTGAACTGGAGAGTTTATGTGTCTTTGAAAATATCAATTTGATGCTATACAAGCTTATAATCAGTTGTAATGTATTTAAGCAGTGTATAGAATATCTAATTGTGCGATATCTATTGCGATGATATCTAATGTATTCGAGCGGACCATCAAAATTTTCATACTGAAGTAGAAAAAATACTGAAGTCTTGAGTCAAAACCTATTTTATCATTTGAGAGCTTTTACGATTAATTACCGATTAATGATTTAAATACAATATACGCTAAAGATATGTTCTTTCAATGCTAACGATGAAACCTTCGATGCGATGAACGAACTTTTGGGGGAGGATAGAGGGGTCTGATACGGAAGGGAGGGAAGAGGACGCCAAAAGAGTAATTAATCCACTGATAATAAAATCCACTGATACAAGATTTTAGCGAGGGATTTCCTCACGTCAGTGAAAAAATACCAAAAGAGGGAAATTCTAGGAAACGTCCAACGGGAACGTTTTCATTAATATCAAGAGGGTAACTCACAATTGTTATCAATTCTACGTTTGATAACAATGGTTTTCTTCTGTAAGTAGCCAATATGAGTTAAGACATATCATGACCAGGAGGGGGGGGGGATAATTATTATCATTCTTGAAAAAATAATCGGTTTCAGCAGCTCCATTCTCGAAACAAGCAATGATAAACGTGACATATTTGTAACGTACACCTCCAGGTATTTAAAACTGCACCAACTGAAGGAGGAACGCCGCAGATACATTTACCAGGAGTTAATTTATTATGAATAATTTTAGCGCAGTTCTTTCTCTCTGAAGTATGAATGAAGTTGAGATTTTTTACTTTTTCAGATAATCCACCGTGCGTATATGAGCGCAGTTGGAGATGAAATCCACCATTTTGGATGGAACTCATGTAGCAGTTGTTGCAACGATGCAACAAAAAAGAGAAATAAAATTATTGTCCCAGCTCTCGGTAGCGACCGAATTCACATTTTCAGTGTTGATGATCCCAAGGCTCCGAAGTTGATCAAGGTAAAATGGTAAACAATATTACTAAAACTTGGATGACCGCATCCGAAACCACTAACGACGCTATGTTTTACTAGTTCTCATTTATGCCATTTTCACCCGATAATTCAGGAGGTAGAGAGGTAGAGGCCATAGTGGGGATGAAATTCGTTTGGCCGGGGGGAGGGGAGGGGGAAGGGTGAAAAACTTCCAACAATCTCGTAAAATGCCGTAAAATTGAAGAAAAAGTTCCCCCGAAAGCCGAAACAGGTCCGATCCCAAATTAACTAAGGCTGACACGGGCCTGAAGCTAAAGTTGGTTGCAAATGTACAGTATGGATATTATCTGTTTATCAATACACAATACCTTACCCCTCGCTGAAAGTCATATTGATTTCCTTGTTAATCATGGTGGCTAGCAGTCTTGACCATGCTAATTTCCTGATTTTCAGAAGCTAATTTCATTGTGAGGAACCGAAATTTTCTCCCTTTTCCCCGGGATTTTCTTAGGAAAAACTTGATAACTCGCCGGAGTTCCAGATGTGAATATTCGAATTTGTTTCATCTTTATTTCAGGCGACTCTTTGGAGAATATTCAAATTTTTAATTCCAAAACAAAACAAAACAAAAAAACAAAAAAATTCCTGATGTTTATATAATCTCAGTTCCAATATCATCAAGCGACAGAAGCAGAGATTCCTGATTTCTGGAACAGGATCCCTGATTTTCCCCTGATTTTCCCCTGATTTTCCCTGCAATATTTCATTCACCGATGAATCCTGGTTTTTCCCGGTCTCAGACAATATGTCGTTAATCAATTGTTTTCTCGGTTTGCGCGATGAATTTTCACTTTATCTTTAGCACTATTGAGTTGTCACGGCCAATAATGGGAGATTTCTTGTTTTTTCATTTTTCTCAAAATTAAAATTTCCTTGACTGTTCCTCTCCTCTTTTTCGTTGACTGATTCAGATCCGCGTTACAGGTGATCCAGCCGGAGGAAGTGCATGCCTTGAATGCATCGGCCTTGCACACGACGCATTGTCTTCCGTCAGGCGATATCATGATATCGGCAATGGGGGATGCCACAGGAGAGGGGCTCTGTAATTACATTCTAATCGATAATGAAACCAACTCTTTGAAAGGTATGTCTCGAGCAGCTGACTGCTGACAGTTGGCCCAGTTTGAAACAAGTTGAAAAGTTTGGTCTTAAGAACAATAAATACGGTGTTCTATACTGCCGTGCTGAGGAAACACGCCGTATGAACACTCTAATGTTGCCAAATTTCCCCTGCTAAAACATTTTTTCCCTTGATATTTTCAGATTTTTCAGATTAAATTGCAAACAAAATTGTCTGAAATATTGAAAGAAAAAATTTTACAAATTTCCCAATAAATTCGTATTTTATGGGAGGAAATTTGGCAACTCGTGAAGGTTCATACGGCGTTTTTGCTTAACATGCCAGTATGCCGTGGGTTTTCTTGGGATCACATATCGATGGCTTTAAAGGGTGACACCACGTATCTCCATTGCAGAGTTTCATAATCTCCCTTCCTAGTCTACTTTTCCGGAGATGAAAAAGTCAACTTTATAGCTTGAATTTTGTACAGAATATTCTACTGACGGGGAAGGAAAATCAAGGAAGTTTTCGAGGAATTACTTTGACCAACTTTCCAAGGAAAAAATAAAGAGTGCCTGGAATTTTGCATCGTCGCAAGCTTAGATACGTGGTCTTGGAGTTAAGCCTATAATCGTAAATTTCGTATAACCACCACACTAACATTATTTTCTAGATGTAAGTATATGCGGTAGCGTCATAGTGGATGTATTTCAAAGTGCTGAAACTTACTGGAGCTATGTCAGAATTCAACTTACAGTCGAGATAATAGGAAGAAATTGGCTCACTATTATTTTTAAGGCTATGATGATGCCACTCAGTACCGGGAAAATGCTATTACTTTGAGAAGTACTTTAAAAAGTATACTTCGGTTAGTTATTTATTTCGATTGATTTACCGCTCATCGGTGGCATTTTAATTCACATTGAGTTATCTCAAATCACTCCACAAATAAACAAACATACTGCTGAGATGAGCAGTTTTTCTCGCTAATCAAATTAATTTTTCTCGGTATAGGGAAAAAAGAAAGCCTAAATGTTTATTTAATGAATTAAGTTGATTGCGAACTTCGATTCAAAGATGTTAGGATGATGCACTTAAAATCTCAAGAGTAATTTTTACAAGTAAACAATTGAAACTAGGTCTTTATAACGGGTCCTTTTTTCCTCCTTTCTATAGGTGTTTGGACTGACCAAGAAAACATCAAACCAGCAAAGTTCGGTTACGATTTTTGGTACCAACCGTACTGGGACACCATGATATCGTCAGAGTGGGGCATTCCAAATAAATTTAAACCGTGTTTCGTAGAGGAACATGCCCTGGATCCTGGTGAGTTTTTACCTTCTGAACAATATTTCAGTCGAGGAGCCTATCTATAAAAGGGCCTTTTTGAACCTCAATTTGGACACGCAGGGATCTCGTTTAAATCCGTCCTAATCTAAACCTTATGAAGAATTGAAGAGACAATCTTCCCATGAAAGTTTTAGCTTGAGATCAAAACTCGTTTTGACATCATACAGCATTGCAAATTTTGCAATTTTACTATTAATATTCCTAATATTTTGAAGTTGTTTGCGGGTTTTTTTTTTCAAAAAAAAAAAAAACTTTAATTGATTTTTTAGTTGATTTTATGGGGCTAAATTTCATCAGCTGATCTTAATTGGGAAATTAAAACTATCGTTGACACTATAGGATCGGGCTATCAGGCGTAATGAAGCGTTGCAAATATTATAGAAAGTGTCACAGCACAGACCACCGTAGTCAGACTTTTTTCTCGGTAATTTTTGGTCAGTTGATGTTTTGGACCAGTGGATTCAATAGGGAATGGATCCCAAGGGGAGCTGAGGGACTTCGAAACTATGAAAACCTATTAAAATTTTCCAGATCAAAGTATGAGTATTTTCTATAAAGTTTACAGCCAAGAAAAAAAAAATAGTGCATTTCCTTCGGAAAATGCACTAAAACATTAGTTCTCTAAGAAATGTGTAAATTCGTTGAGAAAATTTGGCAACGTGTAGATGTAGTTCTATCATATATGCACGCAGAGTAGCATCGTATTGTACATCTCATGCGAGTTTCGTTTCAAATGAAAATCTGCTTGTTACCACGATAGTTCATAGGACATCAGCGTGAGGCGACGGAAAATAAAACGCCTTCAATAAATTGAATAGGCAAGATGAGCTCCCAGGAGGTCGAATAGTGGTATCACACCCTACAGCGCATATCTTAAGATTTTGTAAAATAAACCGTGTAGTTTATTGCTGCGAAAGGAAAAACGCCACGCGAGCCTTCAGATGTTACCATATTTCCTTCAATAAACACGTAATTTACTTGGTTTACAATTCTATTTGCGATTTAATCTAAAGTATCTGAAAAGTCCAACGAAGAATATGCATAACTTTCCTAAAAAATGAGCATTATATTGGAGGAAATGGGCAAATCTTGAACGCTTGTGTGACAGCTTGGGTGATTTTTCGGCAGTTCTGGTGTTCTTTGTCTCTACAAAGGATCGATTTGCGGCGGAGAAGAGTGTGAACTATAATCCGGAAAGCTGAGACAGCGGGTCATCTAGCGAAAATGACCAGAACGTCATAAAAATCGACCCTACTTAGATCTAGATTATGCATTTATGCTTTTTTCATGCATCTGCTGTCATGGAATTACTGATTCATATCACTATTTTATTTTTATTCATATATTATTCTATGCGGACTGAGTTTGCATCCATAATAGAAGAAGACATTGAAGGGCTTGGAGGATAAGGCGCATACGGCATGATTATAGTTTTTGCTAATTCAAGACATTTATATACGGGTTTAAAGTTTCAAAATTACATGGAGCCTCACGGCAAAAAGGAAGTTTAAACTGACTTTTTGATGCTTAAAAATTAGAATTTTGGAGTGAATTTTTCTTAGAGTATGCATTAAGACTAGTTTTACATGAAATCATTAATATCTCATTTTTTCCCCCAAAACTGCACTTATGCGCCTTGTCCTCTGAGCCCCTCAATTTAGGGAATTAAAAAGGGTGAAGTAGTAAATTTTATAGTTTAGAAAGCTAGCCGAGACAAATGTTCCTACTTTCTGTGGGTTCGTTCATAAAAAGAGGCATCTCGAAGCAAAGGAAGCAAAGTCCATATTGCTGATGAATCCCGCAACGCTAGAATTCTTAAGTGATATGGGGCTCACACGCAAAATGGGCCTTGATTCCTTTGCTTTAAGATGCCTTAAATATTGTCTCTGAGAATCGGATTCGTTTTTTGCTACCCTTTCTCCCGTCACGCAAGTCTGCAACCCCTAAAAATTACGTAACGGTCTGCCGCCCCTCAAATTGGGTTTTTAAAATGAATGTTGGATAAAAATTACCTACTCTCATCGATTTTTTATCTTAAATTTTCGGAAATTCATTTGACCCAGCTTGGGAGTCCTCCTCTCCTCTGTAAAGCCGGCATCAGACGATCAAATTGGAGCTCTCAAAGTGGAGTCACGTGGGGTCACGTGACTTCAATGAGGCAATGAGAGGGCCAATGGAGGGTCACATGACCCCACGTGACGCCATTTTGAGAGCTCTACTTTGATCGTCCAGATACCTACGGGCTTAACGCATCCATGACACAGGTTCAGACCCCTCTCTCTCCCTTGGAATGTTGGCTATTGTATAGAAAACTTCTTAGTGTACTAGGATGATTTCTTTTGCAGAAATATACGGCAGATCTCTGAACGTTTTCTCATGGTCAAAAAGGAAGCTTACACAGATTATCGACTTAGGGCCGGAGGGGATAACGCCGCTAGAACTGCGGTTTCTTCACGAGCCCACCGCCGCTGAGGGATTCGTCGGCTGCGGTTACCCAGGACATATTTTCAGGTATTTGTCATTTGTGGGGCTTGGAGGACAAAGTGGATAAGTGCAGTTTATGCTATTTCAAGGAAAGTTTGTTTAAAGTTCCAAAATAATTACACGAAGCCTTAAGGTGGAAAGAAAGTTCAAACTCACTTTTTAATTCATAAAAATTGGATTTTACCCGTGAATTTTTTACAGTATATATTTTAAGGATAGTTTCAGTTGGACGTATTTCTGTCAAACGGAACTAAGCGCCATAGGAAGGGAGAGGAGGGCTTGGATTGGCGGCGGAATCGGGCGTCGGGCTCATTCCGTCCTATACTCGCAATGCTTTTCTATGGCGCTTAGTTCCGTTTGACAGAACGCTCTATCCGGCATTCTAATTTCCTCAAAAATAACTCAAATCGGCGCTTAGTTCCGTTTGACAGAAATACGTCCAGTTGAAATCATTGATAGCTCAAATTTGTCAAAAAATGCACTAACGTGCCTTATCGACGGTGGGACTACCAAACCACTTTTCTGTTCAAAGTAGACTAGTTTTCGTGAAAAAAAAAAAACTTTCGAGATTTTTTATATGATCGATGCAACATAAATTAATCGGAGGTCGATTCGTCTATATTTAGACTAACAAGAGCATTCCAATGTCGCTAACCTCGCAAACATAAACGATCATCCAAACTAGTTTCACCTCTACTTCCAATAAACTATGAATTCAAGACGATAATTACCGTCGCTAAGTTTATTTTTTGCAAAGAATGTACCTAAGTTGCACAATCCCAGCAACATTGAAATGCTCTTAGTTCCTTTTTGCAAAATGCGATCCAATTGGTTGTTGCTGCAAAAAAATAGTTTACCACAACCTGCTATACAATGCTCCAGTGATCATGTAAGTTGGTCCGAGCACTAACTTTTCGGGAAGAAAGCCTTTCCCCTACCTGGTTTCTCACTTAATATCCGCCCGAGTTTCGCATATCTTCCGTTTCTCCTCATCGCAGCTTCCATCAAACCGCAATTGCCCGGAAACTAGTGCCTTGTCTCCACGAGCCGTTTCACGAAATTTGTCCCAGGGAAAAATCCCACTTACGAAGTTGGGAAAAATATTGAGTTAATCAATATTTTTCCCAGTACCAAGTATGGTACTTGTAGCACTTGTACCCCTAGGAGAGAAGAAGAAGAAGTGAAAACGAATTGTGCGATATTTTATTCATTACTACATTGTTAATGTTTGTTTAGTTAAAATAATGTGTCTAATTGTCAATTTAGTGCAATTATTATTTTAATCCCGGTTAAACACTCGACTTTAACCAATTTATCTTCCCGCGAAAACTAGTCGCAGGACTGTATGAGCCCCGTCCCGTGGAGACGGTAACTGGGAAAAATCCCAGAAGTTTCATTCCTGCGATTCGAACTTGGGACAAATCCCATGAAAACGTCCCGTGGAGACAAGGCCTAAGACCGCACATCTTATCTGATAAAAGCGTTCGCCCTTTAGACCGATTCTGGGGGGTTAGGCTAGACTAGTCGATGAGTCAACTGTTGATCTAATTTCATTACGTGAACGTAGAGGAAAAACGGGGTAAAAAGTCACTAATGTGTGATCAATTTTCAAGGACAATTCTGTAATTTCTCCTACGATTTTAAATAGATTAAAACGCGTAATATCCAAAATCTAAGCTCAGATTCGGATTCCTCGTGAAAAATTGATGAGATTTCATGTATCATATGTTAAAATAGCGTGAAGGAAAAAGGTTTAACGACGCGTATAGATTCTGTCATACTGCCCCTTTGAACTACGCCGCGCCGGCGCTTACGTTCGGTTTCGTCCCGAGGAATTCCTCACGATAAATTCTTATTCTTCCTCCTCCGACCTCCGCTGACCCACTGAGCACTACCCATGTTGCCACGTTGCATTCATATGCTCGAATCAGTATGCCTACGTTGCGTCTGTTTCCTCCACGCTGTGCTCGGGTATGATACATGAAATTGCATCGATTTTTAACGAGGAATCCGAATCTGAGCTTCGATTTTGGGTATCACGCGTTTTAAGTAAAATTTTTCAACTTCAAAAATCGGAAATGACTGAAAAGGCTTAAAATGCCATCTCGGCTCCTGTTCGATGGATTCTCCTGAAATTCGGTGTCAGGGTATGATACATGAAATCGCATCGATTTTTTACGAGGAATCCGAATCTGAGCTTCGATATTGGGGATCACGCGTTTTAAATCAAAATCTGTCAAAATTCAAAAAATTCAAAATTCGAAAATCCGAAATGGCTTAAAATGCTATCTCGGCCCCTGTTCGATGGATTTTTTTGAAATTCGGTGTCAGGAGGTATGTGTCGACGGGAAATTCGAATTTTTAGTCCATTTTTTAAAATTCTCAAATTCAAGATGGCGGACGTGGGCTAAAATGCTATCTCGGTTTCTGTTTGTTCGAGTCTTGTGAAACGCGGTATCACACCGTATTTTTCAACGGAAAACTCGAAATTTTAGTCAATTTTTTAAAATTCTCAACTCCAAAATGTTGGATGTGGCCTAAAATGAGCCCTGGTTCGCTGGCCTCCGTTTCTGTTCGTTAGAGCTTTGAGAACCGCGGGATCAGGGGTACTTTTTGACGGGAAACTCGAATTTTTAGTCGATTTTTGAAAATTCTCAAATCCAAGATGGCGGACGTGGCCTAAAATGCTATGTCGGCTCCTATGTTCGCTGGATTTTTTTGAAACTCGGTGACTGAGGGTATTTTTCGACCGGAAACTCGAATTTTTACTATGTTTAAAAATTCTCAAATCCAAGATGGCGGACGTGGCCTAAAATTCTATGTCGGCTCCTGTTCGATGGATTTATGGCGCCCCCTTACTACATGCCTACTCTTGTATTTCTGTACAGCCGCAAATTTAGGGTCAAGGGGCGCCTGACCGTCTATGGACCAGGTGGAGTTTTTGTCCTGAAAATTTACCTTTAGACGGCAATTCTCTTTATATTTTGTCTATGGTTTTTATGCATCCCCCCCCCCTTCTCGCGGACTCTCTTTTCACTTTTCTTGCCTCCTTTTTCCTTCCATTTCCCCCTTTCTTCCTTGCTTTCACTGCCCAACCTTGTTTCCTTTTCCTTTTTTCCCCTTGTCCTTTCTTCCCTTTTTTTCCTTTTCCTTTTCCCCCCTTTTTTTCCCTCTCTTCTTCTCTCGTGGCGTCCCCCAAAGGCTGGCGCCCGTGTGCGCCGCACACCCTGCACACGCCTTAAGTCCGGGCCTGAGACTAACGATACAGAAGCTATTAATTTGTTTGAAATTTTTCTATTCACGATTCATTTTTGACAGGTTTTTCCGGAAGGATGACGGATCTTGGGATGCAGAAAAAGTCATACACATTGCAAAGAAGAAGGTCATCGGTCACACAGAGCCGGAAATTGGAGGTAAGATAGACAGTAAAACAGCAAAAATCCACTATGAAAGGTGCAAAACATAAAACATACGATGAAATATTGGGCAAAACGCCTCCAAATTTTGGAATTCTCAAAACTTTTAGAAACAAACAAATTGGTTCATTTTCCAAGGAAAACACATTATCCCTCACTCTCCATTTATGAAAAAAATTCACGAAGCGAACTGGAGTAGAAAAATCACGGAAGTTTTCAAGAATTGAAGTTGAGCAGTTTTCCATTTAAAAAATGAAGACTGGTAAGAAGTGTGCAACGTCGCCAACCGAGCTACGTGATCTGGTAGTTTCATCGTCGATCTGTGTTAAATAAACTGCGTTCATGCTAAAAATTTCTCTTAACGGAAAATGCACGAACTTGAGGAATATTTTGCATGAAGAAAAGAAAATGATCACAGTAGGACTGGCGTGCTGTAAGTTTTTTGCTGTGCAACAAACAAATAGTCTGTCAAAAAACTGCCCTTTTTTGGAACCGCGGGGATTTTCTTCAAATTTATCCCAAGCGAAACCTTATTATGGATGAGACAATCCTACAATGAAAATCTTAGCTTAAGATTAGATCTCGTCTTGACAAAACAGTGCTAAAAAGTGCATTTCTTGGTCGCAAGTTGCTTGAACTTGCATTGACGGTCACCATTCACCATAAGGTCTTGATCAGAGTAGACTTTAATGAAATCCCTGCGTACGTTTTTAAAAAAAGACACATATAGGCCCTTTCTTTGACAGATTCTTTACGAGCTGAGAATATGTCCTTTGCGTTTTGCAAATTTCTTTTGCCTCCGTACAAAATTAGATCTTTTTGCTCGTTTTGCGAGTTTATAATGATAACATTCAGTGCCCTCTATATTTCGAGGATCAAACTTTTCAGTTTGAGAGGGGCACATTAAGATTTTGCTTGATACTCAGTCGAATTATAATTCGACTGAGTATTTAACATTTTGGAGATTGAGGCTTTGTTTTGCAGTACCTGATTTCAAAACACAATGAATATTTCACACCAGGAATGACGTTGGATATCGTGATTTCAATGGATGATCGTTTTCTCTACACAAATAATTGGATGCATGGAGATATTTGCCAGTATGATATTACTGACACGCGGCACCCTAAACTGGTCGGCCAAATTTTCTTAGGTGGTAAATTGTTGAAGGATGGGCCGCTTAAATTAATTGATGAGGTCTGTATCGAAGTATTATTTGTTTTTGTTTTTCTTTTTTTAAGCATAATTTTTTTATTCGGCTTATTAACTTTCCTGAAAAGATATCATGATTTTTTGAACGAACGTCCTTACCATCTATTCACCTGAAATCGATTAAGTATAATATACTCAAATGTGCTATCAACTTGCAAAAGGCTGCGATAGCATTGCGCGAATGCCCCCTCTTTTGCATTTTTGGATATGCAAAGGATTGCGCGAATTTTTCTGGTACTGAAAACTCACATATTTGCGCGAATATTCAATGTTCAAAGAGGAAGCGTTAATCTGGCAACCTTGGTAGTTTGTGGTAGATAGCTACATTGCGGAAGACTGTTCATTCCCTATTCATTTACGGGCATGTCGCTCTTCGATGGATAGCCCTCGCAGCACGAATGGCTCAGAGAGCTTTCGTAGACATTTAAAAAGTGAATTAGGGTTCTCTGGCCACCAACCACTGAAAAAAAAACCACACGTAAAAAATCGTAGAACAACAATGTTCAAGCTTTTTAAGAGATGGATGGATTCAAAACACGACGGGTACGCCCGAAAGAAAGCGTATATTTATCTCTGATTGCAACGTTATGCACCAATTTCATGTTTTATTTTTAATGTATGTTTTTAAAAAGCTACCCACAGTTTTTCTGAAAAGTTTCCGAGAATTTACCTAAATGATCTCAAATAAAAGTATCGAAAATTTCGACGCGATGTTTTCGTTCCTTCTATTTTCTTTTAATATAACCAAAACAAAATTAAATCTCATCTGAGTTCATGAATCGTTACAATGAGGATACATATTTTCCGTTTAATTATGGTATAAAAACTTGAGCAGATAGTCAAAAATGACGACTCGCAGTCCAACAGCATTCCTATACATTTTTGTAGGCGCTGATATGCCGCGGTTCAGGCCAACTGACCGACTGCACTGCATTTGGCGCAATGCGAGAAGTATTCCTACAGTCTTGCAGGCGCTAATATACGTTTAACACTGTTGGCTGCACCGTTTGACGCGATTATCTGAACTCCCGTTACAATAATCGCGGCATCGAATAATAGAACTTAAAAGGCCCATTTTGTATTTTGACGCCGCATCAGCATTTCAACGTTGCCTTGTTTCTCCCGAGTAAATATTTTTTCCCGAGAAAAATTAGGTAAGTTCTTTATACCCTCGACCAATATTCAATCATCAGAGGGTAAGACATCGATGATTTGTCAACAAACTAACCTTAACTAGCGTAACATAACAATGCGTTTATTTTCCATTGTTTCCTGCTTTGCCAAACTTCTACCTTAAATTAAGTTCATTTTAAAATTCTAATTTATTGTCTGTTTCAAAGGAATTTGTTGAAAGTTTAGCCCATTCTTAGATTATTCTATTATGAATTTTTAATTATCATCGTTAATTATACAGGAGCAACCTGAGCCAGTATACGTGAAGGGAAGAAAATTAGACGGCGCGCCACAAATGATGCAGTTAAGTCTTGACGGAAAAAGATTGTACGTCTCCACAGCAGTATTCACACCCTGGGACAAGCAATTCTATTTGGAGCATGTCAAGTAAGTTGGGGCCTTTTCTCGCAGCAACGGATACGTAGTGCAAAAGATTTGCTTACGGTACAACAAGCGAGCAGAATCGCAGTTGGAATAGACTTATTTTAAAAGAAAGAGTAGAATATTGGAACTTACATTTTTATTTTTGCATTATTCAAGAATATCGTACACAATATACAATATATAGCCAGCAAACCTAGGACATTATCATCCGATTTGAAACGAAGCAAGAGTTTTAATAGTCAGCCGTAATAAGTAGTACCCAGTAACAGATATACAGATCTTTGAAAAAATTATCTTCAAACAACTCTTAAATCAAACTTGATCTTACTTTAATCTCTGTGGGCAATTAAGAATGCGTGCCGGCGTGCGGGCTACATCGTACATGTTTCAAGTAGTTTTACGTCTTTAATTTTTTGGTCGAGTTGTCTGCAAGCATTTTCATATAGGTGAACGGTAGAAAAATTTTCTCTGAAAATTGTTAAATCTTCATTTTATTTTGGTTGTTCTAGCAATGGATCAACTATGGTGAAAGTCGACGTAAATACAGAAACCGGCGGTCTAACTCTGGACCCTGATTTTTTGGTTGATTTCGGAAAAGAACCAAACGGTCCGATCTTAGCTCATGAAATCAGGTAAGTAATAATGTTCATATTTTATCCAAGCTGTAGGTGCTATTTTCAATATTTGACACAGTATTATTATTTAAATATACATTCATACGGAGAGTACGGACACTTTGTGTTCGTACACGAAGAGGCGATGTTTGATCAACATTAAATCAATAGTAACAAAAGAATAAATTAAGAATAAGGTAGAACTTGATCCCTGGGAGAATTTTTCCTTCTTCCGCCGGGACATTCTCAACACGGATTTGACCGGCACATCGAATATCTGATTCAAATTCATTAAATCTGGTAAGTAATGTAATAAATAGATCAGCTGCATGAGCACACTACAACATCACCCTCCACCGTTCCAGCCAGGTCAGTCGCGGGCAAAAGCTGAGGATGAGGGCAAGGCCCCCTGGAAGCGTCCAAAGAAATTATAAATTTGTGCATGGAAGGGAGCCCCTTTAAAATATCGTTTTTTATCATTTCACATCATTTGTACGATGTACAAATCTTCCATCGATGCACGTACTCGGGAATTTTCTGCCTATTCTCAATACATTTATTTATTACACGATCATTCGGTTAATCTTGCTGCTTTTTTCAGGTACCCTGGAGGCGATTGTACTTCGGACATTTTCATGAAACAACCAGCATAGGTTAACTCCAAAACCGAAATCATCAATCATGTGCTAACTCAGGAATTTTAAGTCATTAATAATTAATTAATTCATACTTGGTCTTGAGACGTGAAGATGGCCAGGTTTGAACATGCTTCAATGGCTAACGGATGATGATGACCGATTGATCTTAAGGAAAAGCTTTGTGAATCTAACATCGTATCAAATAAAAATAATATATGCGTACTTTCTTTCATTCTTGATGTAAAAGTATATTTAAAATTATTCATCGTCCTCTGGAATATCCGATTCATATATCTCAGCTGTAATAAGCAACTGCTTCATTATTATTTTGTTTTTCAAATTATTTTTGTCGTTTAAAGGTAACATTTTCAAAGAACAAATCCTGACGAATCGCACGGAATTCATAACAAAGACGATAACCATTCGCCCCTCGAAAAAATTGAATGCAACAGGAAATCAGTAACATCAGAAGCCTGAGTTTATACGTATACATGATTTCCTAGGTGCTATGGCGACACAATAGCACAATAAAGTCGATAGATGTTGGTGAAAATTATATTATGTTCTGCTCTTTGCCTCCTGAAAAGTGGGATGCGTCTAGTTTTCCTATGATTACCTCTTGTGAAACGGATCCACTTTACGGCTCTAACTTTGACTCTATCAGCTTGTGTGTGAGTTGATTTTAGAAAAAAACTAAAAAAAACTGTAATTTTTCTTGCAAAATTTCTCTTTTGAGTGGTACCTCCAATTCGTCGCCCTCCTGACGTAAGGACGTAAGTTGCTCAGCAATGAACCCTGTTTTCCATACTATTCAATGCTTTTCCGGGCTCATCTCGGCGCCTAGTTACGCGCTTTTGTCAGCCAGGTGACGATTCGCTAATATGTTTTACATTAAGTTTTATAATGTTTTCAAAAAAAGGCACGCGAAATCGAATGTGGATATTCCTACTTACGTATAAAATAACCGTTCAGGGAGGATAAGCCGATTTTTAATTAGATATTTATTTAAAGTGCGGCAGTATTGTGACAACGTCGCAGTTGAGCGATGCTTGCGGCGTACAGCGTACAGTGGAACGAGCTCATAGGAGAGTTTGAACAAGAAATTTTTGGCTATTTCAAATTGTAAAGTTTATTTCGTCACAAATTTAATCTCAAGGGGTGTTTCTGTGGGGAAATTTCACGTAAAAACCAATGGAATCACTCTTAAACATTTTTCTTTCATATTTTCAACATTATTAGCTTTCAAAGCTTTCTGATAATATCCGACTTCTCCTACGGACTCGGTCCAGTGTGCGGCTGGAAGAAAAATCGAGGCGAGAACAGGGACGTCCTATTACAGGACTCGTTCGGGCGTAAGATGCTCAATGATTGACTGCCGGAGTTGACTTCTCAGCCCTCGAGTTCGAATTAGAGTTCCGCTCTTAAAGAGGGGTCCTAAAATTCTTAGTTTCCGGCCGGAGCTTGTGACACGAGTACTATCCACCCCATTTAACTTGATCTCGGATTTGTCGCCTCGCCCTCGTGACACAGCTACGGAAACGTCCCCATGCTCGGTCGGTTGCCTAAGCTCCGAGGCGCTTTCCGCCCTGATAGCGATGAAGATTCTGGCGAGCACAGGTCGGAATTTCAATGGTTTCATTAGCGTCTGAATTAGCGCACAAAAGCTCCAAGCTTCGCCTCCGGATCGGAGCTCTGGCGGTTTCGGAGGTCCGAACGCCGAGGACCATTTGCTTTTATTTCATACAAGATTAAAACTCGCTGTGACGTAATGGAAAAAAAAAGACGCAAGCAAAATAAATATGGTTGTTGTACTGTATTTGCGAGGGACTTATATCTTTGACTGTACCTTTGACCTGTTACTTGTACGTGTACCTTTTTTTTATTTATTTATTTTTCCACTTCAGTTAAAATTCAAAGTAAAAAATTAAGCTGTAGCTGATGGTAAAAATATTTAAGTTTTGAGTGCTGGTTGTAAATCGTTGGTTTCCAGAGTGACACATGGTGTCCGCCATGGTGGCACCATTGCGCGCAGTTCCGATTCAAAACTATAAAAGTTTGTCATCATGATGTTATCATCTTTTTGACCGAGAAAAAAACGTTTTTGTTTCCAGCAGGAATTCGAAATTATCTTTTTAACCTCAAGCTGGGTAAAAAAATAAAGAAACGATTCCGTTCCAACCACAGATCTCTTGAAAAAGCTCGAAACTTAAATTAGAGATTTACACCACACCGTCCGAAATATTTAATATGCGTCGTATTTGTCACTGTATACCTTTACGGAAAAACAACTTTCCAAAACTATAAGACAAGATTTCTAAGGAAGAGGTCAGAAGAATTAGTATTTCCGTATATTTTCTCATATTTTCCAAGTAGCAGTGATCGCCATAAATAGCCACTTTAACGGCTGGCTATCGCGGTTATATCGGTGGCAATATATGGATACATTATCGCATTAAAAATTGTGATGTATGGCGATCCACATACACATAGCAATTTTCGGTTCGATAAAATCGTGATCAATTTTCGTCGATCAAATCGAGACTAAATCGTCATTTATCGCGATTTTTTCCGAAAATATCGTGATAAATTGCCTGACGATAATTTTGAGAATAATTAATCAGACGTTGATGATCTCAGCGATTTTATCGCAGATAAAATTGCAATATATCTCGA
The DNA here is from genome assembly GCF_001854935.1 of Bemisia tabaci. NCBI lineage: Eukaryota > Metazoa > Arthropoda > Insecta > Hemiptera > Aleyrodidae > Bemisia > Bemisia tabaci. The sequence continues at coordinate 2,066,731 of NW_017566817.1, read as the reverse complement.
TTTTTCCGTTGAAAAATGCTACTTGGGTATTTATAGTTTTATTTATTGTTATCACGCAGAACAAAATTGATCATTTACATATTTCAGAATGGGAAATTTCAAAACTGACAAAATACAAATACGTGGAAGTAAAATGCATTCAAGCAAATTACTATGTAAGTATATTTCAATTTGGGGTAATGGATCACTAGACAAGGTACGACTTTAAGCATTCCGGTACATGTTTCTTAACCAAAATTTCACGTAGAACACGATTCGCGCAACGAAAATTACTGAAACCAACTCCTAACGAAGATATTAACCTTTTCATTTCACATTGGTTACGAGGAATTTGAACTGCCCGCTCACAAGAAACTCAAAGCTCTACGTGAGTCAAATCGCGCACGACAACGGTCTCAGCAAGTTTCTTAATCGAGCAATATTCATTTCCCACCATGTGTTGTTCGAACTATAGGCAATTTGCTATAGCTGAGCCAAAGCGTCAAGATTGAGGTTGTCAGATTTTTACATCGCGCAGAGACTGTCATGATAACGTTTAGCGCGCGATGTGAATCACGTAGAGCATTGAGTTTTCATGAGCGGGTGCTTTGAATTCACCCATCAAGAATCATTAAATATCGTTGTGAGGAGTTGATTTCGATAATTTTCATTGTGCGCATCGTGCTCTACGTGAAATTTTGGTCAAGGATCATACATCAGAGTGCTGAAATTCGTACCTTGTCAAGTGGTCCATTTCCTCTGAAACAATCCGCTGAAGTCGTGAGAATCGTTTGACGCCCCTTTAGCATGAGCAATGTCGATTCCAATCCTGTTTTTCGTGTGATAAACGAGCGGTTAGTGCTCTTACACCATCTACAACCTCCACAGGGAGTAATTTTCCTCCTTTGTTAAACCCAGGGATATCAGTCAGCTCCCTGCATCCCATCCAAACTTCGAGGCACGCAATTAGTGGAGGCCGTTAATGAAATAGATACAACTTTGCAAACATTTGTCTCTCGTTACTCAAAGCTGTTAATTTTGCTCATAGCACAAATTGCCTGGTTGCCAGCACATTTAATTGGGGAGCAGTTTATTTCAACAAACTTGCAAAGTAATTTAAATAGATCGCAAAAGTAGTTACACTAAATCTTTATTACGTCGTTTCAAATACTCATGATGTTTCAGTAGAAAACCAACTAATACCGAATTACTTTCACCTTATTCCGTGAGCACTTATCAAGATGAAGAATGTCCGGTGAGTATTGTTGCAAGACTCTACGTCGGTAAAGCGGCCAATTAAAGCCCACCTACCCCCAGAAGTAAAAATAATGTCCTATACCTGAGAGTTGGTACGCATAGCAACTTGAATGGACCAGACCTAGCGTGCCTTCATTATTTTGGGTATGCACCACACACAGCCGTAAAGCCCCACATAGCACAGAATATTGATATAATACTACAATAGTACTGACACGTCAGTAGTGTCAGTATTTATATAATGCTGATGTATCCTGATTTAATATTATATCAAGACTATGCCAGTATTTATTAGTTACTGATTTGGAGCTGTCAAAATATTGTTACAGTATTGGCCGAAAAGGTTGATGTCATATGGAAATCAGGGTTATGACAAGGTCATCAGAATACTGCAGGACACCGACAATATGTATGCATTACTACCTTGACACTGACACGTCTGTACACTCAGCGAACTCTGTCAAGTAGATATGAAAGTTCAGACGATGACCGTCATTTTCATAGTACTACACATGTATTACATTTGAAACATGAATTACACAAGTATACAAGTATTGAATATTATAAACCACTTACTTGTTGTCCTGCGACGTTTAGTAGCGTAAAATACCCGGACGCCCTCGGGTGGATTTGAACCCGAACCGCGGAATTCCTAGCCCAGTACTCTGCCATTTAGCCACAGGGAACTGATGGTATTTCGGGTTAAAATCACGCCTGTCAAGGCTGTTACAGCATGCATAGCATCAGTGCGCGGCTCGACTTTCATCATAACTTTGATTAACACCGTGTTTTCTTAGGCTTCTGTTTCTTCCTATATTTTTTTTCATTTTTTCGTGTTAATTTCTTTTCGTGTTATTTTTTTTTTACCTCGTCAGCATTGACTCAATACTGTTGTTTGATATATTGAAGGTATTAGTGTTATATTCATGCTGACGCAGTATACCTTTTAACCGACAATCTTAATATCATACTGCATTAGTGTTGGTGATATCATGTCAACATCCAACAATATGTATCAGTATTGACATAAGATTCTGTGCTATGTGGGGCAGGTATTGTTGCGTTCGACTGCAGCACTCGCATATTCTCAGTTGTGAGTTTTTTGGCCAACAACGTACCATCTACCGACGGCAGTGCATAATTCGCAATGTATAATCGGGTAATGCACGGAAAAAATGGATTGCGAGTTAACAATTCAATTGTCACAAAATATGTACGACATGCTTCAAAAGTACATTTTACAATAGTGGAAAGCTGATTGAACCACGGGGTCCGGTAAATTAGCATTTTTTAATCGTAAAATCTACATTGAAACATGTCGGATACTTTTTTAACTACATAATTGATAAATCAGCAATTTGATTTTTTCCGTGCGTACGCCCCTCCCCTGCTGCTGTGTCAGGAAGCGTTTTTGGATCTGGAAAAATGGTAAAACAAATCCAAATTTACACACGACGAGTGCTAGATCAAAAGACCAAGATAAATCAGCCGTCAAAATATACTCACCTGAATGAATGCATGAGTCTTGGGAGGGTTCCTCATTAGAAAGAGCGCGCAGACAGCGTCCTAAAAGTTGTCGAGAAATTTATAAAATGTTCATTTTCTTGCTCTGCTTGTCTTTATAAACCAGGGACTGGCAACAGGGATATGAGACGTGTCATTCTGTCTACGGAGGAAGAAAAAAAGTGACAGAATAATCGGTTAAGTGCAAGGTGAATAAATTCTAAGTTTATATAATTGGTATATCTTGTAGACCGAATTTATTTGCTCATGATGCATTTTTTCTCGTTTGGCAGATTACACGGATCAGTACAGAGTAGAGAACGATGATAGAGAAAAAGATGAAGAGTGAGAGGTAGCATAGGAGATAAAAAACAAGACGGAGCAAGATGAGAGGTTCCCACGACACTAGGTTCAAAGTTTGATTAACGTATTTGTATTTTCGTCAGTGTATAAATGTTGAGGAGGCCTGGTTGCCACTATAAGCGCAGATGTATTAATTTACTAGACTCCTGAAATGTGGCATAAAAACCTTCTCACTACTCAATTAAAGTCCGATTGATCACATGGGAGAGATGAATCATTGAGTCATCTTCATAGATAATTTTGAGTGCAAGAGCAAGTACCTACAAAAAACTATAGATTCAAAAAGTTTCCCGACGAATGAAGAAAAGTTTGAATAAGTTTATGTCCGCACTTTCATTGCGCCGGCAACTGAGCTTATTTGCTGCTTAAGATCCGCACAAACAAAGATTTTCTCGAAGCCAAAAGAATGTTGCTAATGATAAATGAATACCTATTCAATCACAATTCTGGAGCCCCACAGTTAACAATCAATCGGTCCAAAATATATTCGGATTCGTACTTAGTTCCGAGTTCTAAAAGAAAATATAAGGGCAGGCTGCCACCTAAAATATTTCATTTTAAATTTTCCGTCCATTCAAGTGTATTGCCATCATTCGGCGTAGGCAAAATGACTTTACATCTACTGGGAGTTGGTACACGATCATCAAGGGCTATATCGGTAAAAGAGGAGGAGATCACTCGCTCTTGTCTCCGGGGTCGGTTTTTGTACAACAGTGAATGTGTTTAACTTTATCCAATTTCTTAAAATTTGAAGAAGCTCTTGAGAAGAAGTGAGTGTGTTTTTCTATCTAGTCGATTCAATCACGTGAGGGCTATTTGTGTCAAGAGCCAACTGTATTCAGTTTACCGCGTGTTCATAACCTCTGTAAGTGTTATAGTTGTTTGACGTGAAGGTTGTGTTCCGCTGAAATCGATGATTTTCCAAAGTTTTTGCACTGTAAACTAGTGAAAATAGTACTTTAGATACTTCCTCAACTGATTTTTGCATTATTATTTTTCCAATGAAAACTTTCTTATGAGCGCTTTTCCTTTTGATTTCGTGATAAATAGTTGAATGCAACTTCGAATTTGAACACAAAACATCAATTTTTCCAACTTAGTTTGATGTTAAGAATCTGTCTAAAATTAAAGGATCTAAAAATAGGGAACCAACTGATTGACGTCAGTGTGTGGACACTTTCGTATGACCACTTCCCCTTTTGATTCAGTAATAAACAGTTAAATGCAGCTTCGAATTTGAACACAAAACACCAATTTTTCGAACTTATTTTTGTGATGTTAAGAATCTACCTAAAATTGAAGAATCTAAAAATTGGGACCCAAGTGATCGCTTATGACGTCAGTGTGTGGACTACGCAGCTCGCAAAAGTTAAAACGGACATTTCTCATGGACCCATAGAAAACGTCTTTTCTAACGGATCTTTTATCAGTCTCTTAAAGGACGAGAGAATAATCAGCGCGAGATAACGCTTGCATAAATGCTTCCCGGTTGGACGGGGCGCTTTCTGCTGAATCGCGTGGCGAAAAGTTCCCGCGCTCGCTGCCCAGGCAACTTCGGCTCTGTGTGAGTGATGGTGGTTTTGTGAAGTTCAGACTTCTTGAAATCCTGATCTCGAGTTGCCTTTGAAGCGACGAATTTGCTTCTCGAAATGGCCAGCTCGGATTGGAAGGGGAAACGCCGCCAAACGACCGCCGCATTTTTTTGTAAGTAAATCAGCTATCTTATATTTTTTTCCGAAGGAGCAAAATGCAATAATGCAATGAAAATATTGAAATAAAATTCCAATTTATTGTAATGACATTGAAACCGCTTTACCATGAAATTGCAATAAAATTGAAATTGTTTCACCATGAAATTGCAATAAAATTGAAATTGCTTTACCATGAAATTGCAATACAACTGAAATTGCTTTACTATGAAACTGTAATATTTTTACATAGTTTGGTCTATAAATGCCGATTTTAAAAAATCAACCAAGTGATTCCATGTGTGAAGTGGGCAATATGCAGTGCAATGAAAAATTTCAAATTATTTCAATTTTTTTGCGGTAAATCTCAATAGACTGTGTGCCTTCGATCAGTAGATAGGCAACGTGCACAACACTCGGATGCAGCAAAAATTATTTTGCCGGGTAATTGCAATCTGTGCAACTTGGGTTGTTTTTGTCTTTACTGAATTTTCTATTCTGCTTCTTTTTCGCGTTATCCTTATAAAGTCCATTTCGACTCCTTCATGAGGAATTGCAATTTTTTTCCACCTCACGTCGATTCTCTGTGAAAGATGGGCTTTAAGGAGCTATTGAAAAAATGAAAAGTCCAGAAACAGAATACTTATGTGCACAGTTCCATATTCTAGAAAGCATTTTCTAGTATTTAAATAAGGAAACCTCATAAAAGTCACATCAATACCTTGTTACCAATACTATTTTTAAAAAAGGATTGGTTCATTTCGTATGAGAGCAGTTCTAAAGTTACGTGCTGCAGATAAAACCACGGTTTTGACAAATCAGGATTCAAAATTTGAGTGAAATTGCTCCAACTGTTAAGTAAGCGAAGTACGAATACCCAGACGTTAATCAGATTATAAAAAGAAATCCTAATTTATACAGCATTTCTGACTGAGGATGAATATACATCGAATATTTACACACTTGTGAGTTCAATGCGGGTAATATTGGTTCGTTAGGTTTCTCAATGTTCATAATATTATGCGCTACATAACTTCAGAATGTCTGATGAATGAATCGAGGGCAAAAAATATTCCAAACTTTAAAGATCTGTTGCGACGCAACGGAGCGGTTAAATCACTGCCAACAAAATAACTTGAGCGCGGACGTTGACAAATCCGACCGTACATATTTTGCTAACATGTTTGTACTTAATAACAGAAACTTACATCAACAGGGCTACCTTACGAGTACAAAGCTGTTGCTATCTGATTGCGCTCAACGCTTTCTTCCTCTCAACCTCTTTGTTGTTGTTTAGACGATTGTTGCTGCAGACATTAATTTTTGCGCATGTTAGCATATTTTAATTCTAATTAAAAACTGCACATATTAACCTGGTAAAAATTGGCAGTAGAAATTGTGTTCCAAAATACCATAGACCTACGGCCGGCTGTAAAATTTCCAATAGTTTCTATAGCCGGCTACAGAATTTCTTATAGCCTTTTATAGCCGATGGCGATTAAGCAACTCACAGCCAGGCGATAATGTGTATGCTAAACGTCACTAATTACGGATGCTAAGACTTAGTGAGTTTTTGGACCACTGCTCTCTTTTTGGGCCGTAGTATCTTGATTTATTTTGCGAGGAAAGCTCCGTACTTTTGATGGATGCCTGCCATTCCTAATATATTAGAGCGCCTTCAGTTTCGTATGATACTGTGCAATACCTCTGGTGTGAAATAGTTGCTTCAAGCGCCGTGGCACGCTGCGGTGTAGCAGGCGGGCAGCCAGCGCGGAACGCGCATTGGTGCCTACAAACCTAACAAGGATACTTCACGCGTTGCGCAATGCGTGAAGTATCCCTGTTAGGTTTGTAGGCGCCAGTGCGTCGCCGCTCCGCTTTGTGTTAGGCTCTAATAATTAATCTGGCGGAGTCAGCGTTATTCAATTCATGATTTTGAAATGTTTGCACATCCTGTATGGATTATTCTCGTTTTAATTGATGAAAAAAAATATGTATCCAAGGAAAATATAACGTGTGTTTTGTAAATATTAAGGTGGTTCCGTATCCAACTTAATGATTTCCATAGCACACGAATTTCTACACAATTTCTGATAGCCATTTATTCTCGATGGCGAAAAAGCAACAGCCAGAGGATAAAGTGTAAAGCCCGGCGATAGGAACTATAGCCTGGCTGCATAATTTTTTATCGCTTCGTATAGCCCGACCATATGATTTTCTCCGCATTCTACAGCCAGCTATTTGATTTTCTGTAGCCTTCTTTAGCCGGCTATAAGAATTCCTACGGTATTTTGAAACGCAGCTCTTATCGCCAATTTTTACCAGGGTAAATAAATAATTCATTCATGTGATCCCGTTGTCCAGCAATTTACTCATTATCACATGGAAACAAGTCCAAACACAGAATTCTTGAGAGGGTGGATTGCCGAATATTTCAAAGAGTAAAGGGAATGTCACAATTAGGCCTTCGTTAGGTATTATTATATATAGGTATTATATTAGGTATTATATTTTTTTAATTAGAGGTGTGTCGAAAACAACTGTGAAAATTATGAGACAAAGGCCTGACGTGTGGGTGGGCTATAGGAAAAAGCGAGAAAATTAAAGCGTTTATTTTTAGCTAATTCAATTTTGGAATCAGAAATTTACTTTAGAGCACTATAACCGCAACTATGACAGAAAATTGCGAAAGACCCTTTTGGTTCGCTCTTGAACTTTCAAAAATCGAGGCCATAATCTGCCGAATGTACCACTTGAATTTATCTGGACACGCCTCCATCATAGAATAAATATTTGATAGTCGTTTTGCCTGATTAAACCGCGAATTAGATTATAAAAAACAATATCTATACCTCACACGATGCCCTGTCCACAAGTTTGAACCAGACTGCGATAATGCAATACAGACACCACACTCTCAAGTCACGTGTTTCAACTTAGAGTTCAAGGAAATGTAGGAAAGTCAGCATTTTTAAAAAAACATTTTAGCAAAAAACTGATAGTTTTGGAGAGATACATCACGAGATTTCTTTCAGTTTTTTCATGAAGGGTCATGCCAGGCTAGCAAAAAGTTACCACCACCGACCAGAATAAACGCGATTCTCGTCTGCACTACGCAACCAGCTAATCTGTATTCTTTTTTCAAAAGGACTCATGTTTATTTCCGAATGTACCACGAAATATGTATAATGCCTGAATGCATGTTATTATATAAATGGACATGCATTTCCTCTCAAAACTTATGTTTTTTTCTAAGACGCAACTTCTTAGTTGTTCCCGTAGCTAAGTTATTGTCAATGGTTTCCGAATGAAATAGGCCCACCAAAATAAAGTTTTTCTGCGGGAAAATCTATGTATAGGCGCTGAACGTATCGACGGTGTAGGTCGGCAATCACATAACTCGGTTTGCGACATCGCAGACTTCCTGTCATACTTTATTTTTTAAACGGAAAACTAATCAACGACAATTCTTTAAAACTGCCGTGATTTTTCTTTTCTGTGCGAAGAAAGTTCTGCATAAACTCCAAGAAATGATGTCAATTCGTTCTCTTTTGAAAAAATAACATAGACGTGGAGATTTTCAGACACGGCAAACGAGTTATGTGATTGCCAACTTACACCGTCGAATTGGTGATTCATCACGGTGCTGATCGCAGCGTTAAATTCAGTGAAGAGAGGAAATGTTCAAAGGTTTAAATTAAGAACAGAAACATGATTGAGTGGTCATTTTCTAGCCTCGTGTAATATTCAAGGCGTTACCTATAGATTATTGCCAACTTGAAGTCTAATTTTCTGACGGCGGTTTTTTTGCCAGACTAGCACAAACTTTATGTTAACAGAATGATGGTGATTTCGCCTTCGCATGTCAAAATTCTGTATAGATTGGAAATCCTAATGATCCATGTTTACTGTTGCACCAAAACATCATAGATATCTCCAAGAGGAAAAGTGTGCTCGGATGAGCTTTTGATTCATCTTAAGAATTGCAGTTTTATTCTTAATTTCAACATACAGTGGCATTGCACCGTATTTCTGTCTGAAAGATTCATGAGTCGAACGGCAAACTATTCTTGACAATCTATATTTTTACACAGAGCACTGTTAAAAAAGAGCACTTTTTTGCCTATGGTTTTCCTTTTATTACTTTCCACTCGAATGCATTTAACTTTCTAAGGACCCGCACCCGCACACAACGCGACGGAGGGCTCTACGGTGTGTGCGCGGCGTGGGCACACGAGAGCGCCTTCAATTTTTTGCATGCAACATGGCCATCCATAAAGCACGAATAGTTGCATCGCCGCGCTATTATCAACGACGACGTGTCTTTTCCCTACGCTCGGATAGTTTCTAAAAGTAACATGCTCTATTTTGTTTCCATTAAAATATATATAAATCCAGTAATAAGGACACCTGTGAAGAAATTATTCACAGCTATGGCTCGTTCCTCTATTCAGAATTCAACTAAGCATTCTGGGAAATTTTTACGGTCGGAAATTTTGTCAGTTTACAAGTCCACGTCTCTAATCTTTTGAGCTCAATCTTACTGAAGGTAAAGAAAAAAGACATACATAAAATGATGGCTTGAAGCTAGATTTAAACTAGGAGGCACGCCCTTGGCTGCTACGCGACATACCTTCAGGAAACGCTTCGCGTGCACCCCGCACATTTGACTCCATTTTGCAATTAGGAACTACAATTTCTAACTCATCCGGGAAAAAACTTAAGCACGTGGGCGTGATACATACGTTGTCTCTAAACTGAGCAAGAAATTTTAGTTCCATAAATTGCAAAATGCAGTCTAATTAATCTTAATAGAGTGGGCTCATTGAGGAACTATTATGTATCATCTATTAAGTGCCGCAAAAACATGGAAATCGGTTCAGGAGCAGGGGTAGAACGGACTGCATTGGCGGATCCAACAAATTGGCGACATTGTCTTTTCTCCATTTAAACCTATGGTTATGCATCGATTCTTGGAGGGGTCAAGTGCTCCGACCAGAATCGATCATTTAGCATATCGACGGTGTAAGTCAGCAATCACGTAACTCGGTTTGCGACGTCGCAGACTTCCTGTCATACTTTATTTTTTAAACGGGTAACCACTCAACAGCAATTCTTCAAAACTGTCATGATTTTTCTTCTCCATGCCAAGAAAATTCTGCAAAAACTTGAAGAAATAATGCCAATTTGTTCTCCTTTAAAAAAATAGCATAGAGGCGGAGATTTTCAGACACCGCAAACGAGTAATGTGATTGCCGACTTACACCGTCGATATAGGTTTAAATAGAGGAGATCCGGTGTTGCCGAATTGCCGGATCCGCCCATGACGGGCTGAGACAAAAATGAAAATCTAGGGGGTCGCAGAGCTCATTTTAATGACGTCATCGATCATTAAAGGCAGAGTTCACATTTTCCTGATGATATCCTTCTGCTATTTTTTGCAGGCGGTCTAGGTAGTATGACAGTGGGTCTGATGGTAGGCTGGCCAGCGGCAGCATTTCCGAAGATCCTCCGCCACGAAACCCCTTACCACCTCTCCATCTTCAACGAGGCGTTTATCATCAGTTGCATGAACATCGGGTCCATCGTAGGGACGGTACCTGCCAGTTTGCTCATGGACAGGATCGGACGGAGAGCGAGCTTCCTACTCTTCAGTCTCTTCGCCGTCGCTAGCTGGATATTTGTCGCCTATGCACCCACGGTGGAGATGCTGTACTGCGGCCGATTGTTGGGCGGCGTTTTTGTCGGCGCTTATCTCACCATTCTGCCTAGTTATTTGTCCGAGACCCTCGAACCGGATATGCGAGGATTTTTGGGCACCAGCAGCACTTTGTTGAATACTTTAGGTAAGTTCAACTGGACTCCTTTTTCAAATTGGGAAGTTAAATTTCTTGCTCAATGTAGAGATTATGTGCGATTGTTTTCCTATGCAGGTAGATATTTTATACATGAGTCAGGAATTGGATTTCTTCATTGCAGAGATGCAGAGTGTAGTGTAACGAAGGTAAACGAAAGTGTACTTGTCGGAAACCACCACTTTTAATGAAACCAGACAACAGGAACAGGAGGACCGAATCTGTACGTCCCTGTAACAAGACGGAAAAGTAAAAAATTGAATGAAGGTCCCAATTCGGAAGACCTGCCTGAAAAAGTTATTGGAGAGACATTTATCGCACGGTAAATAAGTTTTCAATCGGGAACGTGCCATTTCGTTCCCCAAATGCAAAAGTTAGGTACATTGAATAACTTGAGCTGTTCTGAAAACTACTCGGAGTGCGCTCCATTACATTCCTTGATACTGCTTCCTTTCGCCATCATGCAGTAATTATGAATTCACCTAAAATTTATTTTAATAATTATTTTATAAAACATTTGCAGTAAAACGTGAATTAATGAACCATATGATTACCATATAATTTCCCTTGCATTGAAAAAAAGACTGTGAAAAATGGTAAAAAAGAAAAATCCTCACCACAAAAAAAAAAAAAAAAAAAAAAAAAAAAAAAAAAAAAAAAAAATCCTGAGGTGAGAATACTCCAGATACAACACAGGAAAGAAAATATCTCAGCTTTTTCTTGCATCTGAGCCCACACTGGTAAAAAAAAAACCTCTTGGACCAATGCCATTGACTGCATTGGCATTTGTTGCATTGACTTAAGAGTGCAGTTTCTTGTCGCCGGATTTAAGAGTCTTGAACTCTTGTTTGCATTGATGCAAGCGGATTTTGCATTGATTCAATTCAAAATCCGCTTGAAGCAAGAGTCCAGACTCTTAGATCCAGCGACAAGAAACTGCACTCTTTAACCAAGAGGTTTTTTTTTTACCAGTGCACCCCCTTCCAATGTCTAACAAGTAAACATTGATTTCTCATTTCAGGTACACTAATGGCGTACGGTCTTGGACCGCGGGTCTCATTCAATGACCTGTCTCTGATCAGCTGCTGCGTTGCAATAGTGTTCATAATATCGCTCATCTTCATGCCGGAAACTCCGTACCTGCTCGTCATGCGCAAGGACTACGCGGGTGCTCGCAGAACGCTCGCCTGGCTCCGGGGAACCAGTGAATCGGACGTAACCGTCGAGCTCACCACCATCCAGAACTTCATCGAGACTGAGAAAGCCAAGGCATCGTTGACAACATCTGATCTCTTCTTCGACGAGAGGTAATTGGCAGTCCTCTACTAAAACCAAACAAATAGCCAGGCTTAGAGTACCTATTGTAAGAACCACCCCTTATTTAAAATACTAAGAAAATGGTTCTCCTTCCTTCAGAGATAGACCCGATTCCATATAATGCGTAATTTCATACTTTTACGACTAACTCTTACATGGAATCAACTCTTATCACTGGAGGAGCAGTTGCTAAGACATAATTGACGAAATACTCTGAAATTCACCCTTAAAGTGAAAATCCAAGTATTTGGACAATTACACCTGCTAAAATAGTGTGGGAGAGCTTGATTAGAAAACTGAATTCGAAAGAAAAGGTAAAACTTAAAAATCAACAAGAAAATAATGGAAGACTAGATAATGCGTTTCAAATGGACAGATTTTAATAATTGAAATTTAAGGTGCTGAAGGCACAGAAAAAGAGGACAAAATATAAAATAAAATAAAATTACATCACCAAAGATATCAGAATCCAGAGGTACAAAACTGGATCATCCTCGAAGTCGTTGCAAAGCACAAAATAACAATGCTGCAAAAAGAGGATTAGTAACACACAAACAAAATACATCTTTAATTCTCCTTTGTGGAAATAAAATGAAAAATCTGTAAAAGTGTTTCAATAGACTATTGCGTTGAAGACGCTTTAAATAAATAAGGAGCTTAACAAAGGCTCAAATAAAAAAGATTATAATATTCAAATGAATCAATGAAAGAAAGTCTAAAAAGGACTTCATAATTTTGTGCAGAGGGCACTTACAAAATAATCATATTTAATAGAATAAAATATGCAAAGCATCTGAAAGTAAAGCGTTCCTGCAAAAGAAAAATGATTAAGAAGGCTCATAGCAAGAGCTGAGGGTACCCACCGGCCGAGGCATCCGGAGGTAGCCCAGCATGTTGACTCTTGCTCTGTAGCTGGAGAACTCTAACTCTGAAACGAAAAATAGGATGCTCGAGAAGCGAGGCTTTTGATAAGGGCGATAAAGCGCTATTAAATTAATGACTGAAGTTGCAAGAGATTAAAGATTGTAACTTAGATTGTGCTTTGACTGAAAATGATCAAGCTCGTAAAAAGATGGAAAAAATTTGGAAAAATAAAACAGGGATCGTGAACATCACACTATGTAGGGACGAGAGTATCATTCACTGGAAAAAAAAAAAAAAAAAAAATTGGATCTAGAGTCCAGACTCTTAAAAACATCGACAAGAAAAAATACTCTTGATTCAATCAGATTTAAGCTTAAATCAAGAACCAAGCCTCTTAATTTGAGCGGATTTCCTTTTGATTTAAGCTTAAACCTGCTTGAATCAAGAGTCCTTTTTCTTTTTAATGTTTTTAAGAGTCTGGACTCTAGATCCAATGTGTTTTTTTTTTCCAGTGTTAGATGTTCAACTTCACGCCGTGCTAGAAGTGGGTAGGCGATGAGGTGCACCTCTATATTTCGTCGTCTCCCGGACGAAGGTACGTAACTACATTCCAAGATTGCCAAATTGACTCAAAAAATTAGTTTATCCTACAAAAATGTATCTGTGCAAGTTTTATTCAAAACTTTTCTGATTTTTGCATGAAATCTGAGGAAAAATTAGTGAACTTTTCAGTTACACATGCCCAGTATTCTCCTGGTTTCTATGCAATTTGCGACGAGAAATTTGGCAACATTGAATTAAAGTTACGTTCTTTCGTGAAGGAAACGACGATTTGTGTCACTCTTTGATTGGTTCACCAATGTCGTCGCTCCTCTGGCGGAAAGGTGTATCCCTATTTTAAAGGGAGCCCTGTTTTCAATTTCTGACTCTACGCTGTTTCTGGCTCTGGGAATGGTGATACACCCACACGTCTGGTGAGCTACTGCTTTACAGGGCCGGATTTACCTACTTGTCGCCCATGGGCCGCCTGTATTTTGCTGCCCCTTCTCATTCGTTGTGAAACATCGATGCAAACCATCAAGTGAACATGCCGGAGGAGAAGGGGTGCATAAGACTCGTGTTGGGCACTTTTTTTGTGAAAGCCCTGTCAACTTTAGCAAAAGTTTACGGAACTATGCGCCAAAGTTTCATAAACCTATCTCCGTGTGGACAAGGCCTTTCATTAATAAGAAATGAACGAAAAATTTATGAAAGAAAAAAAGTGAATGTGGTTTGATGAGTTTAATTTCCACCACCGCGCCAGCCGCACTGTGTTCGGCGCAATGCGTGAAGTATCCCTTCAGTCTTGTAAGCGCTATGCGTTTCACGCCGACCGCTGCTGACCGCACTGTTTTTGACGCAATGCGTGAGGTATTCATGCAGTCTTGTAGGCACTAAGAGTTTCACGCCAACCGCTGTTGTCCGCTTTACGTTTGACGCAATGCGTGAAGTATTCATGGAGTCTTGTAGGCGCTAATCGGTGTTTCATGCAGACCGGCTCGCCGAGGCCTTTTCCATCTCAAGTCCTCGTCATCATTGCTCTCTGCGCCGCAACGCTCCAGGCCAAATTGCATTTTTGGTTTCTCTCTCAACTAGACTAATGAAGGGCGCTGTCTCTTATATCACCATAGATCTTACTAGACTTTAACTCTCAGGAAATGAGAGATTTTTTTCGCCTTTTCTCGTTTGTATTTTTTTTTCTGAATCAGATTTTTTTCTTCATATATACCTACATTTGAAACAATTACAACATTGCAAAAATTACAAATATAAAACTTTAGTTAAAGATCTCAGGACGCTTCGCTTTATCGTAACCTGTGACGAATGAGTTTTTTAAAATGTTGAAATCATCCGTAGGTACAAGTGGCCGTTCGTGAGTTGCGTTGGACTGCTGTTGCTGCAGAAGTCCAGCGGTTATTTCACGGTGATCGGGAACCAGACGATAATCCTGCCGCACCACGCCTGGATCTTCTACTCGGAGGACAGCACCCTCATCATCGGTCTTATCCTCGTAATAATGTCCATCGTAGCGGCTCTTCTCATGGACGCTCTCGGACGCAAAGTCTTGCTCCAGATATCAAACGTCGGCCAAGCTTCAGCCATGCTCGTTGTAGGCGCCTGGTAAGTTCAGAGATCAGGTAAAGACTGATTTAGTGGCTATGTCAGTCGATGTAACATCGATCCCTTGGTTCAAATGTAAACAAACACAGAACCTTGTTTCTGATTCGCGCCCTTTGCGGCATGGTGGTAAAATGCGTCCAAGTGTTTCTTACAATCGAAATTTCTCGGGTTTAATGAGTCTTAAATTGACTTATGACCGTTCAATGATTAAATTCTAATAAATTAACACAATTAACTCATGAAGAATGCGTACATGAGGTTATGTTAGTTTGTTTTGGTTTGAACCAAGCGTTCGATATCATATCTAATGACTTAGCCACTAAATCAGTATATATCGGCAACTGTATCGGATACAGGATGAATGGTGATGCAGTGGAAGGGGTAGCGGACACGCTCAGTGTTAGACCCGTTAAGTTAGATACCGTTAGCGTTATGCGAAACTCTTTGATATTACATTATAGAGTTTGATTTGGTCAATAAATCTCAATTTATAATGATGAACATCATGAGTTCTATGCATCAGAAAGATAGGCACTTTGCAATGCAATGAGAAATCGCAACTTATTTCAAGTTTATTGCAATACATTTCAATTAGGTGCGTGCCTTCAATCAGACGATAGGCAACATACACGACACACCAATGAGGCAGCAATCATTTTAACACGTAATCGCATTTTAGTGCAATTTGTTCTACTTGGGCACGACGCACTACGCGCTGGTAAACACAATATTCAAGGTGTATGTTGTTAAAAATCGAGGAGTGAAATTTGATGTCGGATCCTATATAGCGCCTAAAAACTCCTGGTGATATGAATGCGAAGTGAAATTAGCACCATGAAAGCGTACGTGACACTCCGCAAAAAGAGTAGACTCAGCTCCGTAATAATTTAAGGCACTCCGTAAGGAGAATAAAGTCCGCTCCGCATTCATATCTTTCGAGGTTTTTGGGCGCTATATAGACTCCGCCCCAGAATTTCACTTCAAATTTTTTAACAGTGTAAGGTCGAGTGTTTTTTCATCCGTGTGTAGGAATGGCGGATTTTTATTCCCACGTCTTCTCATATACTAAAAGCTGCTTTCACAGCACTCTTTGGCGCTCTGCGACACCCAACCACCAAAGCATCCCATCCTATCAAATCCCTCAGGGTTTTGGCACTTCCCCATTTCCTCTAAAACCCCCCTGTAGCCACCGTTTCATTGGGCGTTTTTTTCGTCTCCTCATACTTCCTCTTAATTTTACATGACGTTTTTTCCGCAGGTACTACTTGTCGGCTGAGCAGAGAACTGAACTGGAGGCGTACAATTACATGCCATTATTGGCGGTGTTCGCCTACGTTGTGGCGTTTTCGATGGGGTTGGGCCCGGTCCCGCACATCTACATCGGGGAGGTGTTGCCTCCGTTGGTCAAGGGTCGCGCCACCGGGCTCCTCGTTACGCTGGCGGCTCTCTTCGTCGTCTCCGTCAACGAGATCTTCGCGGCCGTCACGACGTTCGCCGACATGTACGTCAACTTCCTCTTCTTCGGCGTCTGCTCTCTCGTCGGGATCTACTACGTCAACGGCTGGGTCATCGAGACCCGGGGCAAAACCCTTCCCGAGATCCAGGAGGAGTTCAGGCACAGGAGGACCATGAAGGATGGCTATTACATTCTTGACTGATCGTCTTTTGTGCATTGGCGGACTCAGCAATTTGGCAACACCGGATTTCCTCCATTTTTTTTTTTTTTTTTTTTTTTTTTTCTTCGTAGTTCTACCGGGAGAAAAAGTGGCGAATCTTTTCGAAGATATGACAATTTAAGCATCTTACTTCACCGGCTGTGTTACACAAAGTCGGGGATTTCGATTTCCACCTGTTTCGCACTACCACTCCCAACATGGGGTGGGTTTCGGCCAGGTGGTCATCTGGATGGTTAAACTATCATATGTTGGTTTAGGCTCTGAAGTTAAGAAATACTCTGATCAGGAGTTGGCAAAGGGTGATCGGGGGCCGAAGGGCGAGCCGACCAACTAAACCAAACTCACGGCTGCATGTCTGCCCGGATAGTGCCGGAATCATCCCTGTTGGGGGATATTTCCTCCATTTAAGCCTATGGAAATGTATCGATTCTTAGAGGGGCCAGGTGCTCCGACAAGATTCGATTATTTAGCATAAGTTTAAATTGAGGGATTCGGTGTTGCCAAATTGCTGGATGTGCCTCTGCTTTTGTGATATCCTGCAAACGGCGAGGCGTGAATGACCGATTATCGATTTTTCCCTATTTGGAGCTATGGTAATGAATCGATTATTAAGGTGTCCGTTGCGAACATCCTGTTCATCGATCCTTTGCCATAGGTTTAAATAGGAGATCAATCGATATATCGCAAAGCTCGCTACGCCACTGTATCCCTGCCGTGCGGCACAGCATGGAAAAGCTCGACCGCTTTGCAAGAGGCTGTTCGACGAGAAGGACACGCTTAACAGTATTGATGTGTAATCACATTTTGTCACATGTTTTGCACAGCCTCGTGGCACAGCACTGAAAAAAAACACATTGGATCATGAGTCCAGACTCTTAAAAACATCGACAAGAAAAAGTACTCTTGATTCAATCAGAATCTAGCTTAAATCAAGAACCAAGCCTTTTAATTTGAGCGGATTTCGTTTTGATTCGAGCAAAAATCCGATTGAATCAAGAGTATTTTTTCTTGTCAATGTTTTAAAGAGTCTGGACTCTAGATCCAATGTGTTTTCTTTTCCAGTGAGGTACAGGGCCCACTCTGGAAGTTTACTCTGCATGGCTCAGAGAGTCAACATGAGCATCAAAAGTGAATCCTTTTCAGATATCGATGGCCCAAACAGCAAAACCACGTATCTTCGTTTGCGACGTTGCAGACTTCCTGTGATACTTTATATTTTCTTGAGAAAACTAGACAACGTGATTTCTTGAAAGCTCCCCTAATTTATTTTCTCTGTCAGTAGAATATTCTATAAAAATTTCAAGCTACACGCGGAGAAAAAAACTTCGTGCGTGGGACCCGAAGTTGAGGTCATACGGATCTCTGAGGTTTTCGGATCACGTATCTAAAAACTTGAGGTCGAGCTGCCGAAGTTCGGGTCAGACATCTGAAGTACTTCGATATATATCGAAGGGCTCGGGTCATACAGCCTGAGTTCGGTACATAGCGAAGTGCCTCGATGTCTGACCCGAACTTCGGCAGCTCGACCTCAAGTTTTCGGATGGGTGATCAGAAAACTTCAGAGATCCTTATGACCTCAACTTCGAGTCCCATGCACGAAGTTTTTTTCTCCATGTATTAAGTTGGCCTGTTTCTTTTTTAAAAAATAATGTTTAAAGCATAATTTTTCCATCAATTTTGCATTGTGGAAAATGTATAAATCGGAATATCTAGGTTATTGTTCATTTTGTAATAGTCCAAACGAAACTTTGTTCAAAATACTCGGTGAGATAAAGACAGAGTTTTTAATTGATAAATAAAGACAAAAAATCCCCTAAAGAGGTGGATACGCCAGATACTTGAAGTTTTAAACTGAAAAAAAAAAAAAATTTCGGTGTATTTACTGAGAAAAGGGTAAAATTACCAAGAATTCAGGGTTCTATTTGATCCCAGTTTTTTCTTGGTAAAATTACCATTTATGGAATTGGTAATTTTACCGAGAAATCTCAGTAAAATTATTGAACTTTCTCGGTAATTTTACTGGACCTTGGTAAAAACGCCAATATTTTTTATCGACTGTGGTAGAATTGCCGAGATAAAGTTACCGGGAAATGATCACCAATAAAAGTTGTATTCTTACCTGAAAAAAAAACAGTAAAAATGTCGGTTTTTAGGGAAGCTTACCAGTTTGTCTGAGTAAAATTACCGATAATTGGTAAAAAAGTGAGATGGTAAAGGTACCAACGGACCTTGGTAAAAACGCCGAGAATTATTTTTCAGTGTAAAAAAAATAAAGAGGAAGAAAAAAAGTGTTTACGAACTTAATACTTGCTGTTTGATAAATATACCCCGACCCCTTATCGTGAGCAAATGAGTGATACGGCTTTAAGAGCGAGAGCAGTCCTGGAGTCAGAGGTTTTTTCAAGGAAAAACCAGCGAGTTTTCCGGTCTTAGAATTATTAATGTCCAGGGTCTTATCATGTGAAACATTAGAGGAGAGTCGAGGCGAAAGAATACGAGAGAATGAAGGGTTCCTGGAATCCGATATTATTTTAGAAATTAAGGAGCATCGGAGCCTCGGTTTGTATTCCAAGAACTTCGGAAAATTCTCAGAATGGAAAAGTAACTGTGCTCCTCTTCCTCCCAAAAAAGTTAGTGATGTGCTCGTTAATGTGATCGTTTCTAAGAAGTTGTACATATAATGGATTTACTTCGAGACCCCTCACGTCAGTAAATCGGATGAAGTTCAAAGTCGCATGGTTTTTCTTCAGCTTATTTCTTCGTATAAGTCTCTCGATATACAATACAATATTAATTTAAGTTCAAGAGGAATAATGGACAAAGACCGAGGTTGAACGATGTTGTCTCTTTTAGGGACTCCAATTGATATAAATATGTTTTATATTTTGTATTTATTTTGAACACAAACTGTACCTGAACGTTACAATGTGATTTTGTGTATAGAATGTAAATAAGTACTTGAATAAAATTATTTCTGATTACTGAGACTGAATTTCTTCTCAAGGGCAAAGGTGATTCGATTAATGCACATTGATTTACAACCTTCAGTTATTTGAAGGAGCATTTGGAATTCGAAATTTTAAATGGTAATTTTTACATTTTCTCGCATGTTTTTAATTTTCGTTCGAGGCATCCAAATTATTGGCAGCACGCCGTGTCATTACATATACTTCACATTTATTAATGGTCAAGGTTTTTAATTTTGTTGTTAATGTTTAAAAATAACTACTCATTCCTTTAAAATTCGCAGTTACCTGATGCTACTCCACGCTAGACCACTTTAATAGCATTTTTGACACGGAAAGATCGTGTTTTGTATCTTCGTAAAAAGAAGGCGCAAGGTTTTGAGGGTTAGTCGATGGCGAAAGAAAAATTTTACCAACCCATTCCTTCATCGATCATTTTCTTGTTATATAAAATAGGAAACTGATTTTTGTTTTGAAACACTAAATTTTTTACAAAAAAAGCGGTGATCTAACCAAATACCGTTTATGAAACTAAGTAAATACAAGTATGTAGATTTTGGTGAGTTCAAGATTCGACACCTCATTTTTCCAAAAATAGATTTTTTCAAGAAATCTTTTTCAATTTTTTATTATTGAATTTGAATTCCTGGGTCGCGCACGTAGCCCTTGAAGCACCGCTACAAATAATACAAACGGACGCAAACACAATACGGAAATAGAGCAGTGGAAACAACGTTCGTTGATGACGGCGCAGTGATACAACTATTCGTACTCGATGGATGTCCGTGTTGCGTCTGAAAAATTGAAGGCGCGATGACGCGAGGCGTAAACTGGCAATGCTACGCTCAATGCTGCATATGAGATGTCGCTCCGATTCGAGGGAAACCTTAAAAAACGAGACCCAATCACGTTTTCCTTGTCGATCAGTTATAATTCTCGATATATTTAACTCGATCCCCCCCCCCATCACCCTCTTACTTTTTCAGTTTGACGTCTGGTTCTTTTTTACGATGTACACTGGGAAAAAAACACATTGGATCTAGAGTCCAGGCTCTTAAAAACATCGACAAGAAAAAATACTCTTGATTCAATCAGATTTAAGCTTAAATCAAGAACCAAGCCTTTTAATTTGAGCGGATTTCCTTTTGATTTAAGCTTAAATCTGATTGAATCAAGAGTCCTTTTTCTTGTCAATGTTTTCAAGAGTCTGGACTCTAGATCCAATGTGTTTTTTTCCCAGTGTATTTGTAAATCTATATCTGAAGCTCGCATGTATCGGCCCCATAAAATCCGCGGAGCATATGTTTTTAGTGAGCCTCGGGTAAATTTGACCCAGCTCGGACATCTAAGGGTTAATTGTGGTATGTTGAGTAACTAGGAGGCTACGCCTCCTGGCCGATTCGCGGTCCAACCTTCTGAAGCGCTTCGCGGATCAGAGGCTACGCGTAGCGCGTTACTCTTGTTTTTTATGAAGTTCGATACGTAATATAAAGTGAAGTCAAATGAAGTAAAACTAAGTCACACAAAAAAGGGTTACATGAAAAAGGACATAGGTCAGTCGGAAAATATTTGAATCATTGATTGAGAATCACTTATAATTCTCATAAGATATAACTGAATATAAAATAATAAATTCATGATGAATGAGATTGAGACAAACATTTTTGTCATGCAGTCCTTTATTTGTTTTTCAATCTGCAACAGCATCTCCGTAATAAAACCTACAACTCCCGGACTCAAGAGATGTCAAACCGACCAGTTCGATTAAAAACTGCTGCCGGTTGAAATTTTGCTTCTGAATCCATATGGAATGCAAACACAAACTTGAGGTATGAGATCACAATACAAGGCTCGGTCTTCATTCAAAATTATCATTGACCAAGTCTAATTTGTTGGCGCTTTTTGAAGATGATACACATTCAACAAACGACTTACAAGGGGAACTTACGGACCTGCCGCCTCCGATTGGGCTGAATTTTTTTTTTACAGACTCTATGGACCAATTCTAGAGGTCAATTTGAGCCGTTTTCCCGAATGCGCAATAGGAAGGGCGTAAAAAATTCCCAAAAGTTGCGTTTTCGGCGTGTGATTTGGTCGTGCGGCGCGTGGCAACACTGAAGCAGCCTCTAGTACCGCTTTATCGGCCTAAAGGTTCCAGCGGAGTCCGGAGCCCTGCCGCACACGTACTGGTTCCATGATAGTGATGTCCCGGGTTCGATCCTCGACTTTTTATTTTCCGCATGATCACGTAACATTTTATTTTTAATTCTTCATCCGCATTTATAAATCAAGCAGTTCCGATCACTATCCCCCCCCCCTCATTTTACGTACATTTTCCCCCGATATTTATTCACATTGGCCACATATAATCGTATGAAACTTCATTGATA
>NW_017566817.1:1951097-2044634 GCF_001854935.1 Bemisia tabaci | reverse complement strand
TTAAATTGGATGGAATAGTCCCATTAGAGTCGCTCGGCGAGCGTCACAATTAACATCAACATGAAAAGGTTGCCGCATACAGCACCAGAAAAGTTTATATTTTTAGATAGATACGGAAATGAGCATATGAGATTATTTCCAAGAAGTTGGTAACGCTGAGAGGAGAGACTATTAATAGACCGATGATCCCCGCCACTAGGCTTTCAAAAACGACTGTCCCTATTAAAGCGATGATTTTTCGATGACTCGAGTTGTATACCCGTGTATTATGGCGTCACCTTAAGAGCCCTCAAAAAAGCTTCGCAATTTTCTTTGAAAAGTAATCATCCTCTCTCAGATCGCAGGCTCTGTCGTGATAAGGAGGAATATCGTATGAACCTTCAGACGTCACCAAATTCCCCTCAATGTGACACACATTTTCAGGGAAACATGAGAATATTTTCCTTTTAATTTTTCAGAGAATTTTATTCGCATTTTGATACAAGACAAGTTCGAAGGAAACTATTAAAAACTTTCCCCAATCCGAAATCTGTTATCGGGGAAAATTTGGCAAAAATGAAAAGTTCATACAGTATTTTCCCTCAGGACGGTAGGATTTCACATATACGCATATCACCTCAATTTCCCGTTCACCCGTAAAATTTTTCCAATCATATTATTTTCATATTTTCATATTAAATAAACACATATTTTCACATTGGTGGAATCCATATGATTACCGTTGCCTGACATATATTTAACTAGCCAGCTATACAAATACACGGAGTGAAAATCACTATAAAACTACACGTAAAATATTGAGTTTAGCTTTTTTTGGGGACGGGTGGGGGGGGGGCGCAAAACTGGTTCTCTCATGTGTGAGACAAGGACCAAATCAGCACATTTCCTCTCTAGTAACCTCTTTGATTATTTGGACGAATTAATCTTTGTTTTCTAGACGGAAGAACGTAAGTAATATTCAACGGTGCGAGATTACCGCTCACAAATTGAATTTTTAAGGGAAATTGTTTAAATTCACAACTGAAAATTGCACTGATTGTCCGCAAAAATCCGCTAAGGAGGGATATCAATACGGGCCGTTCATGGGTCAACCCTCTGGTTGCATTTCCTCAACTCTACGGTTTTTTGCTCCTTAATGATTTTTATTTTACGGAATGCATCATGACCCTCGTAAAAAGTGGCAGTAGAATCTGTGTTCCAAAATACCATAGACCTAAAGCCGGCTGTAAGATTTTCAATAGCTTCTGTAGCCGGCTGTACAATTTCTTATAGCCTTTTGTAGCCGATGGCGATTAAGCAACAGCCAGACTATAAAGTTTATGCTAAACGTTACTAAATACGGATACTAGGACTTGGTGAGTTTTTGGACTACCGCTCTCTTTTTGTGCCGTATCTTGACATATTTTGCGAGGAAAGCTCCGTACGTTTGAAGGATGCCTGTCATTCTTAATATGTTGGAGCGCCTTCAATTTCTTATGATACTGTGCAATACCTCTGGTGTGAAATAGTTGCTTCAGACGCCGTGAAACGCTGCGGCGCGGTGCGGCGGGCGGGCAGAGAGCTCGAAACGCAGATTGGAGCCTACAAACCTAGCAGTGATACGTCACGCATTGCGCAATGCGTGAAGTATCCCTGTTAGGTTTGTAGGCGCCAGTGCGTCGCCGCTCCGCTTTGTGTTAGGCTCTAATATTTAATCTCGCGGAGTCAGCGTTTTTCAACTCATGATTCTAAAGTGTTTGCACACTCTGTATGGATTATTCTCATTTTAATTGATGAAAAAAAATGTGTTTTAAAGGAAAACATAATGTGTGTTTTGTAAACATTAAGGTAGTTCCGTAAAAAACTTAATAATTTTCAAAGCACACGAATTTCTACACAATTTCTTATAGCCTTTCATAGCCAATGGCGATAAAGTGTAAAGCCCGGCGATAGAAAATATAGCCTGACTGTATACTTTTTTATAGCTACGTATAGCCCGGCTATGATTTGATCCGCTTTCTACAGCCTTAGCCTCTTTCTATAACCTTCTTAAGTCGGCTATAAGAACTCCTATGGTATTTTGAAACGCAGATCCTATCGCCAATTTTTATTAGGGGATTTAGATATTTCGGATATCTTTTTAGGTCTAATACTGGCCATAAAGAGAGTTTGATACCGATTTTGGCTAAAAGTGCGAATATTAGCGCATTCAACAGCAAATCTGCATTTATCGTCAAATTTGGCCTTTAGATTCATGAGCAGGCCCTTATTAGACCTGAACAGAGACCAGAAATGACCACATTACGATGCACTCTATAAAATATAGACCTCAAATGGTTAAAAATCGTAAAGTTGAGGAAATTCAGAGAGGGCCCAAAAACGATCCTTATCGACACCCCTCTTTTTTGACAGAATTTCGTCAGTTGTATTCTTGTAAAAAATTCAACTGTTTATAACCCTCTATGGCACTGCGTCACGAATTCGTTACAACATATTTTTGGAGTGTTTAAAAATTGGATATTTCCCTTGTGCCATAATTTTGCAAAATTTCATCGGTTGTTTCTTTTTTTGAAAAATTGATTCCCTTGACTTTAAAATTTTGAAAAAAAAATTTGGTGCCTTTTTTTTATGCAAGCTACAAAATAAATTGATGTCCCCTAGAATCCGAGATCCAGAATTAATTCATGCCATGTGTCAAGTCAACCTTGGATCGGAATAGAGAAGTTGCAGGTGCCAGGTGTCTGAAGTTTGATGAATTTCGTGTTTAAGTGAAAACTACTGAGTGAACAGAACACGAGGATACCCTTGGTTCATGAATTGAACAATTATTGGAGAAGATACGACAAAATGATCTAATCTGCTAAAATACATGAGTTTAAATGCGAAATACCGCCAGATGACGTCACTAGGCGGCGCATGTTCTCACTTTTAAATCAATTTTTAGACTATTTCCCATTGCAGAAAAAAATTATAAAAAACACTGAAAAATCAGCTCTTTAGGCACTTTCAGATGAAGCAATGAAACATTTGCGTGCAAGTTCTCCATTACAATTCCATCGCAGCGGAAACGACGAAATGACCAAAAACGGCCCCTTTACTTTCCTCATTGTATAATTGTCCACTAGCCTGACATAACATCAAAATTAAGTTAGGGGCCGGGCGAGCTAAGCAGGCGCAGTTCATTTACATCACGCAGGGGTCATTGAAAACTGATTAACGGCATGCGCGATTCAATTTAATCGCGCACTCGCTCGGCTCGCGTTGCGACGCGCGAACTCGGAAAATCGATCGTCCGACCCAACCGCGAACGGCATGGCACGGCAGTCTCGCGTCTCGCCGCGGCCGAGCGCGGCCAAAGTTCACGTTGACTCGTTTATTTTTCGCTCGTCCCTTCATAGAGTTCCATTCTTACATTCCTCAGCATCTAGCCGTGTTTATTCTAGACTTTCTACTCGTGTTTCAACCTTAAAATGCCTCTTGGGGATGCAATGAACGGGCCGTGTTTCTAGACTGTCAATCGATGTGACTCACTCCAAGTTCAATATCATTAAGACAACAGTGCCATGTGCTCCTTGCTTTTATGATTTAGTCACCCCCCCCCTCGCCAAAAAAATCACATTTCGGTTATCTTTACAAGATTAAATTTGAAGTGTTTAACACCCGTCGAGTGAAAATAGTACATAAGGGTGGTTGCCTCCTCCTTGAATTGGCAGTCGTGTCTTTGTTTACATGCAACTTCTGAAAATCGAGTTTGGTTATGTTTTGCTGTCATTCGGTTTTATAAGAAATACCTAAGTAATTAACTCTTGGAGAGTGCGGTTGTCATAGTGAAACTAGTTGCTGTCGTTCGTTTAAGAAAGGAAAATGTCCAAAAATGACCGATGTTGCGGCGTCTCGCTGTCAGTTTACCGCCAGTTCCTGTCAGCGATATTTTGTAAGTAAATGCGTTTTTTTTTTTTGTATTAAATGAATGGGCACGAAATGAAAACTCACAAGACTTGGTGCTAAAATGGAATGATTTGTAGACGAGATGGGATTGCCCACGCTTGTGTATTTTCCGCCATGGCTTTGAAAAGTGTATTGCCTCTAGAAAAGTAGCCTGAATCCAGGCTAAAAGTTTAATTTTCCTAGGGAGGAGTGACTAAACTAAAGGGCTACAAGGTAGTAGAACACTGCTGGAGTCACACTTACCTGCGGGGAAATCAAGGCGAAAGAAATTCTGAAAATTTCAATTACAGTCACAAAAATTTTACTTTTTTTTACTTTTTTTTGGCCTTGATTCCCTGCAGAGTAGTGTAAATCCAGCATATTACTACATCGTAACTCACAGTTTGGTTTGGGCCACATTTTATAGTTTTTTTGCTTGTTTAACATAGTGGCGGATCCAGAGTGAGTCAGAGGGGGTTGGGGTGGGCATTTGATGATGTCAAGTGGGGGATCTGGGGTGGAATACCTTCCAGGGCAAGGGAGGTCGGGGGTGGGGGGAGTCAGGAGTCTCCCCCGGAAAATGTTCAAAAAAATAGCCACTCCTAGGTTGAATTTTTAGCAGCAATTTGTGCATTACTTGAAAGTTGAAAATTGAGAAAAAATTCCTCTTTTAGAGAAATTTTATTTAAGTATATGGCCCATTCATTGCTGGTATATTGAGGAACCTTTGGTTCAGTAAACTTTCTTAAATAGTTCTGGAGTTCTGTCCATCATTTCAGTAAATTTTTGGAAGCAATTTTTTCTGTCTCTCCCTCTTATCCCCCTTTCCTCCTCGTTTCCTTCTTTACCCCATATTTTGATCCGGAGGGGGGGGGGGCATGCCATCACGCCCTCCCCCTTAGATCCGCCACTGGTTTAAGAAGCTGCGTAGTCTTTGTTGTCTTCGATAATGTTGACACCGATGGCTCGATAAGTATCGATATATTTTTGTTGATAGACTGGTTAAAGGGGTTATATCATTGTTTCGATCCAATTTAATTTTGATACAACTGACATTTGTTTCGAAGGAGGCACGAATCCGAGTAACAGCATCTAAATCAATAAGCAGCATGAGAGCGAACATGATGCAATAACACACCCGCTAAAGGACATAGGCAAAACGAGATTTTAAATGCATTGTACAAAAAGTACATTCATAAAGTTGGCTCATAAGAGATTTTTGCAAGAATGAGTGCAAACTTTTCGTGATGAAATTAACCTGATTTTGAGCTGCCAGATGTTCAATTTTAGAGCTCATAATTTCTTCTTTTTGATGATTATCGATTTACTTCTTATCATAAGTACTCATCTGAACTACGGGTCAGAACTCTTTAATATTTCATGAATAGGCGATGCAATATTTATTTGCAGAAAATTATGCACTCCGGTTGAAACCCTCTGTCAATATAACGTACCTAAATATGATTCAAAATCGACCCTCCAGAAATAATTAATCTCAAAATTCAACACGCAAAGCCTCCGATTATACCTTATTTAATACCAACAAACAGAGGTAAAAAGAATCGCACAAATGTCGATATTGCTGCACGATTCTCCCAATTTTCTTATTTGGACTGAGAGGAAGGAAGGGTGTCAGTCCCGCCTTGCACAATGTTTCAGGGGCGTAAGGTTCCCTCACGAGAACCTTAGAGGGGAAAAGGAGAGTCTAAAAATAGAAAAGTGCCCTCCGTAATTTCTGGAAAGCTCCATATTTGAGGTTTTAAAGTATTAAAAAATAGAAAATATCCCGATTTTCACCCATTTCATTTCGTTACGATCTCGTGATGCAAATCGAGCCTCCTTTTTAATTTACGTGACCTTGTGCAGAGCCTCCTCCCATTTACATTCGCATTGGCACATGGATTTAACATTAAATCAGTCCGTTCAAACTTTTTTAACGTAAAAAGGGGTGATGATACTAAGAACATTCAAGGAAAATCATGATTTCCGATTGGCTTATTAAGAAGGACCTATGCGTGTGCAAAATCCAAGCCATACGCACGTGGCAATTCAGAAGATTTAATCGATAATTGATACGAGGGCGGACTTTTAAGCAATCACCAATGACCACTTCTTTAAACCCAAATAATTTAATCAGTCAGCGATCAGGCTTATGTCATCATTTCCGATGAAAATAGTCTATTTTTACGACAGAAATATTGAATGTAGCTTCTATCTCACGTGTGTATCTGTTATTTTTCTCCTTCTATCCTCTAAAATCATCACGTGGTTTTCAATGGCGTGGCGTGCTTTGCGATGTATCGATTGATCTGCCATTTAAATGTATGGAAAAGGATCGATAAACAGGGGCTCGCAACGAACACCTTGATAATCGATTCTTTGCCATAGCTTCAAATAGGGAAGTATCGATAATCGATCATTTACGCTTCGCCACTGGTGGTTTTATTTCCCTCCTTCTATCCACCACTATGGTTTCAAAACACGTGAATCACAATAATTGATTAAAAGGCTGACCTTTAAACCCCTAAGAGTAGATGATCAGCTTAGGTTATTCGAATTTGAATCAGGAGGTTTCGAAAATCTCAAAGGTGCCGGCCCATTATTTTTCATTTTTAACTTTTGTTGGTCGCGGCTTTTATCAGTTTGGAAACCAGCATGCTTGATTTAAAACAGGCAAACATGTTCGATTGTCGGCTTTCATAAAGACTCGCCCTTATTTTATCTCCGTGTGTGCTAACTTTTCTCAGCTATCTGCCAAATCAAGTTCATTCAAAGATGAGTCATATCCTTGTTTTCTACAAATGCAACCACGTGACGTACGCGATGAAGATGAGAAAGGAATTTGAAAGTTCCAATTTATATATTAATAAAGAAAATATAAATATATTTTCTCAATTACCCTATTTTCAGCTCTAAGATGGCTCATATTATTAAGACTTATCAGGCAATATTTCAAAGGACAGATACACTTTGGATCCTTCCCTCATTTCTTTCATGGCTCGGACAGAAAATGTAGTTCAGCCGTCAGAATATTCCCTTTGCTTTCACATGGAAATTGGATATGACAAGATGCTTTGCTAACAAGGTATTCATTTTGATAAATCTTTGAGAAGATGCAGTTAGAGTGAGGTGTGACACTTGAGAGATTCACCAAAAATCGTTCCAAAAATGTTTAAAATAACTTTTTTTCAGGTCTGGTCTACGCAAGAGGTACAACCATTTTAATATATTTGTGGTGAAATTGCACAATAATCACCCTTAGCACATCAAATCTGCCTAAAATATGCTTTAAAATTCTCAATTTGTGCAGTTCACATCTCGTATTTTCCAATTTACCGCGCTTACGAGCACTTTTTTCTTACAATTAGTTGCCGTTACCAACAACCTGATTTGCTCGGAAAGAGACGTAGGTCGGTAAGGAGAATCTAACCCGACTGAACCAGCATGTCTTGAGAAACTGTAATCAATTTCTCTCGCGTATGACCTCAGCAGTTTTAAAGCATTCAATTTTACTTTATAATGCATAACGAAGGAGAAAACACACACTTGACGACGACAGAGCTCATATGTGCGCGAGAAAGACTGATAACAGTTTGCGAGATTGTTTGCTCACTAATGTTACATTTTCTCACATTTTTCTCTGGGAAAACTAAATGCTTCCGACTAAGATGCTTTGGTGCCCGTGAAAATGCTAAATTTCAATTTTGATTTGCTCAAAGTGATTACTGTATAGTTTCCACGCAGATTGGAAATTGCACGAGGGTTTTTTTTTCAAACCTGAATTGATCAATTTTTTTCTTTTTTTTCTTATATTATTATTTATTGGTTTTTGTGTGTAAGTGTCGCACTAGGTGGTTCTAAAATTGCCAAGGAAACTCCCAGTAAAAAAATTTTGCCGAACAACAAAACTGCACAAAATGCCTCCGTTAATTTTGAGTTCAACTCGATCTTTTAGCGGCATGAGAGTCAAATAGTGTGCGAGAAAAATGAAGGCCTCCAGAGGATTAAGTATAAAAATACAATCAGCGGAAATCGTGAATTATCTCGCCTGTCGTTCGGAGAGGTGCGGACGTTTTGATTCCCGCACGTGTGACATTGAACCTCCGAAAATGCCTCACAGCTCTGTTTTTTATGCGTCTCCATTTGGTCTCGTTCGACGGATATAAAGGCTTCAAAAGAGGAAATACACGAATAGAAAGGTCACGTCTCATGTTCATGGTTGATAGCAACGAGAAACAACTTAATCAGCCAAAATACACATAATAAAAGAACACATCATTGTTCTTTTATTATTGTTGATAACAACTGTATTTTTTTTTTCAAAGACTACAGCTTTCACGTTCTCTTACTCGTAAGTTTACCGAGGTACACAAACCGTTTCTGCCTCTCGGGTTAAAACGGTGATGAATCAATTTTAGAATCAGTACGGCGTAATTATTTAATGCAAAGCGGATAGCAAAAGTCTATGTCCTTGAAAAGCCGGCTCCAGACTATGCTCATGACCTCAGACTACAGTGTTTCCTCTATACTTAGCCAACATTTGCCGTTGCCTATCAGAAATTCGATACCTGCCAAATGACTATTAGTCACTGACTAAGTGACTAAGTCTGGAGCTGGCTTTAAAGATGTACTGGTCCACCGTCGCTAACCCCCCCCCCCTTCTCCCCAAAGCGCTCGGGAAACAATGAATGTCGATCCAACAATCGGAACATCACGTTCTGGGTATTCTAAAGGAGCGGGGCGGGGGTGGTGGTCTTAGTTGGCCGATTTCAATCATCATTACAAGCTTAGGTTTACTAAATTTGCTGCAAATTAGATAGGTAAAAAAATGAAGCTTTAATTGTACAGTGTGATCCAAAAGTCCTGCTTCACGCGTATAACTCGTTTGAGCCCCATTCCAGGGTACTTTCTTAAATTTTCGGAAGCTCCAAAAAGTCTTTTCTCTTTATACAGAATCACTTACAAAATTTTGAGTCTTGCTCAATTTGTTCAAAAATTACAGGGGTGATGCCTATAGTAATAGTGGTGCGGAACTTTTGGATCACCCTATATGTATTACTGTTCGGACAATTTTCCGCTCTTCAGAAGGCTTAAGATCTAAGGATTAGTCTCTCCTAATATGTTTTAATTTCAACGCTTCCTGCAACAGGTGGGGGGGGGAGGGAAACCTTGTTGAAATAGAAATTTGATGGCGATTATCGTATGAAATTCATCCTATTTGCCCTAAAGTAAAAGGAAAAGTAATGCACACTTAGTTTAAACTGCGTCATTGTCTGTATTATACTGTTTCATTTGATCTTCTTTAACACTCAATGATAATAAAATAACAGTGATAATAGGAATGGGCATTGAACTAAAATTTGTAGCCGCATTGCTAGACACTGCCAGTCTTCCTGTCTTGAATGTGGAAGTTCGTGATGAAAATCATGGAGTTTAGTTCCCGTATTCTTGAACAAGACTGGAGTGAAGTAACAAGGTGATACTAATATCAGTGAACGAAGCGCATCGAAACATCACGTTCTGGGTGTTTCAAAGGAACGGAGTGCGGGGGTGTGTCTTAATTGGCCGGTTGCAATTATCACTACAAGCTTTGTCGCAAAATATGCACGTAAAATAACGGAACTTACATTGAAAATGAGTGCGTGGTTGATAAGTGTGCGATATCAAGAAATGGGCCGATTACACGTTCACAGAATCGTGTTTTGATGGTTGATTCTCACAGATAAATTGGCAAGCAGTCATTTTGGCTGTCAAACCACTGAGTTTCTGAATTCAGTTTTCACACAGCTCCCACAAAAAAACGTCCGTAGATGACGTCATCCATCGCATCAAGCAGTCATTATGGCTGTCAAACCACCGAGTTTCTAAATTCAGTTTTTACATAGCTCCCACAAAAAAACGTCCGTAGATGACGTCATCCATCGCATCAAGCAGTCATTATGGCTGTCAAACCACCGAGTTTCTGAATTCAGTTTTTACATAGTTCCCACAGAAAAACGTCCGTAGATGACGTCATTCATCGCATCAAGCAGTCATTATGGCTGTCAAACCACCGACTGAATTCTGGTATTACGTAGCTCTCAAAAGAAAAACCGCCGTAGATGACGTCATTCATCGCGGAATTGCAAACCAAAGTTATTTTCAGTTCTAGTATCATCGATTATCGATTATTTGTAAACGTGCGTGTTTCACGTGGAGCAATAACCGTTGCCGATGAACGTGTCATTGATCGACGAGACCAAGACAGAATAAAAAGAATAAGCCAACGTGGTGACTGACGTCATTGATATGTTTTATCAGCGGGAGATCTCAATTTTCATTAATTTCTTTGAAGCATGTCGTTTAGATCAATTGCATTTTTGCGAATCCATCGGTGCACAAGTCATCACAGACGATTCCGTCACACCCAAAAGAGACCCTTCAGTCCTCAAATTAAACGGCGGCGTGAGTTGTCAAAGTAATTGTGAATTACAAGAATTTAGGAAAGTGACGCAAGAAAGAACAGGGAAATGCACTTTCATATTGAAAAAGAGGCCAAATATTTCGTCATTCACCACCGCGGATTTCTCTTTCAACTCAATTTTCCTTTGATCACTGTGGTATGTCCACTTCAAGCGTCAAGTCTCTTTAAACAGAGTACTTCGATACCTACAATGTCATGCCTCTTACTTATGTCTGCGTGCAACGACGTCTTTTGTTCTTTGCCGTGCAACCCACAGTTAAGCAAAGATTTTTCATTTCGAATATTTTTATTAATTCTTATCAAATTAATAACAGAGTCACGGTAACTGATGCTCATAATGGGTACGAAATGATGGACAATCTATTGATCCCACGATTGACGATTTCATCATGATTAATTCATGATAAGAATAGATGTTAAACGACTCGACTCTTATTGACCTCCTGAGAATATTTTTAAAACAAGCAAATGAATTTCGTCAACATTTAGATTGAGGTTTTTATTTTCTCTTCTTTTTCGGCGTCCTTTATTATCATTAAACACGAAATATGGTGCACGCATTCTACGCGCGGGAGAAGGACCATGATCCGCCTTCAATTCTAGAGATAGGCAAAAGCGGACTCTCCAGAGTCGTAATAGTGGTATCGTATAAACGTCACTGTATATACTTCATATTACCTGATGATTTTACGATGAATGTTTGAAAGAAGCATCTTCGACCGAAGTTCGAAACCACGTACCTCCGATTGCTACGTAGCATACTTCCCATCATATTTAATTTTTTATTTGGAAAAGTAGTCAACATATTTTCTTGAAAACTTTCTTGATGTTTCCTCTCTGTTAGCATAATATGCTGTATAGATTCCAATCTATAAAGTTGGCTTATTTATCTTCGGAAATATAAAAATTGAGAATAAATTTTGAAACACAGCAATGCTGCCGTGCTAAGGAAGAACGCCGTATCAACATTCCAGAGTTGCCAAATTTCCTTCGATAAAAAGTTCATTTTTGCGGAATGTTCTGAATATTTTTCCTTGAAATTTTCAGGAACTTCACGTAAAATTGCAAACAAAATCATCCGAAAAATTGGAAGGAAAATATTCATAAGTTTATCAGGAAATTAGTGTTTTATCAAATGAAATTTGGCAACGCCTGAAGGTTCATACAGTGTTTTTCCTTCGCACGGCAGAATGAAGATACGTGGTTTCGCACTTCGGCCATTGACATCTACTACCCTCACCTTTCAAATAACACAACCCTTTCTCTTTTCCTCTGTTACAGGCTGCATCGGTAGTCTGTCGCTCGGTCTGTCCCTGGGTTGGGCCGCGCCGGCCTTCGTCAAGATAAAGAACGGCGAGGCACCGTTCGAGCTCACCATCTACGAGCAGTCCATCGTCGTGGGCGCCTTGAACATAGGCCTCATGATCGGCACCTACCCCGCCGGCTACTTGATGGACCGCATCGGGCGGAAAACAACCCTCCTCTACGCCAGCAGCTTCTCCCTCATCAACTGGATCCTCATCGCCTTCGCCTCCTCCGAGCTCTACCTCTACGTAGCGCGACTCTTCGCCGGCCTCTGGGCGGGCGCCATCTCCACGCTGGTCCCCATCTACGTCACCGAATGCTCCGAGACCAAAATCAGAGGAAGCACAACTACCCAACATCTAGTCTTCATGAGTGCGGGTATACTCCTAGGCTATATTATCGGTCCCCAGGTGGGGTATATGGATTTCGCGTTGATCTGCGGTGCCTTCACCGTTTTCTTCGCCATAGTTTTCTCCTTCCCTCCCGAGAGCCCATACTTCTTAACCATGAAGGGCCGCACCGAGGAAGCCCGGGCGGCTCTTGTCTGGCTCCGAGCCACCGATGACGTCGACAACGAACTTAAATCCATCGAGGCCTTCATCGCGGACGGCACGAAGGGGCGATGTTCCTACAAAGACCTGGTCAAGAACCCCCTCTACAGGCGCCCCTTTTTCATCTGCCTCGTCCTGTGGTTCTGCCAGAAGTTCACAGGCTTCTACACTCTCATCGCTTACCAAACCGTGATCCTCCCGAAGAAACTAGGCGTGCTCACCTCCGACAACTGCACGCAGATCGTGGGTGTCATCATTCTGACGTCGGTGTTCATCGCTTCTCGTCTGATGGACGCAACGGGCCGCAAAGTGCTCTTGACGGTGTCTCACGTTGGCATCGCGGTGTTTATGGGTATCGTGGGGGCCTTGTACGCTCTCAACG
The DNA here is from genome assembly GCF_001854935.1 of Bemisia tabaci. Lineage (NCBI taxonomy): Eukaryota > Metazoa > Arthropoda > Insecta > Hemiptera > Aleyrodidae > Bemisia > Bemisia tabaci. The sequence goes on along the minus strand of NW_017566817.1, from coordinate 2,032,027 downwards.
ACACCGGTTACATTCAGATTGAGGATTACTCTTACCTTCTTGTGTTCTCGTTCGTGGCCTACGTGTTCTCTTTCTCCATAGGGATCGGGCCTATCGCTTCTTTGTACACCGGTGAGGTGCTCCCGCAGGCCGCCAAAGGGACCGCGGGGTCGGTGATCTTGTCACTGTCCTCGATTGCGTCAGCTGGAAATACTTTCGCTTTCGCTGCCACTGCCAACTGGATAGGCATGCACTGGAATTTCTTCTTCTACAGCGCTCTCAGTGTTGCTTCGTTGGTGTTCGTGCATCTTTGTTTGACCGAAACTAGAGGGCGGACGTTCCAAGATATACAGAGTAACTTGAGCGTGAAAAAAAAACCGGAGATGACCACGATTGAAAAATCAGATGGGTCAGTTGCGCATTTTGATGGCAGAACCTCCTAAAAGCTGAGGCTTCCTATCCACTTTGCATTGGCGGATCCAGCAACTTGGCAACGTTGTTTTCCTCCATTTAAACCTATGGAAATGTATCGATTCTTAGAGGGGCCAGGTGCTCCGACAAGAATTGATTATTTAACATAGGTTTAAATGGAGGAAATCCGGTGTTGCAAATTGCTCGATCCGCCTCTGCCACTTTGGATGAATGTACCTCCCTAATTTCGTCGCTCCTCTGACGTAAGGGCGTATCTCGATTTCAACATTAGCCCTCTTCCCCATATAACTCCATGCTTTTCAAGGCTCTTGTGGAAATGGAGATACGTCTTTACGTCAGAGGAGCGACGATTTATGTGATGAATGACGTCATCCATCCACCATCAGTTGTACATCATGGTTTTCTCTCCCTTGGTCTCGTTTAGCATACGGATGATTGTTTGTATAGCCTGTGGTTAAGGCTCCAAGATCCTGTGCGTTTTTCAATGTACGCATTTAGCAAGGCCTGGGTATGAAAAACTGTGGTACGAATCAATGCAATGGATGTCGTCGCCAATTAGGTTTTTTAAAGGGTGATATTTCTGTTAAGGTTGGACGTATTTTGTTGCAAAAAATTTTCCTATATTTTTTTATGAATTTGTGAGTAAAACTCGAGAATCAAAGTAAGTTTTTTTGTCAAGACGTGCAACCAGCGTGCCGTGGCGGTTCTCATTGATATAGTGCAAAGCCATTTCCCAAAACATGTGAGAAACTTGCGTCTCGGTTGCTGAATATGACAGCAAACCACCTTTGCACGTGGACAGTGCATCCGTGCTTCCCGGCTGTGGAAAAAAACTGAAGCCTTAGAAAACGAGACTTGCAAAACCCTTGATACTCGTCTCCATTATCCAATCACTGAGTGCTGTTTTTTTGTTGAATGTTAAGAATTTCATTGAAACAAGTTATCTAAAATTTCCTCAATGAAAAGTGTCAGTTTCAATGAAATCAGCCATTGTTGTAAAAAATAGTGAAATGGCATCATTGATGGTTTGACACTTTGAACGAAGACAGTCATTCTTTTTTTTTTTAAAGAATGTTAGAGCCTTTAATCCCCTAAGGAGCTCTGAGCCGCTCAGAACAGGGTAATTAGTCAATAATGTTAAAAAGGTTTCGCACGATTACTCACCCAGAAGATCAATTGACTGAATGTTCACTTATTCAACTGCACTGCTTCGAATTATTAACAACTCAGGCGAAACCCTTAAAAATATTGATCGCAATTTTTATGTGAAAATGGCTTATGAAGCTTCATGTATACACCTATATGTCCAACACCTATGCAAAGTTGTTATTGTGAGTTAAATATAGAGAGATACCTAGAATCATTTTGTTAAAAAGTCGAGTGAGCAAAATAATAGCCGTCATCTTGCTTCAACTCAGACTGATGAAGACTCTCTCAAAATAATTTTACTCTGTGATACAATGTATTTAAACTTAGTTAGTACTTACTTCGAGTTCTGGTGCTGTTATGTTATACTTTGTAAGTAGTTTCTTTTGTCCTACTTTGTTGCGATAATCCTCCAAGTTCAAATGTTTGTTCGAACTATTTTTCTGAGGGAATCTTTCGGTTGGTAAACAGATATCTCTAAAGTTTGTTTTTATTTCTGTACCAAAATAATTCAAAAAGGAAAGACAAAAATCGTGCTGAAATCGTTAAGAGTGATCGTAGCGCGGGTCCGAAACAATGTGGAGGTCATACAGATTCACAACTTTTCGTATTTTCAAGCTGATATATCAAAATTCCATTCCCCGACACCAGATTTCTATTTGTACTTTAAACTTAAAATAATGTGTAATGCTAATCCTGCTCTCCCACAGGATCTTTGACTCACGGGATTTTTTGTTGTTAAATGGTATACGATCTCATAGTGTAAAGTTGTCTATGTCTAATCACCCTTATTCCCCCACTTAAAAGATAAGTGCCTTTATGTCTTCCGTTTTTAGTAAGTTTATGTAAACTGTTTGGCAAAGTTTAAATTGATACAAAAATTTATCTGTTCTTCATAAAATTTTAGTAATATCGACTCGTACCTTCACCGAACAAAACTCATTTTAAGTAAACGTGCATTTTTTATCGCAGTTCGGCGTCAGGTACTTTTAAACCTATTTGAGTTTTCCATCGACTAAATTAGAACCGGGAAGCTTTCAGTGTCATTTGTGAAGAGATTATGATTGTATCCATAATTGTTGTCCATATTTAATCCACGCGTCTGAGAATTAATTCTCCACTCATTTTGAGTGTTTAAGGTATAAGTATTTTCATATCATAAAAATACTTCGCAATAAGATCACGTACTCGTCACGTGACAACTCGCGGCTTTTAAGTTTTTAAAATTTGATTTTTGTTAAATTAAGATATAATAATCGGTTCAATTCAATGTAAACTTTATCAACTGTTATCAGTGATTGTCAAACATTGGACAGAAATCATCGGCAATGACCGAGGGGGTATGCAAATGATTCAGCTATTTCAACTGCATCATCGCCTTCTTAATCTATTATCTTAGTGCCTACTATTCTTCACGTCACGTCACTTCAGCGTGGCAAAACGTTTAAAAGTTATAAATAAAATGAGATTCTTTCATTTAATTTTGTTATTTTGAAAGAGAAATACTTTTTTGTTGCTTAATAATCATGGATAACGACACAGTTTTTTTAAGATATTATAGCATATATATTTGTCTGATTTAGTTTTTATAAATGTTTCTTCCTAAGATTGTTTTCTTTCCTTTCTAATGAATTCCATCATTTTGAAACTCAATCACAATTATAATTGTGCTATGAGCACTTTTAACATAAAATTCATAAGGGTTTTAAGACCTAGGAATACAATTTTCTTTTCCTGTTACCATCTTTTTTTTTCTTATGCAACCGACAGAAAATTTCCTGGGAGTATAGTAATTTCTAATTTTGCTGTCTTTCGGTGATACAAGAGATAGCACCTTTAATTAGTCGAGTTAAGAGAGAAACCAAACACGCAATTTGGCCTGGAATGGCGCGGCGCAAAGATCAATGATGACGAGGACTTGAGATGAAAAGGAGAAACCGTCGGCGCGGCGGTCGGCATGTAACACATATTAGCGCCTACAAGACTGCATGAATACTTCACGCATTGCGTCAATCATGGTGCAATCAAGAGCGGTCGGCGTGAAGCGCACAGCGCCTACAAGACTGCGTGAATACTTCACGCATTGCGTAAAGCGCACAGTGCGGTCAGCACGGCGCAGCGGCGAAAGTGAAAAGTATTAAACCACATTCATGTTTTTTCTTTAATAATTGGACCGCGTTAACAGAAAGGAACCAAGCCACATCAGCTATTGCCAAATTGGACACGGAAATTTGATTTTTTACGAGAGAACGTTTGTGCGGATTTCTCTGAAAATTTCAAGGAATTATCTTTGTATTATGGAGAAAATTCACTGAAATATGCACAAAAATCCGCACAACCGTTTGCGTGTAAAAAGTTAAATTACCCGATTAAATTTGGCAATATCTGATGTGGCTTGGTTCCTTTCTGTTTAACGCGGTCCAATTGTTTCGTTCGTTATTCTCTTAAATGAAAGACCTAGGTTTATGGAACTTTCACGCAAAGTTCCGTAAACTTTTGCTAAAGTTGACAGGGTTTTCGCAAATAATGTGTCCAACAAGAATGAACGCGTCTAATGCACCCCTCTCCCATAAGCACGTTCACTTAATGGTTTTCATTGATATTTCAAAACGAATGATAAAGTGGGCGGCAAAATGCAGGCGGCCCATGGGCGGCAAGTTGGTAAATCCGGCTCTGAATATTTGATTCAGTTTCGCCTGGATCTTCCGTTTTTTTAACTGTCTCAATTTCTTTTCTACGAGGAGACCCGCTGGAGGGAGGTCAGTTGATAATTACATCTGGGCAGTTGTTACTTACAGTTCCATATCGACGGTGAAACTACCAAACCACGTATCTCGGTTTGCGACGTCGCAGACTTCCTGTCATACTTTTTTTTAAATGAAAAACTACTTAACATCCAGTCTTGAAAATTTCTGTGATTTTTCCTCTTTGTGCGGAGAAAATTCCGTGAAAATTTCAAGGAATGATATTGATTTGGTCTACTTCAAAAAAATAAAATGTGAGCGTAGATTTTTAAACACCGCAAACGAGATACGTGGTTTGGTAGTTTCACCGTCGATATGCAATACTTAAATATTTTTTTCATTGGGCGGATCTTTGTGGCAAGAAGTTCTTTATTGTATTTTTTGTTGCATGTTGAGGCCCATATTTCTATTCCATACCATATGATTGCATATTCTTTGCTCTTTTCTGGACATTTAATTGGGAAATCAATTAGGGTTCCATTTAGGGTTCTTCATTTAGGGGATTTTTGGGATGTTTGAAGTCCCTTGTTTCACGTCCGTACGAGAGTCCGGACAGGTGTCCGTAATGAGAGAATTCGCCAGGTGATGAAGGTTGAAAAAGATATCGTGTACGACGTCATGTCCAGGCAGTTATGCTGGTATGGACATGTGCAAAGAATGTCGGAGGAGAGGTTACCCAAACAAGTTTTGGATTGGGTACCACCTGGGAAGAGGCGACGAGGACGTCCCGTAAAGGGTTGGCGGCAGGGCGTTGACGAAGAGATGTTGCGGTGTCAGTTGCCCGATAACCTCTGGGAAGACAGGCATATGTGGCGTTTGGGTGTCGTAGAACGCCAGAGTGCGTTATAAAGCGACTTTATATATATATGAAGTCCCTTGTTCAGGGATGATCGTTTTCCCTTTATCTAGAGTTTCGTCCCTGGCAATCTAGGGCTTCGTTTATGGAGGTATTTCTGTATCAGGGGTGGTGTTTGGGGGTAAGTTCTTCCTTTTTTTCCCCATTTTGATTTGCTTCATGCTTAGTCGTAGGGTCCTCAAGATGTTTTCCTCTTTTCAGCTGTTCTTCTACCTTTTGGGTTTGCCTGCGAAGTGGTGTGGATCTGGCCCTTGTTTTAGGCATTTCCTTTTTAAAGGATTCAAAATCAGGGATTTTCCCTACAAAATCCGTTTCTTTTCTGCTTCTCTTCCGTGTATTCCTTGGAGCAAGTCAATCTCTCCTTCCGGTTTCCAAGATATTTTCACTTCTTGAATTTCCATTTCTTCACTTACTATTTCCTCTTCCATTAGGGAAGTTTCCCGACCAGTTTTTCCACCTTCCAATTCTTTTATCTCTTCTTCCGTGTCAGCAATTCTTTTTTCTGCGGCTTGAAATTTTTCAATCAGTTTCCCCTCAGATGCTTCTCCCAGGTCACAAGCCTTTTTGGCTCCTCTTTTCTCTTTGTCCGAGGAAGTTATAATCCGCCCCCCCCCCATATATTTACCTGTAGGAGTTACCCCTTGGCGTCCTCCAGTCCAGCCGACTACGCGAACGGTGCGATTCGGCGACGCTACGCGCGAAAAAGACCATGCCTCTTTCCGAAGTCCCTCAATGTAAATAAACACCATTGAGGTTATGTCAGGTTATGTTGATTCAGGCAGAGTAAACAAGCACATGCTTATACGTATCCAGCAGCAATACCGTAAGTTGATAACCGTGAACGTAGAATGCAGCAACGATGCTCCGCTTTTGGTAAGGGAATCTTATCTTGTCATCTAGTGATAAGATTGCGACTCTTGGGAGAAAACCAACGTTGTCCCGCTTCGGGTGAAAGAAACAATTGAATGCAGTGTCAATACACACGTTGCATGCTATTTTGAACCATTTAGCGACATAAGGTTCAAAAAAGTTATATAATAGAGAAAAACTCCAAAAAGAAAAGCGTATTTTTCATCCCTGAGGAGGGAGAAAAAGGAAAAGAGAAAACGTCTACCAGTCTATCTTGCACTTACGCTTCTAACAATATAGAAAACATAAGAAATTCCTAGTAAAAAAACATTTAGATATTTCCAAAAAACTGTTCGTGTCAGAGGAGCGGTTGAAAGCACTACATGCTTCGACGGCGATTGATAACGAAGTCCTGTTACCATCTTGTGTAGGCGTGTTTTTAAACGCGACTGTAGTAATTGTTATTTTAATTGTTACCTACACCAGAATTAGCGCCTTTGAATGTTTATACTACGCTGCCCTCATGATAAATTGTTTCGTTTCATTTGCATAAATCTTAATAAAGTTTGATTTTCCTACTTTCTCAACGATTTATAATCGACACATCATGAGCATGACCCTAACCCGAAATCACAATAGTTACAGTGCATCATGCCTCCGAAAAAATAAAATCTGATTTTGATTCAATTGTCTGAGAAGTTAGAAATGATGATTCTACTCTTGTTAAAAAATGTTTCATTTCACTCTCATTCCTACTTACTCGCCACAGATGTATACGAAACGGTATCTCCCGTATTTGCAGGCGTTTTTAACAACCGAAGTTTCCGCGTGACGCTGGTTGTCTCGACTTGCTACTTGTTTGGTCTGCGTCTGCTCGAGGATTCAGGAAATAACCCTTCAACAATTGTATGAAACATAAAGCTCCGGGAGATGGTGCTTTTTTGGAAGTTACGGAACATTTCAATCCCTCCCCCTCTCCCATTCGTACGCCCCTGGCTTCCTCTTCTGACAAGTGTATTTAACATAAATTGGATTTTAAACGCTTCGGAGCCAATGCAGCTTCCTGCCAGAAGTAGATAATCCCTCAAAAAGCTCTCACCCCCACCACCACCTCCCTTAATTTAGGACTTGGATCCTTATTTTTGAGACAGACGACCTAATTCCTCACGGCAAGAATGAACTCCCGTATAATGTAAGAAATGAAGCACCAAAGCATATGTTTACTCGTTAGAGAATTTCATTTAAAACAAGGTGGAAAATAAAATAATAATTTCTAAAACTTATCAGTGAGGAATTAGGGTTATTTGTACTCGACAATTCGAACTTTCCACTTGCCAAAATACCGAAGTTCATTTGAGATTAATAGAACATTTAATTAAAATCTGTGCACTTTGAAGTGAAAAAACGTTTTCAGGGTTCCAATTTTTTCATGACAAGTTATATTAAGTCAAAGGAAAAATGTGATTTTGGTGAAACCAAATTCCACAGTCACCTTCGGAACTCGTAAGTTGGTTTTCACTAACCGATTTGGCCTACTTAAGGTGATTCGCTGGACGCCATATGTCGTGTCAGAATGGCATGCGATATATCGCAACAATTGTTCCATTTTTTCAGCTACTCGTCACTTTTCTCCAATTTTGAGATCGCAATTCTGTTGTCAGGAGACTAAAGCACTCATAAAGAAATTCAACGTAATAAAGGCGTGGTTTTTTTAGAGAGAAAAGATCGCATTCGAGTGCAGTTTCAATATCAGTATCGAATGCGATGTTTTCTCTCTGAAAAGACCACGCCTTTATTACGTTGAATTTCTTTGTTAAAAGTGGTAAGCGAGTGTTTTAGTCTCCAGACAACAGAATTGCGATCTCAAATTTGGAGAAAAATGACGAGTAGCTTACGTCACCCGAAGCTCATCATTCACCTAGTAGGTATGATAACTGTTGCTCTCTTATATTTGTCCATAAAGTGTTGAGTCTCCGAAAATAAAAGTTTCCACCTGTCGCCAAGAGGCCAGTGGAGGGTCTCTTGTCTCTAGTTTGGATAGAAACTCGAAACTTGTCTGATGGAGATTCTCCTCGTTGTGATGTCATGCGACATACACTCTAAAAGGCTGTCAATTAAAACGCCTGTTCAGTACTCTACATGTATGCACATGCCCATGCATACAGGAATACCATTCGTACTGCAGAGGCGATGAAATGAATAATACAAACAGGATGCATGCCACTACTGTTTACGCAGTAATCTGAAACTTTGCCTGTGTGCTTATACCTCCATGTGTTGCCCGTATCCTTCGCTTCGATCACGGATTAATACACTGAAAATAGTCTGCGCCGATCAATCGGCCGCTAAAAGCGTTCCTCGCCCAATAGCTTATTTTAATGCTCTCCAAAGTAGTCAGTCAAGCTCTGGAGTGCGTGTTTATTCTTTGCATTCTCCTACAAGTGCTTTAATGGTCCAGTTCCAGACAACCAGAAGCAGGCGATTCGGGAGGGTAGTTTTGACGTGCTTCATTTGGACGTGTTTCTGCCAAACGAAACTATTAGCATTAAGATATGAGCCCTGAGACTCATAAGAATATATGTATAGTAGAGCTCACGTCATAATGCACATAGTTCCGTTTGGCACAAATATGTCCATTTAAAGCTACTTGACCGCTCAATGGCACGCAATCTACGAAGTAACAGAGCAATAGTGGGTTAATGTTTTTGGTGTGACATCATCATGAGGAACCGAAAAGAAATTTTGCCTAATATTTCTTCCCCCGTAATGCGGAATTTTTAGGTATCTCATCTAGCGTCTGACGTTAGATATCACTACGAATTTTTTCGTTACATATTTAGTGTTCCCTCCGAACACTCTGAGAGTATGAATGACTCGATTTTTCTGAAAATTTTAATTTCGACCGCACACAATTTCACCGTAGAGATATGACCAAATGGATTGCATTTTGCATAAAGGAACCAAGATCATTCCAATGTCGATAAGATTGAACAACTTTAATTCTTTGCAAAAATTTACAGAAATCACGAAAAAAAAAATATTTACAAAGGTGATTTTCGTGTTAAATTCAAAATTAATGGGGAGTAAAGATAAAACTTTTTTAGGTGATCAGTTTCTATTTACAAGGTGAAAAAAGTTGCACAATCTTAGCGACATTGGAATGATTGTGGTTCCTTTTGGCAAAATGCAATCCAAATCATGGTCTTTGTACAAAAAAAAAAAAAAAAAAATTGGTTACGATTTAAATGTTCAGGCTTTATGCGTCCGTTCAAAGTCGGCCAAATTGGGCAAATTAAACAACGAATTTTGCTCGTCTAGTCTCAGATCCAAGTATTATTCAAGGAAACCGCAAAAAGTTACAAATTACAAAATGGTCAAGTTAGTCGTCAGAACTTTTTGAAATAAACTCAACCTCTTTACGTCGATGCACTTGGCTTCCTATAAATCCTATTTTCAGTATTTCTTCAGATCGAAACCAATAAATTTGACATCAAAGTAGAAAAAAGTTGCGGCAGACAGGAGAAGAGAGCATGTCCCAGTCGCGTGCGCGAAGAAGAGAAAAAACCATCGGCTTAGTCTCTTCATTTATTCCCGGCGTCAACGCAGATTCACTTGACAGCCCAACAATTTATCGGCGCGTGCTCGCTGCCCATGTTTTTTGAAACTCGCTGCAAGGCCAGTAGAACCAATGGCGTGGCGTGCTTCGATATATATCGTTATTTCCCCGTTTGAAGCTATGGTAAAGAATCGATTATTATGGTGTTCGCAGCGAACACCCTGTTAATCGATCCTTTTCCATAGGTTTAAATGACAGATCAATCGATATATCGCAAAGCACGCCACGCCACTGAGTAGAACTGCCCCCCTCCTCAATCCTTTTTCATTTCTTTCCTCCGCCCTCCGAGGTGGAATGGGTATAGATTCTCGTCGCGTGCGTAGATAAAAACATTCTTGCGTTCAGAAAAAAAAAAGTATAGAAAGCCGTGCGGGTAGTCGCAAGCTCCCATCAAAGTTTATTAAGGCATGCACCTGTAAGTTATGTAACCGGCGTGCATTCATTTGAGTTCAAGCGTCTGTGACTCGTGCTGCATTGAAAAGTTTGTCGCAAAAAATAAAACCGAAAGGTTATTAAAAATGCAACCGGGCGTAGCGAGGGACAAGGACAATTGGCTGTGCTGTGAATCCCCCTCTCCCCCCCCCTTTTTTTTTTTTTTTTTAGAAAAAAAGCCTACCCGGCAGCATTAATGCTTGGGTAAACTGCACGCTGCTGCATTTTACATCGTATGGCTCCAGGCGGCCGGCGCGCGACGTCTGTGCGGTCGATGAAAGGTGAGCTTTTCCTAATTGTGAAACTTTGTCACGAGGATCTTGCATTGCATTGAAGATGCATCAGAAAGGCGAGTTTTTCTTTCGATTCTTACCAATTAATTTATTCCATGACTCCTGTTTTTTTGGTTTGTTTTTGTCTCTCATTCCTTGGCTTAATATATGTTGTTTGTCATCATATACTCGCGATCCTTTTACTTTTTAAGGCCACCCATGTGCCACCTCAGGATTGGTTTTCAGAATAAACTCCACTGCGAATGTCGCACACCCAAAAGTAAACGAACTAGATGGCGACTTCTCAAAACCCCGGGAGAGAATTTAGTAAAATTATCGTGAAATGGACAAGCCAAATGCATTCTTGGTTGCCTGATTTCCTCTGATGTTTTATTTTTTTTTAACATTAAAAATTAAACGATATACTCACATACTATCTTGAAACTTTCTATGAATATCCTTAGATTAATTTTTTTAAATTATTAAAATGGTTTTGATGTGCAAGTAGCCACTAAATAATGTTTCAGAGCAAATTCAGTTGCGTAAACGTCGCGGTATTGAAATTAATGCTAGTCCATGTTCAATAATCCATTCATGTCCATGTTAAATATAGATGGTGAACCGCAGAAATGCATATCTCGGTTCACAAAGTCGAAGAATTCTTGATGTATTTTATTTTCTGCGCGCAGAACTACTGAACGTCCTTTCTTGAAAACTTCGGCGATTTTTCCTCTCTACGTTAAGAATATTTTGTGAAAATTTCAAGACATGATGCTGACTTTGTATCCTTTTAAAAAAATTAAACCCGAGCGGAGATTTTGGAATACCGCAACCAAAATACATATTTTTTAAGCTTCATTGTCGAAATAGTCCATAATTATAGAAGCTTTATCCTAAACTAGCTGCTTCTCGCTTCGCTTGCCTCCGCACTTAGTCAGGGGGCTCCGAGGTGATTGGGGCCCCCTCGACCCCCGATCACCCCCCAAAAAAATTTCAAGAGCTGATATTGAAAATTTCGGATTTTTGGTATCATTTGGACATTAGCTTTCGTTTGCGACACAAAAAAAATCGGCCCGGCGGTTCCTCAGAATTAAGCATCTCTAAGTTTTGACGGTTTTATTTACATATATTTCAAGTGCACCCGAAATTCCCGGAAAACAGGTTTTTTTCAGCATTCTGCTTCAACTTGGCAGGCGCGTGAAGTTCGCGAGGAGAGAAAATACACCACGACACGCGGCGGCGGCGGCGGGCAGATGAGGCCGGGCGCAGACCGTTGATATAAATGGGTGAGTAAATTAATGGACGAAATCTACATCTAGTGCCGAAGCTCGGTCGAAGCCGGGACAAAACCATCGTCGACGTCGCGTCATTGTTAGGAAAAAAAGGCAGAGGAAAATCTTCAGGACGTGAGCGACTTGACGACGGAGTGGCGCGGCGTCCCGACCCGACGCGACGCGACGCCGCGTCCGTCGCGTCGGCCAACCAAACTGTCACCTGACGTCAAACAATGTTCTCCCGTGCTCGCCTCATCTATTATTGAGTCTGACCATTCCTCCGAGATGAGCGCGCAATGTTGCCAATCTGGAAATTTGCAAAATGTGGGGTAATTTTCTGATCATCATAACATGTACCGTGGGTCCCGCTCGACAGGTGTCCCCTCTACCCATGGGGGCATTAAAACTTGGATCGTCATAACAAAATTTACAGTAGCAGCTTATATCCAGGATGGCTCTTGTCTTGTCTCTGCCTCCCCAAAACTATGAAGCAAGGAGGTACAGACAAAAGCCTAAAGTTGACAAGCTGCTACTAAAAATTTGAATGCGGGAGTTCATATTTATAGCATATTATCTGCTGATAACCGAAAATCGTATATATTGGCCCGATAATCTTCAAGAAATCACATGACAAATCATAGTCTAAGTCTATCATATTCTATTATTATGAAATGACAGGAGTAATGCGTAACGCATAACGTCTGAGGCGCGAAGCGTATTTGGGGGATTGGATCGCAAAGCAGTCAGGGAGCGTACCCCCGTACCCCCTGGTAATGAAAAATGGGCAAGTGACAGAGTTTAGCAGAGAATTGGCACACCGTTTGTTTCGGGTACAGTGACCGGAGCAACGGCTGCTACACCCGAATCTCTTGGCCTCTAAGTCCAGAACGGACTGGACCTCTATATTGCAGTACGGCTCTCACAGCCGGAGCTTTTTTATCAGTGCGAGAATTGGTGGTTGAACTGCGCGCGGTAGAGCCTGTATTTTGATGTTATGCGTGAGTTGTGCGGAGAAGAAACTAAAGCCGAACATTACCAGGTGTTTAACTTAAAAAAATTGAATATTTTTCCGGGAGAGCCGCACTCTTGGACTTCATTTAATCGAAAAATCAATAAAAATGGGTAAGGGGTTGGGAAGCTACCCATACACCCCCGAGTGTACCACTTTTGATTTCTCTTCAAGAACACACCTCTGAAACATCTTGTATAAGATTGAGGTTATACTCCCGGCATGATAAAAACCATGCATACACCGATTGACGTGGCAACAATAAATATCGACCTATTCCCACGAATTCTTGTCTGAAACCGGAACATAGTTTTTCGAGAAACTTCAACTGAGAAGTTTTGTATTTTCCTCGTTCTCGATTGAATCCACCGCGGAGAAGAGTCCCGTCTTCCTTCTCGAGAGGACTAAATTTTTGTACATCGACCGACAGTGGAAATTAGTGGGAACCTTCCGCCAATAGAAGACGACATGCTCCGCCGTCTTACAAGAGTAGGAGATGCTTCGCGACCTATGATTCAGATTATACCACTTTTGATTTCTATTCAAAAACACACCTATAAAACACGCTGTATCTGAGATTGAGGTTATATTTTCGTAATGATAAGAACCGCAGATTACACCGATTGACGTGGCTACAAAAACGGCCTATTTGACATCGTCCCGCCGACGCCGGCGCACAGTGGATCGAGTCAATCAGAGAGGTCGGACATAAATTTTTTTACTAAAACTGCAAATTTTGATGTTCATTTCGTCACATTTTAAAATTTTAGGGGAGCTTAAAGAGGAAAATTTCACGAGGAAACCAATGGCACCACTTTTTGAACCTCAGAGCTTTGTATAAACAGAGTTATTAGCATTTAAAGTTTCCAATAATTTCGTCCCACCTCACCCACTGATTCGATCCACTGTGCGTCGCCGCCGCGGTGCGCCTCACGGGACACGGATGAACTGCAGACGAGACCGAGACGCAACATCAATACACGGCTCCGCTGGTCCCCCGCACTTGTAGTTAACCGTAATGACAGTTTAATATTAATGAACGTCTCAGCTTCATCATCCGCACATTTCCAAAGCCCCCCCCCCCCCAACGTCGCGTCGCCGAGCCCGCCTGTGCGTGGACCGTGGACGTGGTGAGAATGTGGCCGGCCTACTTTGGCGGGAAATTCGCCGGAATGGAGCGTGCCAACCATCAAAAGCGCTGAGAAAATATAAGCCGAGCGGGGGAAGGGACCCGCAATCACATCATACAGTAGCAGAATCTTACTCTATAATATAAAATCAGAGGAGTAATCGTAACGTATGACGCTTGAGGCGCGAAGCGCCCTGGGGGTTGAACTGCGAAGTGGTCAGGAGGCGTCTAGTTACTCAACACGGCACAATTCACAATTAGATGCCCCAGCCGGGTCAAATTGACCCGAAGCTTGCTAAAACCACGTGCGGGTTCAGTGGCGTGGCGTGAATTGCGATATATCGATTGCTATGCCATATAAACCTATGGAAAAGGATCGACTATTAAGGTGTTCGCTGCGAACACCGTGTTTATCGATCCTTTTCCATTGGTTTAAATGGCATAACAATCGATAAATCGCAAAGCACGCCACGCCACTGCGCGAGCTGTATGGAGCCAGCGGGTCGATAATTGAAATTGATAGAAAAAGCTATGGACAAAGAAGATAAAAAGGATATGGAGGGATCCTATTGGTAGAAGCGAGTGGTTGCTATGGACAAAGGAGGTAATTAATATACTAACTAACGGCAACCCACGAATAACCCTATAGTTAATCCATCATTTTCTTCCCTAGTCTGTAGGAACCGCACCTATTTCAACCAAAAGGATCGCTTCGTACTCCCTATGTCATCTTTGTCTATCGCTTAGTCTATCAATTTCAATAATCTGCCCGCAGCACATGCGAGCTTTAGATATAGATCTGCAAGGATATCCAAAAAAGAATCGGACTTCACATTGGGAAATAAAGAGAAAAATGCAGTGTCCGAACTTCCGAAGATAAGAGAAACTAGCTGCTCTGGGCGCCCTACGGGCGGCCTCCACAGCTAGCAATGATGGTGCAGTAGCTTATTTGGAATCGGAGCGATTAGTTGAATCTACTTAATAATGATGATGATTCTGCGGCAGAAGATCAAGGAATTTAACTGCCTCTCTGCGTTACAGGGTGGAGACTGCCATTCTATTGAAAAATGTTATAAAAAGCTCGCATTATTAGTTTTTCTTTTTTTTGTGTTATTTTTTAATTTTTTTTTATTTTTATTTTTTGGTAATTTTCTAATGACTATGAGGCTTTTGGGATTTATAAAAGATCGAAGCACCTCTTTGAGCACGATGTTTTTTGTGCAGTTGCCTTCGGGAAGAATTTGGACTTCAAAATTTTTGTACGATGTAGCTCGTGAGAGTGCAACATATAGTTGACCATGGCCAAAAACTGTTTGAGGTAAATAAATGCCGATGTATGAGAGCCTAGTTAGTTCACGCCTCGCGTCATCTTGCCTTCAATTTTGCAGATGCAACACGGGCATCCATCAAGTACGAATAGTTGTATCCTTGCGCCGTCATCAACGCACGTTGTTTCCATTGCTTTATATACATATTATATTTGTGTCTGTTTGTATTATTTGTACCGGTGCTTCAAGGGCTACATGCACAACCCAGGGATTTAATTTCAACTATTAAAAAAACGAAATAATTACCTGAAAAAAAGCTATTTTGATTTACTGTTTAAAAAATGAGGTGTCAAATATTTAACACACTAAAATCCACAAACTTGTTTTCTTAGTCTTATAACCGGTATGTGGTTCGGACTTCCAATTGGGAAGTAAATAGAAAAAATGGAATGTCCGAAGATAGGAAAAACTTACACCGGCCTCGCTTTTTAAAATTTTCTGCCGAATCTGAGTGGCACTTCATTGGTAGCATAGAACGGAGCATTGCGAGTTAACGCGTCGCGCCATCGCGCCTTCAATTTTGCAGATGCAACACGGACATCCATCAAGTACGAATAGTTGTATGCCTGCGCCGTCATCAACGCGCGCTCTTTCCCTCGCTCTATTTCCATACTGTGTTTTTTCCGTTTGTTTTATTTGTAGTGGTGCTTCAAGGGAAAGAAAAATGAATGAAACAGTCGTTGATGAAGTTAAAATAGTAATGCCGAGCCTTATTCATGTTGATGAAGCATTTTGTCTACTTGAAATGTTCCCTTTGAAATCGTTTAGAGAGCAGTCACACATAATACATGAAAGTTTGTAATAAGTTTACCTTCGCATTTCTAAAAAAACAATCAAATTCGAAAGCGTATAATCCTCATGTTCAATTTAATACTATAAATATAATATTCGGGATGCTGATTCAAATGGGACCCAACCCGCGATATTCTCTTGGAATTTCCCCGATACCTCTGCAGCGAAAACGTTGAAAACGGATAAGGAAACTCATCTATCCGTGCCACATGAAAGTGTCCGAAGCGACGACAATTTAACAAGGGCAAGACTTATTTGGCCGCATTTTCCTTCTCCATCCTCCCCTATTCCTCCCGTTTTTTCTTCAGTTTTTTTTACGCTCCGTTTTTGAGATAAGCAAAGGGATCGTTATTTTCCGCGCGTTGACGAAACGTCAAGTCTACGAAAGCGGCTCATCCATCACCCCCTCACCCTTCGGCGTTGCTACTCATTTTTTAGACGTCTCTTGTTTCTGGTAGGGAACGACCGGTTATACTGTCCCGCGCCTTTTGTCTTGGATTAATACCTCCTCAGTGAACCCAGTAAAATAAAATTCACCGTCTGCTCGCATACCTTACACCCGAGGGTTTGGATCGGGATCAATTGATCAATCAATTTGGAGGCGTCTCCAGGTTGGAACAGCGTAAGTATCTAATGATTCTTCAGGCAAGAAGGGACAAGTACTAATGATCGTTTGTTTTATCTGCTGGGGGAAATTCATGAGTCTTGGCATCCATACGTAATAAGCCAAAAACTCCAACGAGCAGGGAAAATGTTGATTCTCAGCGTGAGATTTTCATTTTGAAAAACGCGTAAATATCAAGATCGACAAGAACGAAGTGCGAAACCGCGTATCTCTGTTTATGACGTTGCGGGTTTCCTAATGGCATACTTGGTTTTTCTTTGAAAACTTCCATTTTTCTTCTCGGACAGGAAAATATGCTGTAAAAAAATTTCACTATAACGTTGGCTTGATTCACCTCGAAAAAATAAAATCGGAACGTAAGTTTTGAAACATTGCAATAGAGTTACTATCGACGAATTTAGTTTTGCGCATAGGCCGCTCCAAATCAAATGTAAACTGTGCGACGAGGCGCAGCGCAGCGNCTCACAGCGGAACGAGTGCGTCTTCATGGGACTGTTATCAGGCAACGCGCCGCGCCGCTCCGTCGCTAAATAGTCACCAGAGACTCTGCGCAAAACTAAATTCGTCGATAGTACGTGGTTCTGCACATCGGTCATCGATATGTCTCTCATTTAGTTTAAGGTTTAAATTCGTTTTCGAGCAATTAAAATGGAAAAGAGTGAACTTAACCTATGTCTCTCTTTCCAGTGCCTAAAAAATGGTCTTTCCCTCTCAGATCTAACAATCATAGTTTCTTAACGCCAGTCATGTGTGCAATTTTAATGATCGCTAACGTCGAGAATAGATACGAAGAAATGACGGCGCACAGTGGACCGAACTAATAGAAGAGGTCGGACATGACATTTTTGCAGGCTAAAATTCCAAATATTTATGTTTATTTCGTCGCAAATTCAGTTTCCAAGGCTGTTTCTGAAAAGAATTTCCATGAAAAAACCAACAGGGTCAATCTTAAACTTTTTTGTTTCATATTTTCGAAAAAATAAGCTTTCAAAGTTCCCACATTATGTCCGACCTCTCTTTTTGACTCGCTCCAGTGTGCGGCGGTCGGATGAACGTGCTGGGACCAGGAAGAAATGGCCGGCCAGGATTTATTTGAGGGCAATTAAAAAGAATCGTGCAGTAAATTACCGGTAATTATCTGCAAAAAAGAGCTTTAAATGTATCGTCAAGCTGTGCATTATCACCGATTTTCGAGGAAATTATTGTGTAATTTACATTGATTCCTCTCGAAAAAAATCGGAGAGTTTCCCCCCAAAAAGCAACATCGACAACATGCCATGCCATTTAGGTTCTCTTGATTCGTGCCAGTTTGGCGTGCGCGTTCTGTTGCGTAATGAGTTCATTAAGCATATTTAGTCTCGTTCCCATCTCATCCATAATGTTCACCTTCGTTCCTTGCCCCGTTGAAATAAAAGACTTCCTCAAAGACTATACATAAATTCAGACAATTGGAAATTATTGTATAATCTGTGTATGTGTATGTGGAAAAATACTTTTTAAAATTATTACCACTGAAAGGATTCTTCATTGAAAAATGTGATACCTACACGCAACAGCATAGGAAGTGTAAAGATAAAATTGGGGATTTTTGAAATTAATGAAATAAGTTCACCTATGTTCAGTTCAAAAGTCCTTTTTCCGATGTATAAACAACAGCATGGAAAGTGTAAAAATAAAATTTGGGATTTTTGAAGCTGATGGAATAAGCGCAACTATAAGTTGGGTCTAAAAATTATTTTTCCAGGAAAATGGAAGGCAATTTTATTTTGCGTAGATTTATGAACGGGACCTAGTTTCGCCTTCATGAGCAAGTAATTCAATGTGTACTAGACGATGTTTATAAACTTCCAGAAAAATTGAGACAAAGTTTATTGGTTAAGAAGTTTTGCTACCATATGGGTTTAAGTTGCCAGCTGTTTGTTCAATTTTTTAAGGCCCTCAAAATTCAAGAGTTTATTTTTGAAAATTATCATACATGCATATTTTCTTCGGTTGTATGCAATCATTACGTTACACTTTGAGAAGAAGTAGGATCTGAGTCCGCGTTAAGTTACTCTGCGGGGGAAAGTAAAGGCGAGGAGTTGTTGGCATTGAGGACACGCAGTACGCGACAGTCAAATTGAACCGTAGACGCAACTTTTTGGGGAGAATAATTATTTTGAACCGCATCCATTTCATCGCAAAATCGACGAGAATTGGCGTCACGTAGGTAATACAAAATGAAAACCCAAGTCTGCGCTTAGGTAAAGTTAGCTAAAGTTACAAGGTAAAGATGTGAAGTGTCAAAAATAGAAAAATGCATTACGAAATACTTAAATGCCCCCCCTTTCCACAAAACGCAGTGGCAAAAAGTAAAAACTCGGTAAAATTTAGTCTCTCTCTTTAAAAATGAATTTCCATGTTATTAATATTCTAGATTGAGTGTGCGGTTAATTTCGAATTTCGATAGATATAACACAAATGGAATGATTATTCTGATGAGTAAAGATACCCTACTTAAAAGAATGCTGGAGAAAGATGAGGACCTCTCACACTTTCAATTGGAAGCGATGTTTGAAGTTGAAGAGTGAGAGAGCCTCCGCTGAAAAGTAGGGAATTGGAATGAGAAATCATGAGCGTTAGAAAGTACTCTTTTAATTTGTTCTCTGCCCAAGATCTGCTCACACGAGAGATCACAAATTGAAAGGTCAATGGTTTTTGATGACCGGGGGAACTGTGCCAAAATAATAACGGAGCATGAATGTAGAGAGATCAATCTTGTAATTAATTATAGGTACATGCGAGCAGTTCAAAAGCATGATTCCTCCTTAGACGATACGAGTTCAATGATCGTATCGAGTTTACGATATCATCTACCAGCGGTGAGATTCCTAATGATAATGAGGATGGTCAGAGCACACTGCATCTATGGAAAACTTTATATAGTGCGCATGTGAACTCATCAATCACTGAACTTGAAAGAAAGAAACACAATCCTCAATTGCACTGGTAGGGTAGCAATTTTGGTTTTGAATCATCATTACCATAACTCTCTGACCCCCTTAATTTTCGTTGTGTCATTTTCGTTCGTTAGAACTCCACGGTTCTACTGGGGCAATTTCCATGATTTTTTCGACTCTTGACAAGTGAAAGTCGCGAAATAAACGGCTGTATCAAGCTTTTGAAAACATGAGTCAGGTTTTTGTATAATACGTGGCAAAGTTGTGAACTCTGCCATTTAAAATTGTGTGTTTATTTTTTGTTGCAGTTCGTTCGAAAGATACATCGGGCCGATTTTTATGATTTTTTTGGCTATCGATAAGAGCTCGCTCCCAGATCCTAAAATTAGTTCGCTCTATATTGACATTAACCTAACTGGGACCTAGGAGAGCGCGAACGCCCTCTGGAGGCTCGGTCACCGTAGGGGTCAGGGGGCACACCCCCTAATATTCCTATAAACCAGCGGAAGTGGGACTGATGTATGTTACATACGGAGGGTTTTGTGTGGATATGGTTGCGTCGTGACTTTATGAAGGGGCCTCTATTGTCTTTGCTCGTGGGAGTTTGAAAAATACTCATGTATGCCGAAAGAATAATTTTCCTCCGCAAAGTTAACATTATAGCAGTTGCGTTTGAACCCCAAAAAGTAGAGTGATGTTTGATTCATGTAGCTTTTAAATTAAGTCTTTGAATGCTGATTTTAGGCCGCTACTGACTTCTTCTAAAGAATAAGATAAAGGTATTTTGAAAACTTTAAGACGTACTTGGTGCTTTTTCCTTTCAAATGTTTGTGCATTGATGGTGAAACCAGAGATGTAAATATTTCCATTTTAATCACTCTGTTACATTTCGCTCATATGCTTCATCCTCTCCAAAATTATTCACTTAATCCTTTCAGCGAAATATGCACATAAAATTCGCTCCTACAACGCACTCTGACGTCCTGCGACACCCAAACGCCACATGTGCCTATCTTCCCAAAGGTTGTCGGGCAACTGACAACATTATTTTTAAATATGATTTGAAAAAAATAACGGGTTCTATCGCTGCATTGAAATATGATTGGAGCCTCGAAACGTCATCACCTGGTGTAATTAGTAGAATGAACACAGAAAAAAAATAATATGCTGTTTTAGCATCTAGGATGTCAAAAATGTGTCTGGTGATCCCAAGATGCTGCCTTTACTGCCCCCGCAGTTAATTTTACATCCTGTGAATGCAAATTCAACTGCGGGGGCAGTAAAGGCAGCATCTTGGGATCACCAGACACATTTTTGACATCCTAGATGCTAAAACAGCATATTATTTTTTTCGGTGAAGTTCTTAGTGATATTTTTTCTACTCTCTAAATCAAAAGTTATGACGAGAAACCGAAAAAATCATAAGCACAGATGCTCCCTAATTGAAGCACACGAAGTTTCGTGGAATTGGGTGAACCGGAGGAGGAAGCACATCATTTGAGCCAATTTTATTCACGACATCCTATAAGAGCCTCATAGAGCACTCAAGATACGGAAAGTAGCGGGACGACTCGACGCAGGAAGTTCTCTCGTACCGTACGGAGCACACGAATGTCAGAAGGTGTCTAAAGTGCGAAAGTGGATGATGCTTGAGGAGCAGGCCCTCGAAAACCCGAATAAGATCCACGGTTGCCGAAGAATGCGAGTCACATGGTGAACTACTCGAAATTACAGGACTTCTGGAAATCGGTGTTTTGCACCTGAGTGAAGGAAACACCGGGACTTTCATCAGAGACAGGCCGTGGCAAGGGGCTTTATTCATCCTCTTTGCGAAGTATCTTTTTCTGCTCTCGTCGACAGTTTAAGAGTGTCGACAAGTTGATTGCGATATTTAACTATTCTAATAGGCTTCTTGTTCCCGATCGGGTTTCGACGTGCCAAATTTAGGAAGGTTGCTGGAAAAAAATTCCTGTCTCAACCTTAAAAGTTCTGGACAGAGCCTGTCATTAACCGGAACTATACGCATCGGGTTTAGAAGCTGTAAAAGAGGATTCGAGAATGACATGCATAAAGTTTGATGAATCTTATTCATATACATGAGCGGATCCATAGAGACCTCGACCGGGGGAGGGGGCGTAAGGGGGGTCCGGGGGCTTCCCCCGGAAATTTTTTGAAGCATCTAGTATGCAGTTTGAGTCAATTTTGTCATAAATAATTACCAAATATAAGCGTCTTTTCTTCTTCTTTCCTCCGTTCCTTCATTCTTTCTACCCTATTCCTTCTCCTCTCCCTTCCCCTTTTTTGAGCAAACGGATGGGGGGGGGGCGTGCGCCCCCTGGATCCTCCTTTGTTCATAAATGGAAACTATGTCGTGCACGGAGACAGGAAATCCTTGACATGTCATGAATAGTCGACGCCGGCGCCGTTGACATTGTCGGTTAGACAACAAATGAAAAGCTAAGATTTTCCTTCATTTATGAATGATACCATAAACCTACTCCGGAGTTCGAATAGTTGCGCGATGTAACGATGCGAGCATATATCTGCATTAGATTAGTAATTTTAGATAGGTGAAACGCTAATAGTTACCTTCATTTTCTCGTGATACGACGAGACTATTCCGGAATTTGAATAGTTGCGCGCTTGGTGTCCGCTTTAACCATTGTTGATTTATAAAACATCTGTACGCAAATCTTCATGAACATTAAGGAGAGACACGCGATTTTTCCAGCGGTTTTGTGAAGCTATAAGGTATTACACGTGATTTTCATCTCAGTGCCACGGCAAATACGTGACTTTTCCAACAACTTACCCGAGGTACGAAATGAACCCTCAAAAAACATTAATTTAAAAAATTTTTAAAACATTAAAAAACTAACCGAAAAAAATAGGTTTAAATAAGGAAAATCATAACGTGTTATAATTTATAATTTTATTGATTACAGAAAGAGTTCTTGGGTTATCCATTTTCATCAGAATAATTCGAACTCATGAAATGACTTTATAAAGTCATTAGCAGTATTGAAATTATAACCTATCGGTTATTTAAAACCTATTCGGTTCAAAAATCCGGCCGCCTCAAACAACATGTATTAGAATCAGAGACTTTTCCCTCCACTCATGAAGAAAGGTTGATGAATTTACGGGAGGCAAAAATTTCTGTCGAATTCTTAGAAAATCAGGATGACTTCCACAAAGGTGACAAAAATAATTACATCCAAGTACCTCAAAAAGGAAGGAATAGTTAAAATTAAAATTAAAATAAAATAATTCTTCAACTTATACTGTCAGAAAAGTAAATACCCCCCCCCCCCCAACTCTACTCTGACTTTACACACCCTAACATGAGTCTATGAATTGAGTTCGTACTGTTTTTAATTCTATGAATATCATAAAACCTTATAATTCAAATATGTGAAAAAGACTTGGGTTAGGCATAAAAAGAAAAAATTTGACCTACGTAAGAAAAACGTTAACATTGGCTCTTTTTAAGGAGCTTCTACTGCTGTCGATTTACTCTATTAATTGTACGCCCGCGTCTTCTAAAGTGAAACATTATTATTGGAGATATTATAATAGAATTATCTAATCTGCTAAAATATATTTCCGTAAATGACGGTAAGTGCCGCTTGATGACGTTATCGTTACAGGGATACGAATGTCACATTTTCCCACTTCTAAATATATTTCTCTTCAATTAGTGATAGCTAAATTAAGTCATCCAAAATACTTGGAACTCTACTCATTAAGCACTTTCTCAAATGATATAATACTATGTACAATTTCGTTGTTTGACTGGTCACCTAAGAATTATGCATGGGTTTAATCAATGGCGGAGCTTTTGATAAATGAAGCGCAATAAGAGATAGAGCCGATAAAGAAGATGAAGCTGTTTCCTGTCTTGCTCGCGTAATAGAATTTCCCGAGGATCTACCGTCCACGCAAACAGAGTGACAGACACGCCAACGACGTCACAACGCAGATCAACGAGATGATATCTCCGGCAAAAAGGGGGTGGAGAAGGGAGGTGTTCGGCTGTACTTGCGTCAGAGTCCTCGCCAAAAATAAAAACCATAATTGGTTCACGCATTATTTTTCTGCACCCTCGGCATCCCCGGGGAATTGCATCGGCTGACACACTTGTTAGTAGAGGAAACAGGCAGCAGCGTTGTCTTTCTGAGATATCTCCATCAATTTTACAGCGTTTAAGAATCCGAGCGCGCAGATACATTGGTGAAAATACCTGGACGTATTTCAGATACGTTGTATCCGACGTAAGCTAAAGAAATTGATTTCTGCCCGATTCATTTATTTTTTTTTCCTGAGATATTCAACCATCTAAACGTGTTGTCATGACAAGCATGACAGGCCGATTTACTCGCACATTGAACCAGTTTCAGCGGGAAATTACTGATGTACTCAACGTTTAAAACTTAAAGTATAGCAACCGCGATAGCAAAAAATCAGGAAATCCTCGTGCTCAACTGATGCTCAGGCTCAAAACATTTTATTGAGATACTTCAATTATAATAACTTCATCATTTATATAACTTCAAATCAGCTGTCAAAGGACGCTGTTCGAGGTGATAAATTTTCAAATATGACCCTAAAATCTCAAAAAAAAGCTCTAGGGCCCATATTAATAATCTCCGACAGTTTGAGTACCGCTATTTCTGAGGATGACGTAAAATAATTCATGAAAGTAATCTTACACTTCCATGGGGAAAAACCCCGGGCCAATTTCCGGTGGGGATTCATTTTCAAAAACCCCATGGGACATTTTTATAAGGGGCAGGTCAGTTCAGATTAGGGGTTGAGTCAGTTCAGGTCAATTTAGATTATTCTACGAAAGCCAAAATAAACTAAAAAACTCGAATTCGCTTACGTCTTAAAACACCAGACTAGTTTCGGGAGCTATCGCCTCCCATCCTCAGTGATTGTTGACAATAGTCTGGCGTTTTAAGACGTAAGCGAATTCGAGCTTTTTAGTTGATTTTAGCTTTAGTTGATTCAATCGGTTCACTGTTTTTTTGTTTCATTTTTATTGTTTAGGCTATTCTATTTCTCACAGCGTGGGCTTTCGGAATAAAGTGACCGACACTGTTCTCCCCCGTGATCTCCGTTTTTTTAGGGTGAATTTGACAACGGTAGAATCCATCCACCCCCTCCCGGACTGCAGTGGAGTTCCCACGCCGGCAGACACTGCCGCCTTGCGCCGCACCACTCCCTAGGCATCCGTAATTCATCGTCCGGGCCCGGGTCTGAAGCAGGACATGACGCGATGCGACGCAGCAGACGTCGCGTCTCACCCCATCTGGACTGGCGCGGCGTCCGACTCGACTCCGGCATGGCAGGGCTCCTGCCGGTCCCCATTCGTTGTCGTCACGAAATGTCAACCTTGCGCTACGATACACCCGGGGATTCCAGCCCCGTCTCCAATCATCGAAATTGCGAAAAAGGGGAGGCAGTGCCGTCGTGCTAATGACCACCCCCGTCCATCCTCGCCGCGGCTCAAGTGATAATTGCCAACCACCCTTGTGGCCTCGCTGTGTCACTGTCGATGCGTCCTGTGTGATTAAGAACAGTGTCTCGGACTACGCTGCGCGCTGCCGTGCTAAGGAAGAACGCCGTATGAACGTTCGAGAGTTGCCAAATTTCCTTCGATAAAATGTTCATTTTTGAGGAAAGTTATGAACATGTTTCCTTGAAATTTTCAGGAACTTTAGGTGAAATTGCGAACAAAAGTATCTGAAATACACTAAAAAGAAAGTATTCATATGTTTACCAGGAAATTTGTGTTTTATCAAGGGAACTGTGGCAACGCCTGGAGGTTCATACGGCGTTTTTCCTTGGTACGTTAGAATACTGAAAGAATCACTGAGCCATCGACAAAGTTCGGAACTACGTATCTTCGTTTGCGACGGTGCAGACTTCCTGCCATACTTCATTTTTTCTTTAGAAAACCAGGCAACGTAGTTTCTTGAAAACTTCCTTGATTTTTCTGCTCTCTTAGGAAAATATTCTGTATAATCTTCAGGCCATGGTGTTGGCTTGTTTCTCCTCAAAAAAAAAATAAAATAGGAGCGGAAATTTTGGGATCGATTTATTCTCATTCTTGAATGGTAAGGGGTTATCATATTTGTATAATCCAATTCAATGTGATACAGGTAATCCAATGTGACATAGTTGGCTTGTTTCTCTTCAAAAAAAAAGAAAAAGAAAAATAGAAGCGGAAATTTTGAAACACCAAAATGAACATACGTGTTTTCTACCTTAAGGCAAATTATTGATTATTATAAACGATCTGCTAACACCCTTGCTAACGGAGCCCACTATTGCTGCCGTGAACCTTCTTATACCCCCGTTCTGCTATCAACTGAGTGTGCATTAAACTACTGAATATTGATTAAAAAAGCAATATTGTGCACCAGGGGCGGAAAAAAAATTAGAGGAGCTCTTGTCCTTTTGCATATTCCACGAGCTGAAGGCGCTATTTAGTCTAGTTTTGCTTACTTGTCTGGTTTACGAATACATTTATTGCGGCTTCTGTGAACCCACTTTTGCCTATCTTATAAATTGAAGGAAAAACACAGTTGAGTTTCCGTTGAAAATAGAGAGGAAAAAAACCTTCCAATTGCAGGTGCCTGAAATAGCCTTAATTGACGTTGCCATTGATCACGTACCTACATTTTTTCAGCCGCGCCACGAGCGGCAACTTATCGTAGCAGGGGAGATCCGTTCGATGCCTCTGGTATCATCAAGAGATTTCCTTTCCCGCGCATTTCTGTAATAGTAAATAATTACCGCCGACTGGAATACAATTTCATTGATCCCGATGGAAGTAGAGGCAATTACTATGGCTCCCTCGAATTTCCTATCTCATTGCCACATTTCCTCATAAAAACTTGCAAGGTGGACGAAAAGACGGGCAGTTTATCTATAGTGCTCAATTTGACTTTCAAACAGTTTTATGAATCTTTTCTTTTCATTATTTTTGAACGAAATATATAGTTCCATGCCTGATTACTCTCCTTTTTGAGGGTCACGTTTATTTGAAAATCATTACTGATGCAGGTAGTCATCCGTTTGAAGTATTAGAGGCCACACCGAAAAAAAATTTACTTGAGATATTATTTTGACTTAAAGTGTCGTTTCTTGTCAACAAAATTTGGTTACTTTTTTTTGTTAAATCTGTGCGAATTTAGCTGAAAATCAGCTGTTTTAGCTAAAGAAAAGTTGTTTTGCTATCGTCTTTTTAACTTAAACTTAACGATAGCAAAACGACGCTTTTTAACTCAAATAACTAATGTTGGGTTCAATCCGCATGAACTTAACTCAAAAATACCAAATTTTGTCGAGAAGAAACGACTCTCTGAATCAAATTATGTCTCGAGAAAATATTTTTTCAGTGCAGATCGTTAAAATAATTAGACTACAGCACGCATACCTAAAATTTGATTTGAACTATATGTGTAAAAAATTTTAAATATTATCCGAATTTGATGGAAATATGATCTCAATTTGAAGTGAAATGACTTCATTACCTTAACAGACGACAATTCCGTATCAACTCTAACGTCATTATTATACATTTCTTTAAGTACGGACTTAAGTAAAAATTAAAACTAACTGAATTTTTTTCCAATATATTTTAACATTTAAGTGCCACAAAAATGCGAAATGTCAAAATACGAGAACTGCAAATGGACTACATTTTGGAAATTAGGAATTACAATTTATAGCTCAGTTTAGAGACGACGTTTGTATACCTTAAGTTTCCCTATTTTTTTTACAGATGAGCCAGAAATTGTGGTTCCAAACTGCAAAATGTGGTCCAAGCAGACTTAGTGAAACTTTTTTTTATTTCATTCCGAAATATTTCTTCAATCTACATCCTGTCTGTATCGTTTGATATGCGTTTACAGAATACCATTCAAAGGGATAATCCACACAGGCAGAGTCGAGGCATATGTGATATACAAGATAAATAAATTTCATTACAATTATGGCAACGATGTAGCACCATTCTAGAGTGATGAATGCAGCAGACAACTGATGTGGCTCATTACTCGAGAAGTTTATTTCCAACGCCCTTATCCCACGGCTCATGTCGCCAGTCCTGGACTCGAACAGATCGGAAACCCAAGTCTAATTCACACTTCGACTTATATTTCATCCGAAAGTTCCCTCACTATGATGTCAGTGGCAATGATTAGAGGATGTTGACGTCATTAGACGCACGCATTGGTATTATGAAGTGCGCATGATGCTCACACTAGCATCATTGCGAATGCACTCAGATGGATCAGAAAAAATACAATTTTAGTTGGGGGGCTTTGAGGGCATAGCGCATGAGTGCAGTTTTTGAAAAAATTAAGAAATTACTAATTATAACTAAAATAGTCTTAATAAGATATATTCTGTGAAAAATTCACCACACAAATCAAATTTGTAAGTATCAAAATGTGAATTTGGACTTTCTTTCAGCCATAAGATTTCGTGCAATTTTGAAACTTGAAACATATACGAGTATTTCTTAAAAATGCAAAACCTGCATTCATACGCCTTGTCAAGCCTCTTATTTATCAACCAAGACTGGAATGAATATTAAAAGTAAAATATTCCTTAGGGCGAGCGTAACTATAAAAATCAGTGATAGCAGTGTCATTGATTAATACGACCAAGGCGGTGGCGTGGCGTGCTTTGCGATATATCGATTGATCTGCCATTTAAATCTATGGAAAAGGATCGATTATCAAGGTGTCCGCAGCGAACACCATGAAAATCGATTCTTTACTTCAGCTTCGAATGGAGAAATCGATAATCGATCATTAACGCCACGCCACTGGCACCAAGGTGCAGGATCAAGCGTATGTATTGCACTACCGCCTAACATGACATCATCCATTGCATCTTCACAGGGGAAATATGGGCAGAATTAAATGGACAGGAATCAATTATTATTTCGGAAAATCCGAACTGGGAGTAGATTAAAACTTCATTAGGCCCATATCCCACATCCATTCTTTTCAAATATTCAAAGTCGAGAAAAACTTCAAACCTCCCGTTCTCAGTTTGATCTGGAGGCGGCAAGTTCCTTTTTGTTTAACTTGGTTCATATCTCCGTCCATTGGTTAAAAAAAAATAAAAGAAAAACTTGGCTTTTCTACAAATGTAATGAGGTATTCCCTTTTCTTTTCCCAACTTCTTTTCAAATCCAAGTCCAGATACTTTACACAGTAAATCTCGATAGTGCTACTTTTGAAAGCGGATATTCCTGTAAATAGTGTATCCTTTTCACAAACGTACCTATAACAGCCTACGATAGCTTCAGAATCAAAATGAATGGGTAAACCCAGACCCAGGGCAGTGGCCGAAAATGTATTTCTATGCGAAGGGACGGCTTTCAATTTCGTTTTCTTATACTCGACCATCCCAGGCAAACAATACACCAGCACCGTTTGATCGGCCTCTGCAGAAGCACACAAAACGGGATGAAATTAACTCCGTCGAGAGCTGAAAAGGGTCTTTTAAAGTAGAATCGCAAATCAGAGATTGTGAATGAATAATCTCGGAGAGGAGATCATAATCGAGTGCTCCACCGCGCCAGGCAAAAACCGCGCATCTGAAGACAGGCCTTCTGTTTGAGTTAAGCGGTTTTGAAGCTGAAGGCTCGAGGGCGCTTGGCTCGGGCGGAGACAATGCAGCCACTACGAAAGTTGCCATTCCTCTCCAGAAAAGTTCAGTAAGACAGGCGGGATAAAGACCTCCAACGGGAATGAGGCATCGTTGGGCTCAACGACTTGGGGTCTTCCATTAAAAAGGCTTGAGTAGCTCAAGGACTCTAATTTCTCCTCATTATTACTCGTATTATTATTTCATTTTTCAATTATATACTCCCGACTCTCGCGCTCTCCCGCCGAATGTGCTTCTTTCGCCTTTCCGTGTTCCAAAGCAGCCGAACTGGTGCGGGAAACTCATTCAAGGGCGTGCAGCTCCTTACGTAACGTTTCTAAACCTCTTCTCACCGACAAAGCACCCAAAACACAGACGGACGTCTCCTCATAAAATACGTGACACTGGGTATGAGCTTTTCACTTGCTCAGCCGGGTACACGAAAAATATCTCCAAAAAATCCGGCATTTCCCAACGTCAGATCATTAATTAAAATTAAGCATTAATAAAAGTAGCATTAGTAGCAAATAGTAGCATTAATTAAAATACACTCCCTGAAATAATTTCCCTAGTTCTTGAAGGCCCCCTTACGTGCTGCTAATGCAGGGTCTGCGTCTTACGTCCTTTTATGCCAGTCGAAGGAGCGTTTAATTGGTCAAAATGCGACGTGATTTTCGACCAATCTGGAGTTAGGGTTTTGCTGCCGCACAAAGTGAGCGCCCACGAAAAAGAAGGAGTGAATTGGCATGAAGGTAATGACGACAACATTTTCCAATCGGGGCGGGGGAGGGCCGGATTAAAGAGAACGGGTGATAGTTCCGCAATTTCCGCGGTTCCAAGATCATTGATATTAGTATTCAACCTGTATTTTTGTTAATTTTACTTTCCTTTATATTAATTTTGATCTAAACTCGTGGTTCCCCTTAGGGACATTTTTACTTGGTACTTGAATACATACTAAACATAATTCAATAAGCTGAGCAACCTGGAGCCAATAGTCTCGATGCCAAAAGTATTGCCTCTCAATCAGCTATTATTTAAAGAACCGCGACGTGGTCGTGCGCTCTGCACCCTTCTGCATCTCCTCCCCCTCTTCCCTCCTCTAATGTCTCAATGTCTCATCCTCCTTCCCCTGTAACGCACCCAGAATGAAGCACTGAAATTAGAAACTTCGTGACGGCTCCTACATCGAGACCGTGTGGCCTAATGGATAAGGCGTCGGACTTCGGATCCGAAGATTGCAGGTTCGAGTCCTGTCACGGTCGCATCAATTTTAATTGCGGGAGGACAATATTCATGCGGAAACCAGACAATGAATTGGTCCATCTGTGTACACAACCATGCGGTTTTTCAGTGATAATCATATTTAAGGACAACTACGCAGTTTTTCAGTATATATAATTTTTAATGATATTCATATCAAATCGTGAAAACCAGGTAACACCCTAATAAAAACGGACGAATTTGTACAAGGAGGAACTATATGAAAATGGATATCATCAAAGGGAACGATGATTTATGAAAGTCGTATGCATATATCATATTATAGTACCTTTTGATTTTATTCATTTTCACGCAGGTTTTCATAGCATTAATACGTCTATATATCCTTAAAATTTTATCCAAGAACAATTTTTGTTGGATTACTGAGATGAGAAAAAGTTCAAATAAAAACTTCGATTTTCTACGATCACAATTTTTCTTACCTTTTGAGTGTCGAAAGGTACTCATTTATTTCAATCTGATATCGAATAAGAGATCAAAAATGGCTGCAATATGCATCATACCTGATCCGCATTGTGAGAAGCAGTACCATAAGATATCATGTCGCGTTTTGGTTTTTGGAAGAGAAAATGGGTTGGAAAAATTCCTTTCAAAATTGCAAGACAATAGACATGATATCAAGTGGCATGCAATTCTGGGAGCTCTTTTCCATCCCCTAATGAGACCAAACTAAAAAACTACGCCCGCTTTCCTCTCGATATGCATGCAGCGATCAATTACGACTCAATTGTTGACAAATGTAGGTCTAAAAAATAAATACTTGAGAAGAGAATCGAATAAACAGAAGTCCATCCCGGCACTTCTGACTGACTCTTAATGTAGTTCTTGTTCATCAATTAATGCTGAATTTCATTACTGTCTTGTTTTTCGTCGTTGCTCCGATTTTTTGTGACACTCATGACTCAGAGTCATTCATTTTTATTTTTCCATTTAGTGAGATAACTATTTAAGCTCGTCTGTCATGAGAGCTGCATATTCATTATTTTGAAGGCGATTCTTGCGCACGCATCAGCATTTAAAATACAGCCATAGGTGAATAGCCCTTGTCCTTGTGTGTTTAAAACTTAATTTTTTCAAAACGTTTTCGTGCAAAATCTATAAATGAATATACCTGAGAGAACAAAGCAGAACCGAAGAAAATTTAACGCTAAAATAATGATTATGCTTTCTTTAAAAAAAAATGGGCTGGGGGATTTGCGACATTGCAAACTGAGGCACGTGGTTTAATGGACTCGCAATCGACGATCGTTATACTTTGGATGAATGGGTGAATTAATAGGATGGTCCCTGGGAAGAATAGAGGCTTGTGAACCTTGTATTTGATATCACGTGCATCTGTGATTGTTTTCCAGGAGTTATGAAAAAGAAAAAGACGGGATAATTCCTTTGATTTTCTAATTTACTGCGCACCAGTAACTCGACTCCGATTTCAACGCGCAACTTTCTACTTCTGTTTACAATTATTACGCTCAAAAGCATTGCGTTGCGGTTTTTGCGGGATCATTTCTCTATCCGCCCGTTTTCTGCGTAACAAGTGCGCATGTGCGCATAGGGACGCGTGCTCGCACTTGCACGCCCATCCGCTCTCTTCAACTGCAGCCGCAGCTGAGAATGTGCAACCATTACGTGTTACCATTTTTCAGTGATAATCCGTCTCAATTAAATTTCCATCCTGAAGGAAAATAGTGTAATTACCCGTTGAGAGGCATCGCTGATCATTGCGTCTCCATTCTGCTCCTACGTCGTGGCTATTTCGCACATTCCTACTAGAAGCCCGATGACGGGGGTGAAAACTGCCGTGCTAAGGAAGAACGCCGTATGAACATTCCAGAGTTGCCAACTTTTCTTCGATAAAATATTCATATTTAAGGAAAGCTATGGATATTTTTCCTTGAATTTTGCAGAAACTTTAGATGAAATTGCGAACAAAATTGTCTAACAAATTGGAAGGAAAATGTTCATAAGTTTACTGGGAAATTCGTGTTTTATCATAGGAAATTTGGCAACGCCTGAAGGCTCACACGGCGTTTTACCTTAGCAAGGCAAAACAGGGGTGTGGTGGAATGTGGGGGTGGCGGTGTGGGGTGTTATTGTTGCGGCCACTCGTGCTTTCGAGAAATCTGCTGCGGCCGCTAGTTTATGACCACGGCAGCTGGTGAAAAATTGCCCCCTAACGATTCTATTATCAGTTGCATGGTAACTGATGCTTTCTACCCGTATATGTATTGACTTTACAGTTTCTCTCCGTTGCTGCGAAGTTGCTTTTCTACTCTACGCAGTCACGTCTTTAGAGTATCAGAGTTTCTTTTTCCCATGAAAGTCCAGCGGGGCGATTATTGAAACTGATAGACAAAGCGATAGACAAAGATGACATAGGGAGTATGGAGCGATCCTATTGGTTGACATAGTTGGTTCTCATAGACTAAGGGGGAAAATGATAGACTAACTGTCGGGTCTCTCGTGGGTTGCCGTTAGTTAGTCTATTACCTACCTCCTTTGTCCATTGCAACCACCCGTTTCCACCAATAGGATCCCTCCAAATCCCATTTGTCGTTTTTGTCTATAGCTTTGTCTATCAGTTTCAATAATCGGCCCGCAGGAAAGACCAGTTTCATTCTGGATACAAATCCTTTAGGTGATGTGCCATAGGAAATTTTCCTTCAAGTTCTATTTTTTTATTATGTTGATTTTAGTTGTGCATTATATACATTTATTATTATTATTTTATATCACTGTATACTATAAAATCATTAGTGATGCGTGATGCGTGACGCATTATGCCTGAGGCGTTTCGGGGGTTGGACCGCGGAGCGCTCATGGGGTCCCATCCCTTAATTTTCTGATAGTTTTTTTGTTTTTAGATCACGATGTTTCAGTTTAAATATCATTCTAAACTCAAAACCTACATAGTCCGGCGATGTTTAAAAAAAAATAATTAAAAAACGGAGAGGGAATCATTATAATAAATTAGAGGGAAATATTCCTCCCACCAATTGTGTTTTCACCTTCCATTAATACAATTTAGATAGGTTTGAACAATGACATTTGGAAATTTTTGTCTTGAAGTGTGCAAACAGGCTCTTTTTCCTCTTTTCATTATGATTGGAGACTTAAGAATATGTTGAGGCATTCAAGAGAAGCATTATTGCCATTTCAAATTGTATTCTATTTCTGCCTACTGGTTCGAGTGCAAGCAAACCTAATGGGCAAAGAGCCTCGAATCCATTGATTAGGCATAAATAGATCTTGAAACTTGGATTTCGGGACTTAGACATGATTTTTTCAACTTTTTCCTCGTTTTCTGTTCTTCTCATACATGTTGTCTCTTTGATTCAGTTGTGCCCAGAGACAAGAGACCCTCCACTTGTATCTCGGCTATTAAGGAAGCTTTTACTTTCGGGACTTCAGCATTCTACTGTTGACTTACCTACATGGTTGATGTTTAACAACGTGTTGGCAGTTTCGTTTTGCAAACAAGTCGCAAATGGCCGAAGTTTGTAAAACTTGTTTGGCTCATGACGTCACCCGGAGCTCATCATCGACCATGTAGGTAGGTCAACAGCCGAAATTAGGGTGATGACTGATGCTCCCTAATAATTGTCTATAAGGAACTGTTGAATCCCCGAAAGTAAAATCTTCCACCTGTCGCTAGGAGGCCAGTAGAGGATCTGCCGCACGAATTTTGAAAAATAAAGCAATGACCCTCCAAATTTTACTACACTTGAAAATGTTCTCAATTTTTTTGCTGATCCCAGTTCTTACGTACGTCGCGACGTCACGTTGCTGTGGCTGACGTCGAGATAAGTAGACTCTCTCGCTGAGGAGATGAGGCACTGAGGAATGGCGTCGCTTGGAAACCGAGTAAGAGCACATTGCGCGCATAGTGGGTTAATCGCTGCATAATTAGATTTAGAATATATGAATAAGTCTTTAACACGATTATTTTCTAATCGTGCCGCTAAGTCGCCCATTACCCGCTATTTGACTCGATTAACGCGAGGAGGAGTCGTTTAACTCCTGAAAGTGATTAACTTCACCGAGCTAATTAAGATATTCCAGATGCTCCACTTCTTAATTCTCTCCACCATTTCTTCCTCATCATCCGGGCTTGACAGCCTTTCCATGCACAATCCTTCATTTTCGAATGAGTGAGGGTCGAGGGTCAAGGTACTGAAGTTTTATCTGAAGCAGATTTTCGGTTTTAGACTGGGTGAGGCTGTTCCATCCTTACTATCTTGTGAATAAAATTGATGGATCAGAGCATCTATTAATTCATATTTTATTTTGAGTCGTGGGTAAGGGTCGAAAATTTTAATGTGGAGCGGATTTCCAGTTGAATGATGGAACTCATCATCATTACTATTCATCACTATAAGCTCTCTCACCCCCTAGATTTTCACTTTTTATCACAGCTCTTTCTCCGATGATAGTCCGGCGACTCTGTGTCTAAAAGTTCGTAGTTTCCGTCGTGAAAGAACGTAACTCCATCCAAGGTTGCCAAATTGCCTTTAAGTATTCAATTTTTTTACAAGAATGTACCGGTGCAGTTTCTGTTCAAAATGTGTCTAATATTTGCAAAAGAGCAGAAGAAAAATCAGTGGAATTTTCAGTTAAAAATGCCTCAGATATTTCCGGTAAAAATGCAATTTCCGTGGGAAAATTTGGCAATTTTGAAACGAGGATACGTTCTTTCGTGGAGAAACGAGGAATTGTTGCTTTTTGAAGGATTTCACACCGGTTAGTGATATTTTTGCGTCTCTGGTTTAATACTTTACCGGTACCTTTCGTTTCTCGCTACATATTTACAATTAATTAAGGCATTTTTGGTAAAAGTTCGTATGAAACTTCAATGCTGCTAAGATGGTGCAACGTATAGTTCTTAACTTGCCACTTATCCCACAGTTCTATTATGAGCTTTTCCCTGAATCTGCTTCGAGTTCTTCCTCACAGTGGCGTGGAGTGCTTTGCGATAAATCGATTGTTGTGACAAGTGCTATGGCAAAGAATCGATTATAAAGGTGTTCGCTACGAACACCCTGTTCATCGATTCTTTTCCATAGGTTTAAATGGCATAACAATCGATATATCGCAAAGCACGCCACGCCACTGCTTCCTCACTATTGTATGGAAGGAAGTCGACTGTGAATGAATTTCATCTGCCGCAAACGCCATAAAAAATTGCACAATCTCAGCAGCATTGCAAGCCTCGTACGCCCTTTCATTGAAAAAGTCCTCAGATTGCACACTTTAGCGGTGGTTTTGCTTTTCTGCATTTAAGTAATTTTAATCAAGGAAACATCCTCTGTTGCACTCAAACAGAGTAGAGAAGAAAACCGTTGGTATACTGCCGTGCTAAGGAAAAACGCCGTATGACCGTGAAGAATGGCCAAATTTACTTCGATAAATTGCTAATTTTTGAGAAAAGTTACGCCTATATTCCTTCGAAATTTTCAAGAACTTTAAACGAAATTTCGAACAAAATTATCTGAAAAATTTGAAGAAAAAAAATATTCGTAAGTTTATCAAGAAATTCGTGTTTTATCATAAGAAATGTGGCAACACCTGAAGGCTCATACGGCGTTCTTCCCTAGCATGGCAGTTTAGCCGTAAGGGTGGGCAACCCAAAGCACTCTATGCGGCAAATTTTCATCGTGCGGTGAGGTGAGGGAGGAGAGCGTCATTTAGGAATACCAATTCTATTACAATTTAAATTGCTCGGCTTAAGGTATACGTTCACCTCCAATTAGAGTTCCGTGGAATTGTCTTTTGTCGTCGCTCTGCCCCAGCATCCTCTCGCGACTTCGCAGCTGAAAATGACTGAAGACGTAAACTCATTCAGTCGTTACGTTCCAGTGAGTCCCGAGCTCATTCGTGCGGACCAGACAGAAAACACAACCCTTCTCTTTCTCCGTTCTTTATATTTTTTTCGCTCAGTTAGGCAAAAGGTAGACGATTGGCGGTAAGCGTGTATTTGCACTCTTGACTGTTGCCACTTGTTCTCTTCAAATACAATCGAGGGGCTTGGAGCAGAGCATCTGTATACGGGAGGGTATTGCCATCACAATCCTTCCACCACAGAAAAAGTGTGCCGCCCTCTGATTTGTCGGCTATCGTGGAGCCCCAAAGTTGGCCCAATGTAAACAAACCCTAGCCCCCCCTCCGCCACTAGTTTGGCCTAATGTCAGCATACAATATGGCGACAAAGCTCTACATAGTTCTCTAGACGTGATTTTGGATGTTATAGAAATAAATGTTATAAAAATTAACTTTGATGGATATTTTTGCCGAAAATTAAGCTAGCTTTGAGTGTGATTATCATTCATTTCTCAGCCGGTAAAACGTATTCCTCTGGGTCTGATTTGTTTACATTGGAACAGTTTTGGAACTCTATGATAGCTCAAAACTAATGAACCAATCATCAGAGAGCGGCATGAAGATGGCAATACTCTCCCGTATATACTCGTAGGTACTCTAGCTTGGAGGACAAGGCGCATAAGTGCAGTTTTTTTTAAGAATTCAGGTATTAATGGTTTCAAGTAAATCTAGTGTTAGTTCATATTCTGTAAAAATTCGGTCCTAAATTCCAATTTTTAAGCACCAAAAAGTCAGTTTAAACTTTCTTTCCGCCATAAGGATCCATGTGATTTCGAAACTTCAAACACGTATTTCTCGGAATGGCGAAATATGCACTTTTGCGCCTTGTTCTCCAAGCCCCTCAATTGGCCTGTCATGACCGAGCTTTCTTGACTGTTCGGGTGACTTTCTAAAAAATGTCCTATATTCTGATTCCCCCTCCCTCATTTTTCCAATTATTAGCTCACACGACAAAGGCGGAAAACCATGAAATAAACTGGAAACATGAGTGAAACAATGTGCCATTTCTGGGTAAATAATAGAATCAGGATTTTTAGGTTTCAAATTTTTAGTTTTTTCATCTCGCTAAGTATTCGCCCCAAAAAACAGCATGTCCTTAAATGTTCGGCTGATTGAGTATACATTTACAAATTCACCCCTGATTTTGTTTAATGCTCGTCTTTTTCACGAAATATATTTATTTTCTCCTCTTGGTAGATGACTTAAATGACGATTAAACATAAAATAATAATGAAAGTACACAAAAATTAGAATATCGTCAGATTTAAAAACGAAAATTATCTGAGAGTCGCTAGCTTCACCAGAATTTCACAATCTACAAGTCAAACCTAAATAAAACTGCGAAAAAGCCAGGATATTTCTTCTCCAGGTGGTGGCCTCCACAGATAAACAGAAACTAAGTAGATAACGCGCTGCAAAATTATCCAGCAGAGTATGTCAACATAATTTCACAGTAAGTTGTTAGTATCATAAAAAGTAAAGCAGTGCTTATTTATGTGCGAACAAATCATTGTTGCAAGAAGAGGATGAGTTTTCTCGGAATGACCTCGAACCATTCTGCTCAATAATTGTGTAGATGTATTGTAGGTTGCGCACTGTCACTCTGAAGGCACTCCTGGAGTGAGAACGAATGCGAGTGTACTGTGTGCTCCACTGCTTCGAATTGCCTCAAACGAGTACAAATTGTGATTTATACCCATGGACGTTCCGCAGTTCCTGAATGGAACTTGTTATATTGTATCGCGGAAGCCATCCAGCCGTGCAGTCTTTAGTTTGGAAACTGCATTGACAGGAGATTTTGGGTTGCGACCCTTTTAATATAGATATCAGCATTTAAACTAGGATCTTGCGAAATGGAGGATGGGTGATTGGCCATTGAGATCTACCTAAAAAT
This sequence comes from Bemisia tabaci, assembly GCF_001854935.1. Classification (NCBI taxonomy): domain Eukaryota; kingdom Metazoa; phylum Arthropoda; class Insecta; order Hemiptera; family Aleyrodidae; genus Bemisia; species Bemisia tabaci. Next base: position 1,993,878 of record NW_017566817.1, on the reverse strand, counting down.
GAAGCTCGATGATGATGTAGTGAAGCTATATTGACGGCCAAACTCCCAAACCATGTATCTCAGTTTGCGACGTTGTAGGCTTTCTGTCATATTTAATTTTTTAGATACCACTCAACGTCAATTCATTTAAACCTCCTCGATTTTTCCTCTACGTGCGAAGAAACAAAAAACTTCAAGGAATAATGTTGATTTATTTTCCTTCAAAAAAATGAAAAGGGGGCGGGTATTTAGAAACACGGCAAACGAGACACGTGGTTTGGGAGTTTCATCGTCACCATACAGCATCGATCAATGTTAATGACTGTAGACGCCATTTTCGACGATTTTTATTCGGGCAATGATTGGCGACAAAGTAAAAGCCGACCAACGATGAAAGAAAATTTAGGTATTTTTTACCTGTATAGTATGTTGAATGTGTTTCACAATACATTTTCACTAAAGTATTCGCATGTTTTGTGGTCCTCTCATTCTTGGCCTGTCATAGTAGTGGTCTAGGAAGCCCTTTTTTCTATTCAGGGAGAAAAAAAAAAAAACCATCATTGCTCTAATAATGATTATAGCGGATTCCAAGCATCCCTCGTTTAGTTACGGTTACAATGTTAATGTCTCTACAGTATAACAATGTAACTATGACTACAAAACCAGGTAGGCCCTGGTATTCACTATATTCACCATATAAGCGTTTTAAGAGCAATGCTTTTTTCACCGTGGCTCTCTAGTTCCCCATTTTAATGGGATTTTTTCATCATCTTCATTTATCCGATGATGGGTTTTTATATGGAAATTTGACATCCAAGACGCGGCAGGAGCAGGCGCAAAGACAGGCCCATAGCGATGTCTGGACGCACGATAGACACACGAGCTCAGTACCACATGCCACTGGTAATTCGACTCCCGAGACCCAACATGCACTGAGAACCGAGCACCATGCACCAAATGTGCACTCCAAAGGTTTCTGCATTATTTGCGCTGACAGGCTTGGACGAACTTCGGTTTCGATAATGAACACTATGTCCCTGGAACAGCAGCCTGCGGATCCTTTAAAATCACTGCATATTACAGAAGTAGGCAAAATTTGACTCACAAGGGGAAAAAGTTATAAAAGAGGAGACCATACCACAGCCCAGAGAGAGATATACGCATCATTGGACGCAGCTAAAGCTACAGAAAGTGAAATTGTAACCGGTCCTGTTGTAAATGTCAGCACTCCAAACGCCTTTAATTCTACCTTTAACGCAAATTATGACTTTGAATTTTGACCCGATGTTCCTAACACTACTGGGAAGCATTCGGTATCGAAAAGTGATAATCACCCCAACCTTGTTGGGTTGTTTCGCAGTGCTTAAATATTTGACTTTCGGCCGTAAGTCTCATTTTTCTCGACCCATCACACATTGTGTGTGCTGCTGCAGCACAAAGTGAGCACGCACTGCTATATATTCACGCTCAATACAATATTAGTATAAAATTTGTGGGAAGAATTAAGCCTCTTTATTCGCTGAAAGTTTCTCATAAACGTTTTAAGTTTAAAATTATCGACGGGGGTTGTGCCGTGGCCAGGAGGGGTTTCAAGGATGTAGACTCTTCTTCCCTCCAATGCAAACATGCTGGACAAGCCGCGGGATGAGAGCACCTAAACTTGTGAAATGTAGGATTTATAACCAAAGTGGCGAATTTGTATCGGACAGATTTTTAAGCAATCTGTAAGGTAAATATAACATTATCACACCATCCATACATTTAGGGGTTGCGCAGATTTATATTGGCTTTTTATTTTTTCCAAAGCAGGATGTTTGAATTTCTATAGTTTTAAAATCTATACATCTATTTTCTCATGACTTGTTAGCAATGTCTGTTGATGATTTGAAATCAGTATAAAATCTGTATATTGAATTGATACTACACCTGGTGGTCTGTTCAATTCTTCCTTTATCTATTTTAAATGCAAGGTTAAAGTTTTACCCATTTCAAACAGCTATTCATGAATAACAGTCGAATATTTGTCATAGTTAAGATAAAATAAACGCTACATTCTGAAAACATCAAGTCAATGAAAGAAAAATAAATAAACTATAATAATAATAAGAGGCAAAACATTAGATCATCCTTGAGCTACGTCTATGACTCGGCATAATAAGCATTCCAACGAAACGTAATTCTACATATTGTTATTTTCAATCTGATTTATATATTTTCGGAGTAACAATGTAGGTTTATTGAAAGGTTGTCGGGTTTATAATGATGAGCATGGGACTTGAGGGCGGGGCTCGATCTACTCTAATCTCGCGAAGGGTTGCTCTGATTTATATCTCTGCGTAAGCATCCCTTCAGTGTATATTAATAGTTGTCCGAGGTAAGAATATCACCCCTGGTCGCAGTGGTTCTCAAATAACCGAGTGCTACTCCACGGAAGATTGTTAATATCACTCTCTCTCTCTCACATTGAACTTTGAAAAGGTGGTTTTGAGAGCTTTTTGTAAATTAAATGAGGAGCTTAAAGGACAAGGAGCATAAGTGCAGTTTTCGCTATTTCGAGATATACGTGTTTGAAGTTTCGAAATTACATAGATCCTTATGGCGAAAAGAAAGTTCAAGGTGACTTTATGGTGCTTAAAAATTGAAATTTGGGAGCGAATTTTTCACAGAATATGCATTAAAACTAGTTTCACTTGAAATCATTAAAATCTCAATTTTTTCAAAATCTGCACGTACGCGCATTGTCCTCCAAGCCCCTCAAATAATCATACACGCACATGGAAATAAATCAGGGGGCTCCTATGGAATTGATTACTTCATTTATGCGCATGGTGATATTACCAATAATCCAGATAAGGGCTATGTTTAATTTAGTTTGCGACTGCTATAAAAAAATGTCTAATCGAGGTAAAAATTAGTCGAAAATTCGTTGTCTTCCAGAAAAGGGGAGTTTTCGAAGTCGCGCAATTTTTATGCTCAAATAATTCTTTAGCAGGAAAATTTTGAAAATTTTACCTGTCCAATTTAAAGAATTTCTCTCTAATTACTCGCAAAAATCAGGTAAAGTTTGGAAAAATCAAGTCGATTTGCAGCCCTCGAATGCGGAGTTACGATCGGAACTCCGCACTCCTCTGCGGGAAAAGATACCATGAGTTTAAACAAATTCATTCTAATGGTTGAATGGTATAACTTTTAATTTTCCTCACAGTATTTTATATTGACTCTTCACATCAAATTATATCCATCAATGGTAGTTTATATCTAATGGTAGGTCTATATTGTAAATATGACAGATTCACCTGCAATTGCTAATGGTAAGAGAAGGATGTCATTTTAATTAGGAAAATTTCTTGCACCGGAAAGATCACGGACTGTCAATATGATGTTTTTTTTAAATTAGTGAAATTCTGATTGGTTGGCGGAATTAATTAATTTAAATAAGTACAAATGTACTTACAGATAAATCTTTGGGACAAAAGCACTACTATCCGAAGGAACTTAAATGTATTTTCGTTTGCGATATAAAGCTAGTGTCGGCGCTGACAATGATACTCACCCATAAAAAAGAAACACGACCCGGGCCCATTCAACCCACTTGAATATCTCAAGTCTTCGCTGAATAAAAGTTTCTATTTGCAGTTAAGCATTCTCTAAAGTTTTAAAGAACACCTGTTCTCTCCATCTCGAGAGGCAGTCACCTGCGTTCGTGGTCTAGTTCTCCGTGTATAACGATCAATTTTTTTACCGGGGGGAGATAAAATATAGATTTATGAAGGATGCATGCATCGGCTGCGTTTTTGGGAATCACTGTTTTATCCTTCCAATCTCATTTTGTCATATTTTAGAGCGCGGTCTGTTACCATTAAATGGCCGAGCGGACGGTGACAGGTAAACTCATGGCCTCATATGTTATGGTTCTTCGCTCAATCATCTCGGGGGTCCTTTCTATAATCGACATGACATCCTTCCCTTGCTGCTTCAACCCTTTTCTAACCTTGCCCCGGCGCATCGTCCCGTGTCCGTCACGTCTTTCCCCGACCGGACAACCGTAACGAAAAAATCGCGTTTATTCAAATCAGCTCTCCCCAGAGATACAGCATGGGCCTTTTAAATTAATCATACTGAAATCATCATCTTTCCGGAACCTCGGTGAATTCTTGTTACTGCCCCCACTGGAAAAAAACACATTGGATCTACAGTCCAGACTCTTGAAAACATTGACAAGAAAAAATACTCTTGATTCAATCGGATTTTTTCTTACATCGATAGGAAATCCGCTTAAATTAAGAGGCTTGGTTCATGATTTAAGCTAGATTTTGATTGAATCAAGAGTACTTTTTCTTGTCGATGTTTTTAAGAGTCTGGACTCTAGATCCAATGTGTTTTTTTTCCCCAGTGCTTATAATTATTCTTCATTTTTCCTGCATACCGATGACCGGAGTGCAAAACCACGTATCTCCACTGTGGTGTTCCAAAATCTTCGTCACTTACTCTTTTGTTTTTTAGAGGAGAAGTAAGCCAATATATAGCTTGAGATTCACGCAAAATATTTTGCTAATAAGGAAAGAAAATCAGGGAAGCTTTCAAGAAATTTCATTTACTAATTTCTTAAAGAAAAAATGAAGTACGACAGGAGTGTATAGCGTCGCAAATGGAGATGCGTGGTTTCGCACTTTGGCCATCAGTATTCTCCATGTATATTTTATTCATATCAAACTTTTCTTCGGACATTTTTTTTTGGGTCAAGAAGCAGGGCCAGATTCAGAGGGTGGCCACACGGGCTGCGGCCCATGGCGGCAAATTTAGGGGACGGCAAATTCTACATTTTTTTAAATGTAGGTATTAAAAAAAAATCGTATTCAGAAAAAAAAATTACGAACGAGAAAAGGCGAAAAAATCTCTCATTTCCTGAGAGTACAGTAGTATCTAATTTTGTCATCTTTCGGTGATACAGGAGACAGCACCTTTAATTAGTCGAGTTAAGAGAGAAATCAAACGCGCAATTTGGCCTGGAACGGCGAGGCGCAGAGAGTCAATGATGACGAGGACTTGAGATGAAAAGGAGAAGCCCTCAGCGCGGCGCGGCGGGCGGCGTGAAACGCAAAGCGCCTACAAGACTGCATGAATACTTCACGCATTGCGTCAATGACAGTGAGGCCATCAGCGGTCGGCGTGAAACGCATACCGCCTACAAGACTGTAGGAATACTCCACGCATTGCGCCATACACAGTGTGGTCAGAGCGGCACGGCGCGGCGCCGAAAGTTAAGATTATTAAACCACATTCATGTTTGTTTTTTCATAACTTTTTCGTTCATTTCTTGTGAATGGAAGGCCGTGTCCACACAGAGATAGGTTTACGGAACTTATTTTCGCGCAAAGTTCCGTGAACTTTTGCTAGTAGTGCTGACAGGAATTTTTCAAAAAATGTGTCGAACACGACTAAATGCGTCTTAGGCACCCCTCCCCCTGTTGATTTTTATTGATGTTTCAAAACGAATGTGGAGGGGGCGGCAAAATAAAGGCGGCCCATGGGCGGCAAGTAGGTAAATCCGGCCCTGTCAAGAAGTGACTGAAACCATCACTTAGTGACACACTGTGATTTCGACCGACTCGACTTTGACTTGCGGGTGGAGCTTGAAGCAAGCCAGAATATGTGACGCAATTTTTTGTATCCTGCGAAGAAAATTTCAGTTACCTAAAAACTAATCAGGCTTCTTATGCAATTTGGTTGGCAAATTCAAGGATGTCACGAAAAAGCTTAAAGTAAATAATGACCTTCTAAATCCATCATAATAATTAACGTACACCTGTTCCATGGATGTCCGTGTTGCGTTTAAGAAATTGAAGGCGAAAAATTCTCTGTGGACTCGAGAGAGCCATCGGAGTTGTCCATAGCATTCACAGTTTCCATATTCGTAAGAAGGAAGAGGAGGGTGGAGGAGAATGGGGAGGAGGAGGAGGAGGAGGAGGAGGAAGAGGAGAAGGAGGAGGAGGAAAGGAGTCCATCCTTTACCATCCCAAATCCTCCAATCGCACATCCCGACTAACAACGATCCTCATAAAATTGACATGAGTGAATGTTGCAGACGCTTGCGAGCGATAATAGCACGAGGGGAATTTCAAACATACACTCAGTGGCGAAAAACTTCTTTTTAGCGCACTTCGTTGCATGGACAATAGTATGATTTCCCCTGAAATCCAGCAACGATGCAACAGGCTTGTCACTCGGCCCGGAGTTGCTTATCAAGCGGAAGAATTCTGCAAGATAGTCGGTAGGCCACAACAAAAGTTACGTACGATAAGGGAGACGTAAGTTTCACCACAACACTGCGCCGCTCCGGCCCAAATGACTGCGCCCAAGATAGGTCTCCTGCGGGACTTGTCAGACTGATGTATCTCGTTGACTGTGTTGAAACTGCAAAATGAGCGTGAATTATGAGACGGTTACTGCTCCTGGCATTTCAGCCATGGCTGCGCTCTGAAATTTTAGACGCTGGAGATTGACGTGTCCACTTTCAAGGAAGGGTTGAATAACGCCCAACCTTTTCAACCTTTTATTTTTTCCTCCTTTCCTTTCGTCTTTTCCTGCAGTCCCATGGAAAGAATAAAACGTATAAAAAAACGTAACGTCTGAATAAAACGTATGGTCTCTTTCTTCAACGTTATTCTCAACCCTGGTAAAAATTGGCGATAGGAGCTGCGTTTCAAAATACCATAGGAATTCTTATAGCCGGCTAAAGAAGACAATAGAAAATCATGTAGCTGGCTGTAGAAAGCGGAGCAGATCATATAGCCGGGCTATACGAAGCGATAAAAAAGTATGCAGCCTGGCTATAGTTCCTATCGCCGGGCTTTACACTTCATCGTCATCGGCTATAAAAGGCTATAAGAAATTGTGTAGAAATTCGTGTGCTTTGGAAATTATTAAGTTTGATACGGAACCACCATAATATTCACAAAACACACATTATATTTTCCTTTAATACGTATTTTTTTTTCATCAATTAAAATGAGAATAATCCATACAGGATGTGCAAACATTTCAAAATCATGAGTTGAAAAACGCTGACTCCGCAAGATTATATTGGAGCCTAACACAGAGCGGAGCGGCGCGGCGTGCTGCCACCGATAAGCGCGCACCAGTGCCTACAAACCTAACAGGGATACTTCACGCATGGCGCAATGCGTGAAGTATCCCTGTTGGGTTTGTAGGCGCTAAGGCGCTTTTCGCGCTGGCTGCCCGCCCGCCGCGCCGCAGCGTGCCACGGCACTTGAAGCAACTATTTCACACCAGAGGTATTGCACAGTATCATACGAAACTGAAGGCGCTCCAACATATTAGGAATGGCAGGCATCTTTCTAAAGTACGGAGCTTTCCGCGCAAAATAAATCAAGCTACCACGGCCCAAAAATAGAGCGGTAGTCCAAAAACTCACTAAGTCCTAGCATCCGTAATTAGTAACATTTAGCATACACTTTATCGTCTGGCTGTTGCTCAATCGCCTTAAAAGGCTATAAAAGGCTATAAGAAATTGTGCAGCCGGCTATAGAAGCTATTGAAAATCTTGCAGCCGGCTTTAGATCTATGGTATTTTGGAACACAGATTTTACTGCTAATTTTTACCGGGGAATCCTGGTTCTCTTGCTGCATTTTTGTGTGTGAAAAATTTTACTGCGCCAACTATCATTTCGATGGTTTTTTGCAATCTACAATATTTTTTGAAACGGCACAATGAGTGGTAAATTATCACGAGGTAGAGTTTCAACTAAACTTTTAACGGTTAAAGAACCAAAGGGTATTTCAACTAAAACTAGTCTTTGAGTATACTCAAAGAAAAATTCAGAACTAAAATCAAATTTTTAACCCTCAAAGCGGGAGTTTGAACTTTCTCTCCGCCATAAGACAAAGACTCCATGCAATTTTGAATTTTTTAACAGGTTTTCCTCGAAATAACAAAAACTGCACCTCCCCCGCAAGTAACTGTCTTCCAAATCCCTCAATCACAACAATGATAATGAAAAAACTCAATCGGCTCGAGACAATAATTCAAAATAAACGTAAAATGGGACTAAGGCCGCAAAATAAAACATTAAATGAGAAACCGGGATGTTTCGCTGTTACCGCTGTTATTGTGAGTCTCAACAATGACATCGGTGAGGCTCCAGCACTAGTTTGATTCTTTTCAATTTTTCTCTTTGTAAGTCCGGTTGAAAATGCAGGTGTGAGAACTGCGAGACGTCCCGGTTTTTTATTTTATGTTCTATTTTGCGGTCATAGCCCCATTTTAAGTTAATTTTGTATTACAACCAACTATTCTGTACTTTTGTAATTTTACATTAGTCTCGTGGTCACCATTCTAATGTGGCGCCTTTGATGTCTTTACTGGAAGGAAGTGTTCTAAACTTAACTAAGAATGAAACAGATGATTGTGTATTCTGCCATGCTAAGGAAAAACGCCGTATGAGCCTTCAGACGTTACCAAGCTCCCTCGGATAAAAACCGAAATTACTAGAAAAATCGTGAATATTTTTTTCCAAACTTTTCAGACAATTTTGTACGCAATTTTATCTAAAATATCTGAAAAGTTCGAAGAAAAAAGGGCATGAATGTCGTCAAAAATACATGATTTATCAAGGGAAATTTAAAAACTCTCGAATGTTTATACGGCGTTTTTCCTTAGCACGGCAGTATTAAGGACTCACCCAGTACATACTTGCACTTGTCACAATTTATGATCATTTTTAAACTTGACTCGATCTGCAATATTTCGCAGAGTGAAGAATGTAAGCTTGAAGTCAAAATATTATGATCACCTATCATTTATCCCCGCTTTTTGAATTCGGAGAGTTTATTCGAAAAGCGGGCAACTTGGTCGGGCGGCAATCAGATAATAAAGTATTCTTGTTTGTAGACTAATGAGATGCGGCGTGATGTGTTTTGTCTCTTTTAAACGCGTAGAATTCCGATTTTAAGGATGTGTCGGTCCTGAGCCAGGACCTGTGGCGGCTCTTTTGTCGTGTTGTGACGACTTCGACCGCGACCGCGCGCGGGATGGGATTGAGGTTTCAGGTTCAATGTTAAAATGCGGACTCTAAATACTTCATTTTTGGGCCGTGACAAAGTATTCCGGCGAGGTGGGTGTCCTGTATGCTCCGCTGACCAAGTTCAATAAACAAATTCTCACCAGGAAAAGTGAAATGTCGGTCTCTGTTCGGGTGTGAAAGTTATTGAATGGTGATTCGTAACGCGACTGGGGATTTTAAGACGGGAGAAGGATACTTTTTCCCACAACCAGGACGCGCACTTCTTTTCTACACTGGAAAAAAAAACACATTGGATCTAGAGTCCAGACTCTTGAAAACATTGACAAAAAAAATACTCGCGATTCAATCAGATTTTTGCTTAAATCAAAAGAAAATCCGCTCAAATTAAGAGGCTTGGTTCTTGATTCAAGCAAAAATCCGATTGAATCAAGAATATTTCTTCTTGTTAGATCCAATGTATTTTTTCCCCCAGTGTACTCTGCTGTGCTAAGGAAAAATGACAATTTTTTTAGCAAACGGTAAGAGGTTGCTTTGACATCATCTCAGTTCGCCTTAAATTTTCAGTGTAGGCAAAACCAGCTCCTATGTGGTCGAATAGTGGTATCATCCCTCATCCAACAGTCAGACGATTTCTGCCGGCGAATTCGTCGCACAAGTGATAATGTAAAACTTGAAAAGAGAAATGAAGAGAGGAGGGGAAGAGGAAGAAGAAAAGTGACAGAAGAAGAATAAACCGAGAAGAGAAATAAAAAGAATAAGAGATCGACCAGATAAAAATGAACTGATCAAGATCGATTCGATAGAAAAATTATAGAAAAACTCGGTCTTTTTTATAAATCGATCGACTTATGTCGATCCAAACAATCCTCTCCATTAACACGGTGAATTCTAGGAAATTACTTAATTAATGAAGTGATCAATGATTGAAATATCAGTTTATGACGAAGCATCTAGACCTGGGACTTCAGTCACGAGCTTCTCGCTGGTATAAGAAGCGGAAGAAGTTGGGACAAGGCCCTCTGCATTATAACAGCTGAACCCCCATGAATAAAGTTACATATCGAAGAATATATAAAGAGCACAAAATGTCGACTTACGTTTCATGTTTCAAAGGCAAGAGCCGACCAGACAATAACATAAATTGGTCGTAAGATTTAATTTCACTTGAAATTTCATTCATTCGACTCATACGATCAGCGACATAAACAAAAACTCGTATTTGCATACAAATAGGTAAAAACACAGGTCGTAGACCCTCCCTTTAGAGGCCTATAAACCTGTAAAGCACCTCAAAAGTTTCCAGGCGGGAGGAAAAACGTCCGAACGTTAGTCAGTCCGAGACACCGTTGCCAAATTGGAGAAATAATGTTTGAAAAAATTCGGCCTCCTTGTCTATTTCATTCCTCTCATGATTAATACTGACCATCGACGAATGCTTCATAGGCAGAACATCTTCCGCGCTGAATCTCTTTATTTAAACTACATATTGAGGGTGAAACTGCAAACTACCAGGACTACTATACCAGGACTTTGATTTTCTTTACTTAAAAGTCTACCAGTTTCTGTCTCCCGCACTTCTTCCCTTGCACCTTGCACCCGACACGGATCGATCCCATCGGCGGATTTAGCAAACTGGCAACATTGTTTATCTCCATTTAGACCTATGGAAATTTATCGATTCTTGAAGGGGCCAGGTGCTTCGCCAAGAATCGATTACTTAACATGGGTTTAAATGGAGGAAAAACAATGTTGCCAATTTGCTAGATCCGCTCCTGATCGATCCCCACGCAAAATTGTTTAAAATCCACCCCCATGAAAAAATGTCAATTTTTCAGATATGTGCGAGAGTTTTCTGTCCCAGCTCACAGTGAGACCTGCATCTGGCAACGACGAATGACACTGTGTGTGTGGTCGGGCCTGGGCAGCTTCGTTTGAGTAATTCAATTACCAAATCTGTCACTGAGCCGGGGACCCACCAGGGTGCAGCGCGCGCTGGGCGCCCCGCCGCCAAACGCATCGCCCCTGCCTTTTAGACTCCTACAAAAACAGACGCCTCAAATTAGCCCCTAATTCACTCGCCACTTTTGATCCCCTATTATTCGGGTGACCTGTCCACCGTATTCGATTTCCGGACCCCGGTTTCCGAGCTTGCTTGGGCGCTGTATGGCGTTCATCACTCAACAACACCCCCCCCCTCCTCCATCCCCCCGTTCCCCGTCCCTCGTCCATGGTGGGGGTTTCGATAGGACCATTGGTTTAATTGATTTCGTGCTGCCGCGGAGTTCGGAGCCTTCGCTTCAAGTCCTTTTCGGCGGCGTGATTGGAATGTTGATAAAAGCGACTCATGCCTTTCATTCATCATTGATTCTTGAAAATGACTCATTTATACGATTTGAGATGTAGATAAGCGGTTTTCTAGCCGATCAATCAATCACGTGAAGGCTAAAAAGTTTGCCATTGACGAGGTTACCTTCAGACGACCTATCTCTGCTGCTTGCAGTGTTCGAACCGAAAATTGATTGGGAAAATTATTGGTATTTCTTTCATTAACATTTCCAGCTGTCAAAATCAATAGGTTTCACGCGTATCCTGGAAAAAGCTTCTTGACGCAAACTCAACTTGTCACTTTGCCCATTCTTAATTAGTATATTACATATTTTTTCCTCTCTTGTTTCTGTTTCTTGTTCTTGTTTTTTTTACAAATTAAGGAGACGCTTCACACGACACATGGTAAAAGAGAATTAATTAAATTTGTGCGATTTTGAACGTGACAAATTTCCGTAGGTGCTACGTAAACGAGCAATAATTTCAGAGTCTGTCACTTTATCTGTTGAACTTATATAAAGACTTTTGTACCACCTTCCGTAATTTTAAGAAGAAAAAAACATATTCTTTGCTCACATAATTGCAGCTATACCAAAGTGTTATTTGGTATGACCTTTTGAAAGTGCTTTGAAGTACATGTATACGAATAAAGAAAAATTATGACAAGTTTACTTGCCCAAAAGATAATTAAAGTCTAAATATTTTTGTCGGCGTTTTCCTACTACACAGGCTGGAATTTGGCAGAAAAAAATCCTTTTTTCGGCAGGTTAGTGAGCAATCACTAATGAGCGTTGCCATAAGAGCAATTAACTGACTATTGACCAACAGGCCTTTTTTGTGTCATAGGGTTGCGCTCAGATGATTGGATCTGCGGAGAATAAATAAATCAGATCTTCCGAAAGGCGAAGATTATACGTTCATATTTCCTTCCACCTAGATCTTATCAACCAATGTTGAATAAATTTTACATTGTTTGTTCCTAGTGTACACAGCAGTATATTGATAATACCATAATATGACATAATGCTTGGTATCCTCCGGCACAATGAATGAAAAAAACCAACACATGTATTCCAATAAATGGATTGTATATTTGTCAACTAATATCGGAAAAGGTGACTTTTGACATTTGAACCGTTTTTTATGATCTTTTGCTAGCTCATGAGATTCAATCATTTGAGCATAACTCATTTGTGTACATCATAGACGCGACAAACCCATTGGCTACACTTGAGCATCTGAAACCAAATCGTTTTCCTTACGAAATTGCCAATACCTGTATTCGGGTAGGTTCTGCCAAAAGCCAAAGATTTTTCCTTTTTTTCCTCTTTGCGGTAAATATTTTGTATGGAGCAGATTCGCCGCCGCCTGGCGAGCAAGTGGTCTGGGGCGGCGCGTTTCAAATACCACTTTTCCGGAATGTGTCTTTCACTACCAGGAGAATAAGCGAGGAAAAATGTGCGTGTGACACGGCGCAGCTGTATGTAGGACAGTGTAAGCACATTTTTATGAGAGCCTTGAACCGCATAAAGATACGTGCTAGCCGCGAGTAGCGTTAAAATCTACTTACTGCTGTTTCCCGTAGGACGTCGACGAAGACGCCAGCGTCGCGGCGCCGCGCACCGTAGCATCAACGCGGGATAGAAGCGTCGTGATGCGTAAATCGAGAGAAAGAATCGGTGTCTTGTATGAACTCAACATCGTCACTTGTCGAATCGAAGAATAGAATTCGGCGAAATTAACACAATACATAACGGAATGATAGACACCCTACCTCACCCGCCATGCAAGAGTCACCGCCAATCAGATAGGCCTCGAGCCGAAAACTTGGTCTCGAAGTTGCCATATCGGAATACATTGCATTAAAAATTCGAAAGTTTCTACTACTGAGCATTCTGCGTGTAAAAACATACTTTTTTCTTGAGACTTTATAGCAAGGCAATTGTTGCGGCCTGTTGGCGCGGGAACCTACAGGCAAATCGCCGATGCCTGCCTGGGCAACATATTGATGGTAAGGAATCCGTTCATATCAATTGTAAGATAGATGATATCATGACTACCGCTGTTATTTCGCTAATTAGGACTCCGCGTGGTTTTGCTCACTAAGCAACTCGGTGATTTCGTCAAGAGCATTACAGCATGACCATACGTTGAAACAGTCCATTTTTTACTACTCCGTTACAATCACCCATTTGCAAATTCGGAGATTTTTAAAATTAGTTATGGGATAAGAAATAACTGTAATTTTAAAAGATGACTATAATTTTAGCGAGTTTTTGCGTACAAAATGCAGTTAAAAGCTAGCTGTTTGCAATTCTCGAATAAAATTAAACCGTCGAGTTTTATTAGGGTTATATAAGCGCAGCATGGAGAGTCTAGTGGGGCCTCCTTTGGCAGACTGCCCCAGTGGCCACCCCTAAAAAAATTACGACCGTAAGTAGCGACTAAATAGCATTACAACCCTGTGAGGGTAGGGGCCTAGATACACATGGCGATTAATCGCTGCGAGTGAAAGACGAAAGCCAATGGAGAGCCTTGATTTCGATATATCGACGTCAATGGATCGAAATCAAGGCTCTTCATTGGCTCTCGTCTTTCACTCGCGGCGATTCATCGCCGTGTGTATCTAGGCCTTAACGTCGGGACTATAGTTGGCGCTATACAAAACATTCGTAACGTACACACACTCTTCCGACACTTCAAAACTACAAGAGTTTTACATGGACCTTTCGATTAAATGCGGTCAGTATAATTGCTTCAAAAAGCATGGTACACTTTTCCGAATTTATATTCCTTTGCGATCTTACGCTCTGCGCCACTTTACAAAGCCAACCGAATAAATTTCAGGGTTCATTTGCCTCGGGAAGGACCCTTTGAATTTCTCCCGCAAGTTTCCTGACCAAAGGTGTTTGTTTACTTTCACAAATCCCCAATCCTCGGATCGAATCAATGTCTTTCGTGAAAACTTCCTTATTGACGCATTTGGCGAGAGTTTAAGATAAAAAAAGGGTTTGCCAGTCTTCCTCGCACGGAGTGGTGAGGAGTGTATAGCTGTAGGTGGGTCGAAAGAAGTTCACATTTTCAATTAAATTTGCCAACAGAGGCGACAGGTGCAACTTTCAATCTTCTTGAGTATTTTCGGTGTACCTAACGGTGGAGGTGACTCCGTGATTTGAGTGAACTCTCTGTTCGGCGCGAAAGACTCGACCCGCGACCGCGACATGCCAATCGCCCATTAGTAAAATTTATTTCTCTATCGAAACAGGTTCCTTTCTCTTCAATTCTTGGCTCACGGTAATGACAGAGTTGCCAAAGTCCGCTCGTTCTCAAATTTGGCTCACTATGTCATCGTGAAGGATACATTTTGGTGATTTTCGCTGAGTTTGTGGGCTAGGATTCACGTGTTTTACGCGTTCTTGTGAATGAAGGGACGTTGAATGGAACTAGAACATGGAGCAGAGAAAAATAGAATAGAGAGAAGGAATTAAAAGGAGGGGGAGATACCTATGCATGATTGGAAAAAAATAAACAACAGTGGATGGATGCCGTTTATTACCGTTTTATAGCCGAGCTTTCAGATCAATAAACGATCAATCCATGTTTGGAGACTGTACCTTGGAATAGGTTTATTTCTGTGCGCCAAATGTGGATACTGATGGCCACGTTTTTATTACGACAACAACCTGTATCAAGCAGAATCTCTTGTTTATATTCCTTTCCTCTGTGATAAGGGGGTCAGGTAGCTTCCTTTCATTTCTATGATCCACAGCTGCCACAGCAGACTCGATGGAGTGAGTCAGCTGCAAGGAATCAGGAGAGAGTGATTGGGTAGAGAAAAAAAAAATCTTCAAGAACTAAATTAGTTAAAGGCAAAGAAACAGGGGAAAAATCAGCTGTCCCAATTAGGAGTGCTTTTTGTCCGTGTAGTTAAGAACTTATAAGAGTCATGCACTGGCTTTTTTATGGAATCGAATTATTTGCACTCTCAGCAAGTTTAATGGGGATTCTACGCGTCAATAAATAATAAAGTGAAAATAAAGGGTGTGCAAATATCTTTGGTAATGTTAAGTTTAAAAAATCTCCCCTTTCATAGATTCATTGCCTTCTTCCTTCTTTTTTTAAAAATAATATCACTATGCGCTTTTTTAAGCGTACTTCTTACCGGGACATTTTTGGGTATGTTTTGTCCTCTTCTTAGGTCAGTGCAGTCAGCGGTATCTAAAAATTAAATCGCACAATATAAGTATTCAACCTTTTACTTGCTTTACCAAAGATGATCTTAACATTGTCTAAACTAAAGAATGCTTTGTTTCTGTTCAATTTGTTTTAAATATCACAAGACGCAGAGTTCCTGCGGAAATTTGTTTCTGGCCTACCACAGAAAAAGAAGGCAACCACATGAAAAAGGAAAAAGTGAATGTAGCCTACCTAACTCAACATCTCCTATAAATCCGCAATCCTTTGAATTTTTCAGCCGCATCTCTTGCAGAAACAACCTGCGGGATTATCTTTGAATTGACAGACAAGGCTATAGACAAAGAAGACAGGGCCGCATTAAGGGGGTGGCCACATGGGCCGCGGCCCATGGCGGCAAATCTAGGAGGTGGCAAATTTTGCAATTCTTTTAAATGTGGGTATAAAAAAAAATGGATTTGGAAAAAAATTACAAACAAAATCTCTCATTTCTTGAGTGTATAGTAATTCCTAATTTTGTCGTCTTCCAGTGATACAAGAGACAGCACCTTTAATTAATCGAGTTAAGAGAAAAACCAAACACGCGATTTGGCCAGGAACGGCGCGACTGAGAGAGAAATGATGACGAGGACTTGAGATGAAAAGGAGAAGCCCTCGGCACGACGGTCGGCATGTAACACATATTAGCGCCTACATTCCTACAAGACTGCACGAATACTTCACGCATTGCATCAAACACAGTGCGGTCATTGCGGTCAGCGTGAAACGGATAGCGCCTACAAGAATGC
The DNA here is from genome assembly GCF_001854935.1 of Bemisia tabaci. Classification (NCBI taxonomy): domain Eukaryota; kingdom Metazoa; phylum Arthropoda; class Insecta; order Hemiptera; family Aleyrodidae; genus Bemisia; species Bemisia tabaci. The sequence goes on along the minus strand of NW_017566817.1, from coordinate 1,977,548 downwards.
ATGAATACTTCACGCATTGCGCCAAACACAGTGCGGTCAGCATGAAACGCATAGCACCTACAAGACTGCGTGAATACTTCACGCTTTGCGTCAAACACAGTTCGTTCAGCAGCGGTCGTCGGCGTGAAACTCATAGTGCCTACAAAACTGTCGGAATACTTCACGCATTGCTCCAAACACGGTGCGGTCTGCGCGGCGCGGCGCCGGCCGCGGAAGTTAAAATCATTAAACCACATTTATGTTTGTTCTTTCATAATTTTTTTGTTAATTTCTTATGAATGGAAGGCCTTGTCCACTCAGAGATAGGTTTACGAAACTTAACTTTCGCACAAAGTTCCGTGAACTTTTGCTAGTAGTGTTGACAGGGCTTTCCCAAAAAATGTGTCCAACACGAGTAAACGCGTCTTATGCACCCTTCCCCCGCTGGCACGTTCACTTGATGGTTTTTATTGATGTTCCAAAACGAATGAGAAGGGGACGGCAAAATACAGGCGGCCCATGGGCGGCAAATAGGTAAATCCGACCCTGAAAGAAGACATATGACATAAGGAGTATAGAACGATCATATATTTGTTGAAATGTGTCGTTTCTATAGACTAAGGGAGAAAATGACAGACTAGTGTCTCTGCTCTGGTGAGTTGCCTGGTGAACCATTAGTTAGTCTACTACCTACCTCCTTTTGTCCATTGCAATGCAACCACCCGCTTCCACCAATAGGATCCCTGCATATTCCTTTTGTCTTCTTTGTCTATATCTTTGTCTATCAATTTCGATAATCGGCCCGATGCAATTGATCAATGTTCACGTATTCATTGACGGTGGTCAATTCAAGTCCTGGTCGCGGTGTTTGAACTCGGACACCGGACAGAGGGCATGGCGCGAGTGCGACAAGCGAAATTAAATCCATTCCTAGCTAAGTGACATTTCCTGTCGAAGCGCACATCGCGTCGGATCCCGTCTCCAATTATTTCAGCCTTCATCATGCGATCGCCATTTCTTCTTCGGGGACGGCGCGAACTGTCACCGCCTTCGCCCTTCCGCTGTGGGTGCGCTCCACGCGCCAAACGTCAATGATTCCCTGGACTCAAAACATCAATAGAAGAAGAAAAAGCGGAGGGAAGCCGATGGAATTCCAGCAATGAGCCACAAGATGAGATAAGAAGTAGACCGATGGACGACTTCTTTCCCGATCAAAATGTCATACACAGCACGTTGATAATATTGCAAACTTCCATTACTACTCCGTAAGTGAGTAATGAACGTTTGAAGTTTATACTACACACTGGAAAAAAAAGCACATTGGATCTAGAGTCCTGACTGTTAAAAACATCGACAAGAAAAAAATACTCTTGATTCAATCGGATTTTTGCTTAAATTAAGAACCAAGCCTCTTAATTTGAGCGGATTTCCTTTTGATTTAAGCTTAGATCTGATTGAATCAAGAGTATTTTTTCTTGTCAATGTTTTCAAGAGTCTGGACTCTAGATCCAATGTGTTTTTTCCCCAGTGCATTGGAAACAACCCACAGTCAGGGAAATAGTTGAAGCTTGGTTACATTTACGCCTAGGTGTGTGGACATGCGTAAACAAAAAACCCTAATTTCTGACTTCTGAATTGGATTTGGAATGGTTCAGTGCCATAACTGCCATAGCAATCCATTGTATTCGACGTAAGATTTCGAGAAAGGAGAGAATGCTTATTTTTACCTTGTCTAGCGGTAAAGAAAAAGCTAGTAAAGACTGGTTCTTTTTTGACAAATAATTAGGTACTAGGTACTACATTCGACTATGCTGATTTCACAATACTTAAATCTGTTGCAAGTCAAACACTGGGGAAAAAGTGCCTTAATTTATGTTACAAACAATGTTGAGGATCGAGGAGTGAAATTCGGTGTCGGAGTCTGCATGACGCCCAACACCCCCGAGTGATATGAATGCGAAATGAAATTAGCATCATAAAAGCTTATATCACTCCGCACGAAGAGTAGATTCTGCTCCGTAATAGTAAGTGTGAATTACTCCGTACGGAGAGTGGATTCCCCTTCGCATGCATATCACTTGGGGTTTTTGGGCGCCTTATAGACTCTGAAACAAAATTACACTCCAAAATGTTTAAGAGAGAAGAAGATTTCCTCTAGGTTAGAGAGTAAAACCTTATTAACATGATAAATTCTCATGCGTTATGATTAAGGCAAGGCGCACAGTGGGCCGAGTTAATGGTAGAAGTCGGACAAAATTTGGAAACTTTAAACGCTTAAAACTCCACTTATAACAAATTTTGAGATTCTAAAAGTGGTTCTATGGGTTTTCTCGTGAAATTTTCTTTCGGAAGCACTCATAAAAATTTAAAATTTGACAAGTTAGACATAAAAATTTGCGGCTTTAGTCAAAAATTTCATGTCCGACCTCTCTGATTGACTCGATCCGCTGTGAGGCGTCGCGTCGCAGCGTTGAAAGGGCGAAGACCTCCCGGATTCCAGGTCCACGAGAGGATTTTGACAGGGTCGACAGATTAGAAAGTTGAATGAAATACCTCGACAATCGAGGTAAGTTCCGCTCATTTGAAGAGACAAGTAAAAGTCAGGAAAAGATGTTTCGACCGGGACACCTAGCGGTACAGGCATAGCCGGAGGTAACTGACCGGGCCGTGTTCGACTCCCGACTCCCGAACTTCATGAGCGGCAGGGCTGTCACCTTTCGAGCTTGGGACTTTTGAGAAGTGTTTTGCTGTGTTGTCGTCTCAACTTAGTGATCTACACTTAAAGAGGCAAAGTGCTTACTCTTAAATTTGTATTGCAAAAAGATTGAAAATTAAAAGTATCGAAACAATTTACAAGTCATTTACAAACAATTTGAGAACTTATTATTGTTTTATTTTTCTCAAAATTGTTTAATTCAAATTTACGAGTTTTTTTTAAGTATCTTGCATGTGCATGCGCTTCTGCTCCACAAAGACTATACAGAGTTGATTGTAGCGTCTGAATGCAACTATTCGTGTTCCAAGGATGTGCGTGTTGCATGCTTATAATTGAAGGCATTTTCGTTTCCATCACTAGTTCAGAGATGCAAGGGACTCCTTCGTCAGTTGTATAGCACTTTAGCAACAGAGTACATATATAGAGAGAGTATTACCAGTTAGTGACCCGAGGCCAGAGTATCTAATGATATAATTTAATCGGTTATTCTTAAAAAAAACTTAAGCGTCAGAAAGGAAAACACGAGCAAAACATTAGAAACTGTAATAATCGACCCGTTTTAAATTGTGTAAAACTGTGATTAATTAATTCGTCGATTTAATATTGCAGAGCTCTGAAATTTAGAGCGGATCGATTGAAACTTTTTTACTGTCTTCCTCGTATTATAATTTCTGGCACTTAAGTCTTTATTAGGACGACCCATTCAAATCGATTATCCCAACTAAAAAGAATCTCGACCTGAGTTGATTGTGGAGCCTTGATGCAACTATTCGTGTTCCACGGATGTGCGTGTTGCATGTTCAAAATTGAAGGCCTTTTTGCTATTTTCAACTCTCCAGAAATGCAAGGGAGTTTTCGTTAGTTATATAGCACTCGAATAACAGATCATGTCTTCCTTTTTCGGATCATGATTGAGAGTGTCGGGAGGGTAGCTCCCCATGGACCTAAATTAAGAATTTCAAAATGAGGGGTTTTCTTGTGCTGGAAGACCACATTTCGCGTGAGAAGTTCGACATTATAGTGTTAACGCTGTGAAATAATCGATTCGTGCGGGTGATGCGACCGCCACACTGCAGCATCTATTCTTAGAGCGACCGCAGAGACACGATCCCCGGCCTCGGAGGATGTGAGAAGAGCACAGGAGGGTGATTAAAGGCAATGAAATCACTTGCACGGAGAAGAGCGTCATCGACCACGACGCATCAGCCCATGCGCTTGCGTCGCGTCAAAAGAATTAGTCACGCTTTGCGACAGTTTGCTGGGACAAAATTCACACGACCTGGATGCCAGAATGTTGTATATTCATAATTTGTTTTAAAATACACCGTGATCAAACTTCAAACCGTCCGACTGCAGGAGCGTGTGTTGCCGTGCTGAGGGAGAACGCCGTATGAACATCCGAGAGTTGCCAAATTTCCCTCGATAACAATATTATAGTTTTGACAACATCCATGCATATTCAACCTTTAAGTTTTCAGATTTTTCGGCTGAAATTACGTACAAAATTATCTAAAATTTTTGGAAAATTAGATTCACGATTTTCGCAGTAGTTTCGGTTTTTATCGGAGAAAACTTGGCAACGTCTGAAGGCTCATACGGCGTTTTTCCTCGGCACGGCAGTATAGGTAAAAATAAGACTTATTCTCCTATGAATTGTTTTCTGAAACCTCTTTTGAAGAAAGCTCTGCAAAATACCACGTTTATACGCAAAAAACCAAGTTATTTTTCTTTCTTAAACCAAGAATCCCCTCTCCTCTCCGAAAATTTCAATTTACAATGAGATTTAGATTTGTTTAAATGTTACAATGAAGCCAGCGTATCAAATTATAGTACGCGACCTGACTACTGTTGTTGTTCATTCCGTGAACTGGACAGGCAATCCGCGGACGAGCCTGTCAAAAGCCTGAAAATTACGCCAATATACCGATTGTAAACATTAAATGCAACCCAAACGTTAATGGACGATTGTCTCTCACCGACCAATTTTTAACGAAATATTCGCGATGAGTGAAGTTTAAAGGTTTACATATTTTAGATACTTTTTGCATTAAACAGAAATTTTAGCAACTTTGGCCAACAAGCCCTTTGGACACGACGTCTTTCTCTTTTGCGGAGCCGTTCCTCATTAAAAAATGAAAATTTCACCATGGAAAACCCCGCACGCTACATCGCAAATAGAATGAAAATTTAATGAACATTAAATTCATGCGCCGAGACGGAAAAAGGCTGAAATGGAAGTGCTCTAACGGTTACGTTAGGAGTTGGGGGTTTCGCTTTAGAGCTTGGGGGCATTGGCTACCCAGGAACGCAATGTAAGTATCACAGTGGCTCTTGCAACGCTATCAATGGAAGTGGAACCGCCAGGTCTCGCGGGAATAACGCGAGTGTCATATCGTTAAAAGAGTCGCGCGGAGAATAGATTTTGACAAAGCACGAAGCTGGGTCAAAGTCCAACGACCTGAGAAAAAAAGCGAAATGAAACATAGTTTTTCCCGTAAATGGGTTCTCGTGTTACTTCCTCCGGAGCACTCTCGGCATTTAAGTATGCCAATGTACATGAAATTTCTTGGCGGACATGTTTATTGGAATTATTCGTTTGATTCGATAGAATTTATTCAATCCATAATCGAAAATTATTGGAGGCAAAAAGTGTTTAACAATCACGAGGAAAGAAAAAAGTAACTTAATGATCCCTGGTAAAAATTGGCGATAAGAGCTGCGTCTCAAAATACCATAGGAATGGGCCTGTTGCATGCAAGAGATACAGCCGTGCGAATAGACTTTTCAGAGGTTAAATGACACGAAAATTACGATGGTCACATTAAAAAAGTCTGAAATACACACCTTATTGCGCAATTTGCGTTGTTAGGAACGCGCTCTTTCAAATTTCCCGCGTCTGGGGGCAGTTTTCTAACGGAAACAATTAACGGCAACTCGCGGCTATTTCCGGTCAACTAAAACTGACAACATAACCTAAAAATCGGAGCTCGTGAATTCGTGAAATAAAATGTAGAAGGATTGCGTTGGATATTTAAAAGTTGATCGATTTGGTTAGCGCATTAAGCGTATATGGACCACTATAAGAGATCACGTTGGGTTTGTAAACAAACTGAAGGAAAAAATAACAACAACAACAACAACAACGACTCGGCATCTTCCGGAAATCACCGAGCCCGCCGTTTGCTCGTTTCCGGTGATTAGAAAACTGCCCCCAGACGCGGGAAATTTGAAAAAGCGCGTTCCAAACAACGCAAATTGCGCAGTAAGGAGTGTATTTCAGACTTTATTAATGTGACCATCGTCATTTTCGAGTCATTTAACCTTTAAAAGTCTATTCGCGCGGCTGTATATCTTGCATGCAACAGGCCCATTCTTATAGCCGGCTAAAGAAGGCTGCAAAAAATCATATAGCTGGCTGTAGAATGCGGAAAAAATCATACGGCCGGGCTATACGAAGCGATAACAATTTATGCAGCCGGGCTATAGTTCCTATCGCCGGGCTTTACACTTTATCGCCTGGCTGTTGCTTTTTCGTCATCGATTATAAAAGGCTATAAGAAATTGTGTAAAAATTAGTGTGCCTTGGAAATCATTAAGTTTGATACGGAACCACCTTTATATTTACAAAACAGACATTATATTTTCCTTTAATACATATTTTTTTTTCATCAATTAAAATGAGAATAATAATGGATGTGCAAACACTTCAAAATCATGAGTTGAATAACGCTGACTCCGCCAGATTAAACATTAGAGCCTAACACAAAGCGGAGCGGCGGAGCACCGGCGCCTACAAACCTAACAGGGATACTTCACGCATTGCGCAACGCGTGAAGTATCCCTGTTAGGTTTGTAGGCGCCAATGCGCGTTTCGCGCTGGCTGCCCGCCTGCCGCGCCGCAGCGTGCCACGGCGCTTAAAGCAACTATTTCACATTAGAGGTATTGCACAGTATCATACGAAACTGAAGGCGCTGTAATATAATAGGAATGGCAGGCATCCATCAAAAGTACGGAGCTTTCCTTGCAAAATAAATCAAGATACTACGGCCCAAAAAGAGAGCAGTAGTCCAAAAACTCACTAAGTCCTAGCATCCGTAATTAGTAACGTTTAACATACACTTTATCGCCTGGCTGTTGCTTGGGAACCATCGGCTATAAAAGGCTATGAGAAATTGTGTAGCCGGCTATAGAAGCTATTGGAAATCTTACAGCTGGCTCTACAGCCGGTCTATGGTATTTTGGAACACAGATTCTACTGCCAATTTTTACCAGGGATGACACCACCTGCATTTTGCATCTTGCTGGGGCGCGTTTTTATTTTTTTATTTTTGCCTTTAAATTAAGGAATCTCCTTTTTGATACCAATAACCACCGATTAGGCACACTCTACAGTTTAATTCGATCGTCTATATTTTCTTCTTCACTTCAGAAAACTTCAAAATGTGGTGCGTGACGTTCAATTTGAAGGAAGCTCTTAATAATATATACTAATGTAAATTCCGAGAAAAAACCACTAAAAATGTGGCCTGCAGACTGATTGTTGAAACTTCACTGGTTTTGTTGGTCTTTAACTGGTTTTAAGGTATGTCCCATTTTGCGCCGTATAATATATCGATTATCGATTCTTGTCATGTCGTGATGTCGACATAAATTTCAACAATCAGACCGCTGAGCAATGTAAGTATGCAAACGGAAGAATACTGCTGAGTTTCTGAGGGACAGTCAGCGCCAGATATACAAAAAATAAAATAAAAAATAAAAAAAAAACAAAAAAAACAGAATAAGTGTTGGAATTTTCCAAAAACAAGGGGAAAAGTTTCGAATTTGATTTTCTAACCGTTGCGCGTTAATGTGTTTTCCGGTGCTCTCTTTTGAACAATAATACGGAGTTTTATAGTGAGATGAAATAACTGCATTCGCTTCTAGCATGCAATACCTCTTGGAAAAAAGTTAGGGGATTTCTCCCCCCGTCCATCCCATGATTCTTCACTCGACTGGCGTAAGAACTTCTCTCGATTTTCGCATGAGCTGCGGAAAGCATGGATTTGTACGTGAAACAGGGCTCACGAGGAAATCGAGATACGCCCTTACAACACTGCCGCGCTTAGGAAGAACGCCGTATGAATATTCGAGAGTTGCCAAATTTCCTTCGATAAAAATGTTCATTTTTGAGGAAAGTTATGAATATTTTTCTTTTAAAGTGTCAGGAACTTTAGGTGAAATTGCTAACAAAATCATCTGAAAAATTAAAAGAGAAGTATCCACAAGTTTTCCAGGGATTTCGTGTTTTGTCAAAGGAAATTTGGCAACGCCTGAAGGTTCATACGGCGTTTTTCCTTAGCACGGCAGAACAGAGGGGCGACGAATTGGATACGGTCGCGGACAGAAGCAGTGTTAGTTCGCGAGGCGCAATGACCAAGTTATCATGCATAGCGTGCCAAGAATACGGTTGGAAACACGCGAAGTAACACCGTGGCACTGGATGTCATAAACCCATGAAACCCGTCAAAAATGACGAAGAGAGCGCACGAGCAAGAATTACTCAGAAATGGGAAAGGCGTAGTTGAAAATCTTCACGTTTCCAGTCGCCTCAAAATAATTCATCTCCGTGCACGCATTATCTAGATTAACGTGATTTTACGAACTTGGAACATGTTAACAGAGCGCTAGCAGAGGTCCGAACGGTGAACACTTCTGCTTTAGCACATAACGGTCATTGTGGATCTATCTTCTATCTCACAACGAGTTTCTCCTCCCAGGGCCGAATACTCAGTCGTTCTAGTTACAAAATGTTTTATTCGTGGTTAAAGATACACAAAAAGAGAATAGTTCGATCCGACCTAACCCCAAACGCTAAAATCAATACAACCACAAGTCACAGAAATGCCACTCTCTGAAAGCCACGAAGATGACGTAATCGACAGCGGTTCAAAGAATACTGTTGTTTTTTACTCTTTTAATTTACCATTTGCGCATGAAAATGTTTAACTTTTAGGAATCTGCATGAGGATCAGTTTGCTGTGCTCCTCGTTTAGAGAGAAATCAAATGTCAAGGTTTCGAGCCACCCCTCTCAGTGCAGGGTGCTGCATCATTTAAAAAACCATGAGTAAGGACACCAAGTATGATTTTGAATCGTCCAACTCGAATACTCCTTATCTGCCATGCATGGCACTTCCAAAAATAGCAGTTTCGAATTGTTTCGTGGAAGAAGGGCGTTTCCACCAAAATTTTTAAAAATTGCATTGCTTGCCCAATTTTCCCGACAGCCTCGTGTGACCGCTGTCTCATTACAGATTGCACATTTTTAGATAGGTTGATTATTTTGAGCAGCAATTTGAGGAATTGTCGAACAAAACAAGTTTTTTCACTTTTCCTCGAAACTTGACTTTTGACGGTCACGCCTTCAAATACCCCGTTCAAGTATCGCGCATGCCGACCGCTACCGCGCGGGACAAATCGTGACCTTCCAGCCGAAACATCACAAGCGTCTTGCGACGTTTAAAAATTTCTGACGCCATCATATTTTTTTACACAAAAATTGTTAAACGGATCTGTCCAAAAATTTATTCGAATTTTCTTTGTGCCGCTGCACAGTGGATCGAGTCAATAGGGGAGGTCGGACAAAATTTGGAACCTTTAAACGCTTATAACTCCGTTTTTACGAAATTTTGAGGTTCTGAAAGTGATTCCATTGGTTTCCTCGTAAAATTTTCTTCTCGAAGCACCCCGACTTGAAAATGCAACCTCCTAATGTGACGAAATTAACATCAAAATCTGCAGTTTTAGTCAAAAATATCTTGTCCGACCTCTCTAATTGACTCAATTCACCGTGTGCCGTTTTAATTTAGTGAAATTTTCAAACAGATTCAATCAACAACTTCTCTGTCAAAAAAGTAAAATGGAGGCGGAAATTTTTAAACGTCGCGTCGCATGGCGCTTGTGGTACTTTGGCCGAAAGGTGACGAAATCACGTTAAGATAAGAAGAGGACAAGAATAGCGGTAGAAAAAAAGGTCCACGATAATTGCACGGGGGATGATGAGCTGTGGCCGGGACGAGGAACGGAATTTCCTGCTTGTTAAAGTCACGCCAAAAATACCGGTGATCCCACGCGCCGGACACTGGATCGTGCATAAAATGAATGGACGTCATAAGTCTTGGCACCGTAATTAATGGCGATCGGAACGCCGAGCTGATAAATAATCGCGGGAGGAGACATGACCCACGCGCGAAGATCAAAAGCGCTCGCTTCGTTCCATCGTAAATTAGGAATCGTAAGTCGAATAGCTTTACCTTATGCGACCACAAGCGAGTTTCCTATCCGATGGGTTCCTCTCCCAATGCCGCTGGTACGCCGCCGCACAACGGATCGAGTCAATAAGAAAGGTCGGACATGAATTTCTTAACTAAAACTTCCAAATTGGATGTTAATTTCGTCAACTTTCAAATTTTAAGGGGAGCTTCTTGAAGAAAATTTTACGAGAAAACCATTGGAACCACTTTTAGAACCTCACAGTTTTATATAAACGGAGTTATAAGCGTTTAAAGTTTCCAAATTTTGTCCGACCTCTCGTTTGACTCGATCCACTGTGCGCCGCGCTATGGCCGTTCAACTTGGTTCAATTTTGAGTGGGCCGGTGTGGGCGCTGAAAATGAATCTGAGCCGTCTCCCGTCTCGTGTCAAGGGATAATGAATGGGCAGACTCCATAATCATAAGCCATCTTGTCTTCCGGTCCTTGTAACAGAGGAAATCAACGCGATGATAGGACTCTCGTTGCTGCGATAAAATCTTCCTAGAAGTCGCACTGACCATAATCTCGTCGCCTTTCTGATCTATTGATGTGGTTCGACATAAAGTACCATGTGTATGAGGAGTAAGAAGATGGCGGTAATTTTGAGGTTAGGTCATGAAGCTTTTAAGGCCCAAAAGGAAGACCAATCTATAAAAACAAACTATCCACTGTAATTTATTATTACAATTCGTTGTTTCCCGGACGAAGGAACGTAACTGCATTCCAAGGTTGCCAAATTGACTCCAACAACTCGATCATTGCATGAATACACCTGTATACTTTTTTTTCAAAATTTTCCTGATTTTTGCATAAGATCAGAAGAAAAATCTGTACAATTTTCAGTTAAAAATGCCTGAAATTCTCCTGGAAAAATGCATTTCGCGAGGGGAAGTTTGGCAACATTGGAATGTAGTTGCGTTCTTTCGTGGGAAAAGCGAAGAATTGTCGCAATGAAGCGTGTCATTTGTAATGCAAATATTGGACTTAATTTTTGCATACATGTACTCATTTTTGCAGGAAAATGTTCATTTATGAATAATCTTGGCCACCTTGGATTGATATTGGGATCTGAAGATTGATAGTGTCATTTTTTGGGTTTCAGGACATTTTGTCAACGATTTTTCGTCCGCGCACTATTTTTGTCCAGTAGTTTACGCCCACACGTAAAATAAGCGACGGTAACTTGGTCCAAGCGTTATATTTTAGTCGGTATGTAAAATTATATTGACAATATGGAAATGAGAAATTGAGAGAGAAAGAGGTGTTGTTATGGTTGTTCATTTTCTAAATGAAATGTTATTACTTTCTCCTTTTGAATCATTAAATTGTCATTGGTGTATATTTGGTTTTACTTCTATCCTTAAAATATTCGATGTACAATATACCTTATATATCTATAGGTACTTTTTTTATTTTTTTAATTTTTTCTTTACGAAATTATTACTTCATTTTGAAAACATTCATATTTTTAAAACGTGACAAATATTTGTAAAACCTTTTCCAAGCGCCATTAATCATAATAAGCCGCAGTTGTGTCGACAGAAACTGCAAAAATGAATAAAAGAGGAAAAAAACCAAGAAGCACGCAATCTTTAGTTTAAACCCATTTGTACATCGATCTTTTAGAGCCAAATAAGTCAAATTTTGAGCGTTTGGTCGCGCGCACACCTCGCTGCAGTACAATAAAAGCACAAAATGTAAAAGAAAAAATTAAAGTGCTTTGGAAATCATTAAATTTGACACGGAACCAACAATATTTAAAAAACACACATTATATAATTATTCTCTTTTGATAAATTGATACATATTTTTCCCCCATCAATTTAAATGAGAATAATCAACGCAGAGTGTGCAAACATTTCAAAATCATGAGTTAAAAAACGCCGACTATGCGAGTATAAATATGAAAGCCTAACAGAGCGGAGCGGCGTGCTGCCAGCGCGAGAGGCTTACTGGCGCCTACAAACCTAAGTGGATACTTCACGCATTGCACAATGCTTGAAGTATCCACTTAGGTTTGTAGGCGCCAATGCGCGTCTCGCGCTGGCCGCCAGCGCCCGCCCGCCGTGCGGCGGCGCCTGAAGCAACTATTTCACAACAGAGGTGTTGCACAGTATTATACGAAATTGAACGTATTAAGAATGACAGGCATCCTTTAAAAGTACAGACCTTTCCTCGCAAAATAAATCAAGATACTTATCGTGCACTGGAAAAATCTAAGAGCCTTTAGCTGAGGCAAATAAAGAGGTTTATCCGGTTCAGGTATAACAAGGTGGGAAAATCTTGAAAGATAATTAAGTCCTGTTACACCAAGGAGGTGTAGAGAGTCTTAGTGAATTTTGTCTCATGGAATTGACGCTCCCCCATTTTTACCAAAACTCTCAACTATATATTATTCTCCGTTGGACCAAACAGACAAAACAAAAAAAAACAAGCAAACCCTCATTCTTCCAAGACATTTTACATTTTCATCCAAAAATGTCGTGAGCAATTGAATCGGCTCGTGCGAAAACCGCTAATGTCCATTTTTTTCAATTTTGAGATTTTTGGGTTAAAATACTCTCGGAGGTCAGACACACTCATTAATGTGGTGAAAATGTTTGTTCCTTGGGTTTGAACCTCTTTTCAGGGGGGGCCGTGGTCCGAATCATGCGAAAACCGCTAATGTCCATCCTCCGATATATGCCTCATAAAACAGTACAACACACCAAAAGAAAAAAGTGTCTCCTGGACGACATAAGGTGATCTTAATGTATTTTGAGGAGCTTAATCCGAATATGACCTCCGTTTTTTTCCATCACCCTCCGATTTTCCGGAAAAACCGATTTTACTTGGATAAGTGGCCATTTTTGGGCATTTTTGGTGTATTTTCTACTGTTATCCCCTGCAGAATGCAGATAAAACTTTTCGTAGCTACGAGATTCACGCTTGCCGATGTCTTTTTGACTGACAAGTCCGGAAATGACCTTGATTTTTCCCGTTCACCTCTCAGTTTTCCGGGAAAGCAACTTTTTCCCGGGAAAATGAGCAAATTCGACGTATGTATGTCGTGCATGAAATTTATTTTTATAAATTTTCCTGGACCCGTGATAGTACGTTGCCTCTGTATTTTGAGCTGCTGAATCCGAATATGACCTCGGTTTCTTTCTTATCACACTTCAGATTTCCGGTAAAGCCGATTTTTCCGAGCCTAAAATTGTGTATCGTAAAAGCTTCGCCGGACTCAAAGTGTGTTCGAAATTTATTTTAAAAATGTCTCCGATGTGTGATACATCGATTCCTTTGTGTATTGAACTGTTGAATTCAAAAATGATCTCAGATTTTTCCGATCAACCATCATTTTTCCGGAAAAGTCGTTTTTCCTAAGAAAACGCTCTTTTTGGGTATTTTTGCGGGATGATTCTCCTGCTCTGAGGAGTTTCAGAAATTTTCCGAGATCCTTTTTTGGTCTCTCTTGCTGTATTAAGAAGCACTGAACTCGAATTTGACCTTCACTCATCTTTGACAAGCCCCCGTTTTCGAGAAGGTCCGATTTTTCCGGACTCTTGGCCCGGTTTTTCCCGGCCAAAAGCTTTTCTGGACTGTTCCCTCTTCCAGGGAAATTCAAAACATTTTCCGCATGTGTGATACATCGTTTTACATGTAACGTGAGGTGAAAACCCCAAATATGACCTTAGAAATTCGATATCACCCACAAGAGAATTTCTGAAACTCCTCAGAGCAGGAAAATCATCCCGCAAAAATACCCAAAAAGAGCGTTTTCTTAGGAAAAGCGACTTTTCCGGAAAAATGATGGGTGATCGGAAAAATCTGAGATCATTTTTGAATTCAACAGTTCAATACACAAAGGAATCGATGTATCACACATCGGAGACATTTTTAAAATAAATTTCGAACACACTTTGAGTCCGGCGAAGCTTTTACGATACACAATTTTAGGCTCGGAAAAATCGGCTTTACCGGAAATCTGAAGTGTGATAGAAAGAAACCGAGGTCATATTCGGATTCAGCAGCTCAAAATACAGAGGCAACGTACTATCACGGGTCCAGGAAAATTTATAAAAATAAATTTCATGCACGACATACATACGTCGAATTTGCTCATTTTCCCGGGAAAAAGTTGCTTTCCCGGAAAACTGAGAGGTGAACGGGAAAAATCAAGGTCATTTCCGGACTTGTCAGTCAAAAAGACATCGGCAAGCGTGAATCTCGTAGCTACGAAAAGTTTTATCTGCATTCTGCAGGGGATAACAGTAGAAAAAAGGTTTTTCCGGAAAATCGGAGGGTGATGGAAAAAAACGGAGGTCATATTCGGATTCAGTGCCTCAAAATACGTTAGGATAACCATATTTAGCCCGATAGGCATACTTAAACATATGCGTTTTCGATGATTTAGAACCGACCATGCACGAATCATGCGAAAACCGCTAATGTCCAGTTTATTGCTAGTAGTCCCGTGATGAAACTTGCTTTAAGTGCCGCAATTGTCAAGAATTTTAGTTTTTCAACTTTATTTGAATGATAATCTACCGTTTTAATATCTTTAGAATGAATTTTGAAAGTATCAAACGGCTCCAAAACTCGGTGATTTTTACGAATCATGCGAAAACCGCTAATGTCCAGAGTCCTTTTTTTTAATTACTCCATCCCAGACTAAAGAGGAGCTGGAAACTATTAGGGATCCTTTTCTACAATCCACTCTTGTAATAATCAACTTCTGAACATTTTTTAATCCCGCATTTAAAAGGCTTCTACAGTTTTTTGCAGTTTACTCACAATAAGAGAAAATGGACATTAGCGGTTTTCGCACGAGCCGATTCAATTGTCGTTTGTATTTACATGTGGGCCAATTAACTTTGGGTCTCAACTGGCACGTGGACCAAAACTCCCGTGCCGAAAAAACGCGTGGACGTAAATTACTGGAAAAAACAGGTGCGCGGACAAAAAATCGTTGACGAAATGTCCTATAACCATTTTTTGTGTTAGAGGGTTGGCTGCCTTTTTGGGCCCCAAGAGAAACATGACCGCACCCTCTCTATTTAGGTTCTCTAGTTCGACACGGTAGGAAAAAGTAACCAACATTTTGTGTTCACATTGGAGGTAGAATAGAGTTTTTTATTTGTGCGGTTAGTATTTTTTGGTTACTTTTTCTTTGGGTTGCATTACAAAACGTTTGGGATGCATTGATTATATCTTTGGGTTGAAAATTTGCAACATCGTCAAAATCAGGCTCGAGTGGCCGGGATTGAACCTGAATCGCACTATCGGCACACCTCCCCCTTATGAAGAGTGTCGACGCATAAGAAACGCCTTCATTGTGAAAAGATACTTCCCAGCGTAACCTCAAAGGCCGAATAGTTGCATCAATTAAAAATCCAATCAACAGAGGAGCCGTGTGAATTGGTGAGGAAATGCGATTGCACTTTCATAATTATATGATGAAGCGTGACGGCGCATATGAAACGCCTTCAATTGGAAAGATACTTCCTAGCGTGGCCGCGGAGGCCGAATAGTTGCATCTTTTAAAAATCCAATTAACGGTGTGGCAGCACGTCGATTCGCGAGTAATGCGATCGCTTAAGATAATAACTTGATGGAGAGTGATGACGCTGAACAGATACTTCCTACCGTAACCGAGGCCGAAGAATTGCATCATTTGAAAGTTCAAAAGTGTGGATTAATATGACCGTAGGTTCCAAAAAACCGAAGACATTTGTCGAGCACGATGGGTCTTTTCAGAGGTTTCCAGGCATTTTAGAAATTTAAATTTCTGTAGTTAAGTATCTCTTCCGGCTAAAAGTGAGTCTTTTTCCGAGGAACCCGTAAAATTCAGTCCATTACTGATGCTTGGTGCTTTGGTTGGCGGAGCACACAAGGGCATGCTTCACATTTTATTTTGTGATGTACTGCACGGTTGGATTCCACTAAATACTAGCTTGATTTCTTTGACAAACTAACTCTCGGTCAACGCACGAGTGAACGAGGTTATTGGTATTCGAGCCGAGTTCTTGTGAGTCTTGTTCGTGGTTCGAAGCGTCCCAAGACTCTAGATTCTGACGAACGGAGAAATGCACTCAATGCACCCGAGCAAAGTCAAATGTCACATGTTGTTGCTGTAATGACTTCTGCGGACTGCACATATAAGACCGCATGGGGAGGTTATAATAGTTAAAGTGGCTTCCCAATGGAATTAAAAAGTAAGATAACTGCTGTTCTCGGTTTTGCTAGAAAGAGTACAGTTCGAGGAAGGCTTCGTTGATGGAGAATGTTGATGTCGGAAAAATTTTGTTTTTTATCCTTTTTTTAACTGTCTACAATTTTATACAGGAACATGAAAGCTGGAAGGAATCAATCGGTACAATTTTTCAGACATTTTCTTTGAAAATAGAGGGATTTCGGAGTTATTCTAAAATTTTGTTATCCTTCGACGAATTCCGCCCCTCCCCGAGTATCATTTTTCAACGGAAAAATTGCGATATTTTGAAATTAAGTTGCGATTTTGTTTACGATTTTTTGGGCGATAAAATCGCTAGGATCATCAACATATAAGCGATTTCTCGATTTTGTCGCAATTTTACCTCTATCAAATCGTGTTCGATATATTCGAAATTGTACCCCAATTCATCACGATTGTTGTTCAATATTATTTCGATGGATCGCCGACGATAAAATCGCGATTTTACCGCAAATTTATGCGATAAAATTGCAATTTATCGCAATTTTTTATCCGATAATTTTGCGATGAATCGACGTCTATAAAATCGTGATACACTATCCGATCAAATCGCGATGCACTATCCGATCAAGTCCCAACTTATCGCGATCACTGCTACTTGATTTGATGGATTTGCCCGTTTAAAAGTCAGGTGAACATCCGTATTTGGGTGAAATTGTAACAGATGTTATGTGATGCAGGAGACTGAAATCGACTGAGACTATACGTGATGAAATATCCTCCATCCAATTTCCTGGAGTTTTTTACATTTTCTTCTCTTCCCCTCCCCCTATGAAAAATTACTGGCTCCCCCACGCAACTATCCACAATAATGCATGGCCTGTAGTAATAATAACACTTCTTATCCTCATGCTAATACCAAAAAGCACGAGCAGCTTTCTACCTTAAAAGTCTCTATTGTGTGTGCGCCGAGTTATGTCTGAGCTGTACTTTTGACAGCAGCAGCACATTTCTCATGCATTCCGATCTAGGATTGATGCCTCATAATTAATATCAAAATAAACTTGATACCCATCGCAATCGGTGTCAAAGTTCGAATGTCCATCCGCATTTGAGGGACGGTCATTTTTTCTCCAGACGCGTTGGAAGTTCGGGCGATAAATTTCGGGACGCGCTGCCCTGGTGCTGATCCTGCGACGCGATTACACGGGCCACGCGGTGATCCCATCAGTTCGGAAGTAACCGCGTATCCACGAATGGTTTCCGTCGGAACGATACGCTGTTTTGGGGGTAGAGAGCAGAATAGTCGAATTCCTAGTCGGAATCGGTTGTTGTTGATGTTGGTTTCGATCCCGACACGATGGATGATGAATGTGCGTGAGTATTGATCATTAAATGATCCGTGAGCTCAGAGCCTAGATTATCATAATCTTTGACATAATGAGTCGCACCACGGGTTGCTGTTTCCATTCCCATGGACCCAAGTTCAATGGCATCCACTCCTGTCCGATTAGATTGATCGCGAGCTTCATTTGGACGTTTTTATGCTAAAAGGAACTATGTGCATAGGGTCTGCGTGTGACATAGTTCCTTCTAGCATAGATACGTCCATTTTCACTAACTTCATTCCATCTCGTTTCAAAAATGAAGTGTTTCTGAAAATCACTACGGTCTATGACAGATTTGAGACTTTTTGACGGCTGCATTTCAAAATTCCTCTTTGAAATGGACGAATTCGTGTCGAAAGGAACCATGTCTCACACAAACCCTATGCACATAGTTCCTTTTAGCTCGAATACATCAAAATAAAGCTGGAGACTCTCGGAGAGTGCATCATCAGGACGTATTTAAATGGAAAGGAACTATATCCATTTTAACATGAACCCCGACATCCATAAGAATACATACATGATAGAGCTCATGTCAAAATGGATATAGTTCCTTTCCATTTAATTACGTGCATCTGACGTGAAAGAGTCAGGAACTATCTCAGATAGAGATCGATCAGCATCACTCACACATCCGCAAAAACCAATAAGATGTTAAGCGACTTCTATGATACATTGTCAGAATACACCAGTGTGGTGGTAAGATACTGGTGGATAATAATTTGGAGTTTCTGACAAAAATCAAGTCGCCCGGTCCACTATCCTATCGAATTATAAAGTAAATCCACCCGGTTTATTATGGTGCAGTGAAGCTCCACTAAACTGCCTTTTTACTTTTTTTCTACATCCCATTTTTTGCGTACTCTTAAACACGCGATGACAACAAAAATGAGTACCTAAAGCACTGCATGATATTACAATAACGTTTTGTTTCGTCATCTGATGACAAGGTATTGCAATTTCAACCAGAGTCTTGAACAACTGCTATAGTTTTACACTGCTGAAGACCCATTTAGAGAGATTTGCCCACTCCATGTGACTAATTTTTTGTCACGGTGCTTAAACGCTAGTTGGACCACACTTTGAAATAGGAAACCACTATTTCTGGCTCATTTTAGAAACAACATAAACAACGCAAGTGTTCTACCTCTGCAGAAAGGTGATTTTAAGGAAAAGCCAGAGATAATGGTTCCTTATTGCAAGATGTAATCTAATTATAACTCATGTTTTTTGGTCGGTATCTCCCAGTTCGAAGCATTCTAGAGAAAGAAGTAGTTCGCACTATCATTTCTATAATTCGCACTAATGCCCTCTTCCTCTATGGAAATCAGACCTAGATTTGAATCCATCAAAATTTAAACATTAAAATCAATGTAACGTTGTTTAGACTTACAAGATGTCTTATCACCCTTAATCCGTGTCTCCACTGAACGTTTCATGGGATTTGTCCCAAGTCCGAATCGCAAAACTGAAACTTCTGGGCTTTTTCCCCGTTGAAAAAACAACAACATCAACATTTCTTCTTCTTCACTCTGAGTCGCTCCTAAAATTTCACAAGGACTCCGCTTGGTACTGTCATTAATATTGACTAACTCAATATTTTTCCCAACTTCGCAAGTGACAAATACATGAAACGTTCCGTGGAGACAAGGCCTTAAGGATCACTAAAACCTGATAAATATTCGAAATCTCCGAATAAATCACCGAAGTGAACTATCGCTGGGCATGTTTTCGTTCCTACAATGTTACACTTGTCTCAGAGTGAATCTCCGACAACGTTCCGTTTCGATGTTAAATCTAACCTATTTTTAAACACTATAGCACATGCCCGAAGACAGACGACGTTCGTAAAAATTCCGGTGTGTTCGGATCTTAGCGATTAAGATCGGTCGTTGAGTCGAGCGGACATCTCCGTCCCAGTCCGAGCTCTCAACACTCAACACATCGACCATCAACGATCAACGATTCGGCACCAAGACCCGAACAGCCATCATTTCTAATGGCGTCAAAATATCACCTATCTTTGTAACACAAAAGAATCATGTCGGTTGTTAAATTGTTAACAAACGAATTTACATTCAACATGCGCACGACAAACGATTCCTGTAAACGTAAAATGCCCGGATCGAGCTCAAGTTATATTACTTGGTGACAGTATAACCTGTCAGTCATGCTGAAGAAGATCGCCGTAAGGACCTTCAGACGTTGCCATTTCCCTCCAATAAAAACCGAATTTACTGGGAAAAATTTGGATATTTTTTTGAAAAAAAATTCAGGTAATTTTGTTCGCAATTTGATCTAAAATATTTGAAAATTTCAAGGAAAATTATGCAGGCATTTCCATCAAAATTCATATTCTACCTACAGCAATTTGGCAACTCTCGAGTGTTCATACGACATTCTTCCTTTGCAAGGCAGCAGAGGTCTCCCAAAGTCCCCAACTTGGAGGAAATTGATGCTCGGTGATTTGGTATATCAAAGTCCGTGATGGGTCGTGATGATTTGAAGATCCTTGCCGCAGTGAGTATGTCTTAAATAGCTCTGATTAATATACGTTTATGTGGACTTTCCACGTGAGATTCGACTGTGGGAAAATCTAGCGTAAAAAAAATAAGCTAACATCTCACGTAAAACTTATCTCTCCGGCTAACCGGACCTTCGGTAAATACTCTTTTTGTATACACACCGCAGTAGCTCCATATTCCGCACATGACTACATGAGGTAACTTTGTACGATTTAGTGGGAATCATAAACTTTTTATCTTCCCTCATCCTTTCTCACTGCGCTGCTTTATCGAAGGTGACACCAGAAAATCGGGTATCTCGATTGGGGCGTTTCACAATTTCCACTCTTACAATATTATTTCAAAGAAAAAAATTTTTACACTATCATACGGATTTTTCACATGATGGTATTGCATTCTGATAGGTAAACATAGAAAAATTGTGCAGAATTTCACACTGATGATAACTGGGTTTTTTCTTTTACTGAAAATGTGTTAATAAAATGTGCGACGTTACGTCACAGCCCGCGGTACTTATTTTTTCAGTATTACCATCGGTATTGGTCATCAGACCAATATCCATGGTAATACTATGGGGGAGAGGGGTTTACTATCGTTGGTCTCTCTGAAGGGTAAACGTGCATTCTGGCTGGATTTTGACAAATAATAATTTGTTCTACACTATCCATTCAGTTGTGCTTGTAATTAATATCTTCAGATTAATCACTGATCGGAAGCGTTTTAAGAAGTATAAAAACAAATAAATTAGGAACCCGCTTTTCTACGTTAAAAATTCACCCTAACGGTTTGTGCCAGGCTCGTGAATTTGGTAGGAAATGGATGGCTTGATTCTGAGCATCGTTTACGGATCATCGCGCCCGGGCGCCCACTAATCTGTTATGGGCCATTGCCCACGCAGTTTCTTGCAGCTTGATTCGCACTTCTATGCTCTTACAAGACTCTCGAGATTACTGTGTAAGCACCTCTTTGCGATCATACCCGAACAAATATTGGAGTACTATATAGCTTTAGAGAGTAATATAGCTTTGCCGCAGTGTATTTTTTAAAACGAGAGGTCCAAAATACAAGCAGATTTTTACTTGCATGATGTTTGTGCAAAAGTTTTCAGAAACACTTTTACACAATCATTTCAAAAATCGCAACCAATCGCGAAATCGCACTAAATTCAGCAAAGCTGCATAGTAGCGGTGGGGACACGAGTCACCCGAGTTGCAAGGATTGTCAAAATCAACGCGATAGTAAGACAATAAGATATCACTTGAGAATGCATATTTACAAGGCGTTGCGCTGTGATAAATGAAGAGCGCCTGCAATGTTTTGGACATGCAACACGGACGTCCCATGAGCACGAATAGTTGTATTCAGCATTATTGCAATATGAACAGCGTTAGGAAATGATCTAAAACAGTGGCGTGGCGTGCTTTGCGATGAATCGATCGATCTGCCTTAAACCTACGGAAAATGATCGATAACAGGGTGTTCGCAACGAAGCCCTTAATAATCGATTCTATACTATACCTTCAAATGGGGAAATATCGATAATCGATCATTCACGCTTCGCCGCTGATCTAAAGAGTACAAAAAGTTGTATTCAGGCATTGCATTGCAATAAGAACAGCGTAAGGAAATGATATAAACTATAAATCGAGATCTTTACAACCGCTAGATTGTTTTGCAATTCTACGTGAAGATCAGCTCTCTTTTAAGCTTCAGCAAAACTTTGCAGGAGCCCCATACGGCAACTTTGCAATCACTTATTGACTTTTGCAGCTGACCGTTCCGTCTCGAGAGCTCTCTCCAGATCCATCAATTTTGAGGGATCTACGAAATCAGCGCAAGCGTGATGAACAAAGTGCTCCTTTCTCATTCCCGGCAGTCTCGCCACTACCTACCTAATTATACTCTCGTACAAGCGCGTGAGCATAGGTGTTTATAAATTGAACGCTGAGGCGAAAAGACGTGACGCTCCCAGCCGTGGGTGTCAAGACCGAATTTCAGAGGTCCCCATAATTTACTTCTCCGCATTAAGTACAGAGGTCCGGAAACAACGGTTCACCGACGTGATTCCCGACTACAACTTTCATAAATCAGTTTCAGACTTGCGGTAAAAACCAGCTACTTCACTTCGAGTCGTTTGTTTGAATATCCTCCATCCGCTCATGATGACCGAATGTGTGTTGACTCTCGCAACGATCAGATTTTTTACAAGCTCCGGGGAAGATTTCAATATGGGCTCCTCAAGAGAGCGGGGTATCTTATAATCAAAATAATTAAATAAGCAGGTATTCATTCTATCACTAGATACTATTAGTATGTCATATTATGAACCAAAAAATAATCAATCACAGATATTTTTCAAAACAGCATTCCTTTGATATTTTTGAGAAAATTGCACACGAGATTTGATCATTAATAATTAAAGATCACTTGGAGTACCGAGCCGAATGATTGATAATTTCCCTACTAGTAAAAAAATAATAGTTTGCGTAGAAGCTCTTATGGAGAAAACACATAATTCTTATTTTTTTTAAAACAAGAGTCTTGCGTTAGATAGAAAATTGTAATAGTTCATTTTAAAAAAAGGCATTGTAAATAATGATTGATTGACTACGTTAAAAAATTTCTCCTGTTTAAATCAAGTCTTTACACGCTTTTGTAGTGTTTGGTACCGGAATCTATCTGGCGCCCGAAGAACCCGAGTGATATGAATGCGGGGCAAAATCTATTCTTTGTGCGGAGTGACTTACACGGAGCGGAATCAACCTTTCTTAGGGAGCGCATTACACTTATAGGGGGAAAATTTCACTGCGCAATCATGTCACTTGGGTTCTGTGGACGATATAAAAATTTAGACTCAAGGAAGACGCCTACACAGAATTTCACTCCCGATTTTTAACGTTGTCTTTTTTTAAAAGAGAATTTGAGAATTTGGAAAATGACATTTTTAAAGATGATTTTCAGATATACGCGAGCAAATATTAGATAAATTTTACATACTGGAATCAGCTCGTTTCCTTTCATCACAAAATAAATCTTGAGTGGTAGTTCGCGCCGTTGTATCGCGTACACTGAAATTTAGCGTCTCATACTTGGATTACATTTTGCAAAAAGGAACCAAAAGCATTCCAATGTCATTAAGATTGTGCAACTTTTTTTTACCCTGCAAATATAAACTGATTATCTAAACAAGTTTTATCTTTCCTCCCAAAAAACTGTAAATTCAAGACAAACATTATCTTGGTAAATTTTATTTTTTGCGTGATTTCAGTAATTTTATTGCAAAGAATGTAGGTCGCACGATCTTATAGCAACATAGGAATGTTTTTGGTTCCTTTATACAAAATTCAGTCCATTTTCAACATTTAGTTTTTAAAAGTTAGCTTAGTTTTGACCAAGTTTGGCAATGCCGCCCTGAAGCGGCATCAATTCCGGCATGGCACGGGGCCCTAAAATTAAAAAATCGCCGACATAAATTTTGTCACTTTGTGAGATTCCTAGCCTTATGCCGCCGCACCGCAGGGACCTGATCAACTGGGACTCACGACTGGTAATGGAGTGGGAATGTCACTCGGCTTATAATTTACTCACAATAATTTGATCACGACGCGACGCGACGTTAGGAAGATATTATGTTAGTTAGCTCGAGAAATAAGTTGGTCGCGAGGTCATCGTACCTAGACTGCAAGCAATACTAATACCATAGATATGACATTCGGAAAACTATCGGTAGGGATGTATCTATATTTCTTTTTTTCCATTTCTTTTCACTGAGAAAAAAAGTCTCTTGGGTATAGAGCCCGGACTCTGAAAATTTTGACAAGAAAAAGTACTTCTGATCCAATCGGATTTTTGCTTGAATCGAGAGGTGAGACTCTTAATTTAAGTGGATTTCCTTTTGATTCGAGCAAAAATCCTATTAAATCAAGAGTATTTCTTCTTGTCAAATTTGTTAAGAGTCCGGACTTTAGACCCAAAAGACTTTTTTCCAGTCTTCTCCTCGAAAGAGAAAGGTTACCGAAAATAAATAGAAATAGGAAGGATTGATCAAGGGTGAAAGTAATTTTTCTATTCTATGACCTTATTTTTCGGTAGGCAACATAACGTTGATTTGTTCCAAATTTTATGCTAAAGACATTACTTGGTTTTCATTAACAATCTTGGAATTTTTTACAAACCGTATTGAAGTGCGGACATATAAGTTACCACTATGAATATGAGGGCATTAAAGAAATGTAATGGAAATGGAAGGTTTTAGTTAAAAAACATATATGCACTGATATTTTCCATCGATGCGCTATTTCCTTATCAAAAATCGATAAAGGTATCCGGAAAAAAGTAGTTTGGAAATCAATAAATTATACACACACAAAAAAATAATAATAATAATCCAGCGCATGTAATCCACCAGGACAACACTTAATCTCCTCTAATTCATAAAAAAATAAGCGCAAAAACTTTCGAAGCTTCTTATTCCAAAGTAATGGTGGATTTCCCTCCTTATTTTACCCTTGTAGTTTCGTATCGTGTGGAAAGCTTCGTTTGTTATACCAGCCTCAGTGCATGACGCTCTTTTTTTCACGCCGGTGTTTACTTTCTTTTATCTCGTAAACTTTGTAACTTTCCCGATTACTTCATTTCCGAGCTCAAACCATCCGCCTTTTGTGATACTCAAAACTTCTGGAACAAACTCAATTAAAATTCTTCGTCACTGTAATGCTGGTGCACTCATTTTCTCGTTAAAGCTGTATTTGATCAGCACTTACAAAGAATTAC
This sequence comes from Bemisia tabaci, assembly GCF_001854935.1. Taxonomy (NCBI): domain Eukaryota; kingdom Metazoa; phylum Arthropoda; class Insecta; order Hemiptera; family Aleyrodidae; genus Bemisia; species Bemisia tabaci. The sequence continues at coordinate 1,952,698 of NW_017566817.1, read as the reverse complement.
AAGTAATTGGGCGATACTCTGATTTGAAGTGGTTTGAGTTTGACGATCATCCAACGCAAATTTCCACGATCGAATGTATTTTGAACATTACCAATCGCAGTAAACTCAAAACTTACTCCCTTTCCGGAAGAATTTTTTGATTTATAGTGGTATAAAATGGTATATTCTTCAGTATATTATCCGCAGGAAATACATCTTCCTCCCACCCTGTAATTTGTCTCATCATAATGATAGCACATGGTCATTAAAATATGGTATAAATTATCTCAACATATGAAGTTAATCTCCCTTTAATACTGTGCCCTCAAATTCGTGGCTTCTTTGGGTGAGATTTTTTGTCCTGGATAGGTTACTGTTATAGAGAAAAGATCGAGGAAATTTTACGGAGTTGTGATATTTTACGTGTTTTGCAGTACCTCGATCGCCTCCTTTTGAATTTTTTATTTTCAGCACAGTTATTGCGGAAAAGCCGCAAAACAAGGATTGCGGTTTTGAACCACGAGTGTACCATATAGGTAAGAACTTAAATTATCGACTTTTTTAGGACTAATTGTGGTCATCATCATTTTTTAGTTCCGTCCCATTTCCTATTCCTCCACGAAATTAACATTTGTTTATTTCTCGGTGCATGCATAAGCTTTAAATTTCTTGGGATGAAATCTGAATTTCATCATCTGACAATGAGCTCTCGTGAGGCGACACGGACTAAGACGGTATAATTTAACGATTTCAGAAAGGGAAAAAGGCGCTGAATACATTCATGAAGAACATGGGATTGAAATAATGGAAACGCCAGAGGGAATAAATGAAGAAATGTAATTAAATGGGTATTCGAAACCCAAAAATCCTTTCGTGTTTTGACGAAATAATGATGGCTTGTCAATGTCCAGCGATTTAGAAACGACATGCGATGACTCCGAGTGGGTTTTTCGAGAAAACCCGGGGTCTGCGTCTGGGGGAGCGAGGCTTTTAAAATCTATTTAAGGGGGCGAGAACGATCTGAGCGGCGCACAGTGGATCGGGTCAAATAGAGAAGCCGGACATGAACTTTTTAACTAAAACTGCAACTTTTGATGTTTCTTTTGCCAAAGTGTAAATTTCAAGGGGTGTTGTCAGAGGAAAATAACGGGGAAATTAAATATACGGAGAAACCAACGGAGCCACTTTCAGAACCTCAAAGTTTTGTATCAACGGAGAAACCGATGGAACCACTTTCAGAACCTCAAAGTTTTGTATGAACGGAGTTGCGAGCGTTTAAAGTTCCCAAATTTTCCAAATCCTATTGACCAGAGTCCCTTAATACTGAGAGTTAAGACAACCCCCACTCATGGAGTCACAAACGGAAATAAAGATTACACAAATTAAAAATTTATTTTTGTAATCTTTGATCAGCCCATTCTCAAATTCTTTCCTTCCCTCATTCCGTTTGTTCCTTGCCGCACCTGTGATTCCTCGGTCCACTCCAGATTATAATCTTTGCAATTGCTGAGAATGTAATATTTATTCCAGTTTGTGACATTGTGGAGGCCTAAAATACGGGAACCAATCAGAAATGGATACACATTGTCTTGACTCTCACACTGGAAAAAAAAAAAAAAAAA